>CM042335.1:1078660-1081160 GCA_023566125.1 Zingel zingel | reverse complement strand
CTGCTAGGCTAATGTGCAATGGTTAACACACAGAGTGTGGTACACGCACATAGAAGAGCTTGCAAACTGCGGCTTTTTTGTCGACAACGCGAACATTACCAACATAACTCACTGGAAATCCGAAATACTTCCACACTTTCACACACTTAAGGGAAAGAGGAGAGGGCTCATGTTCTGTCGATGGGTCTCTTGCATCTGCAGTTGCAATGGTAACGTTTGACTGGCTGTAGCTGCGTAACAGGAGGTTGACTGACTCGCAGTCAAGGGGGTAAGCTTCTCCTCGGACCGCGAACCTCCAATGGCGCCATTTTGACGCTAACAAGCACTCACCCCCCCCCGTTAGCATCCCATTGACTGCCATTCATTTTGATGGAAACTTTTACTTTTACTCCACTACATTTCCCCTAAGTATCTTAGTTACTCGTTACTACAAAATAAAATCAGAAGATATTTGTTACACTGTAAAAAAAGCAGGTTTGGAGAATCGTTGCTCCTAAATTGCCGAGATAATGCTCCCTCCATTCCAGTTGGTCACCTAATGCCATAATGTTAGCTAGCTAGCTACGTCTCCGTAAACATTAACGGTGTTTGTTCTGAAAATCTCCTCCCTGCCGAATTTCTCCCCCCTTCGCGTTTCGCTGTCTTTACAGTTAGCTAGCTAAATTAACCCGACAACAGGTGTGTTAAGCACCAAATCAAATAGTTAAGATAACAGAAAAGTGAAGGGGGAGATCGGGCCGCTGGGAGATGTTCTGTTGCTGCACAACAGGCATCGAACATCATCGCCATCGCAGAGATCCCCCCTGCAATCCCGTCCCGCACCCGTCTCTCAGCCACGTTGAGTAGCTAGCTAGCGTTACAACAAACCCCGTCTGCCCGGTAAAATCCAAAAGGTTAGGCTAATGTTAGCCGCTAATGTTAGCTTGCCTGCTCACTAGCTAACTGGTCAGCCAGCTACCAATACAGATTGAATCAAGAAAAACGTAATTATGTTGGGAAAACTGCAGCTATTTTATTAGCATGACATAAATAAACATTTCTAAACATAACGTGAATAAACCTGAATGGGTAACCTCGTTCGTGAACAGATGCATTCGAGCGTCAAGCAATAAAAACTCCCATAATTCCAGGCAACTTCCCTACGTCATCTGTCACCCATTGTTTTGGTTGAGAGACCCCTAGCGGCAGAAAGTTACATATTGTACGTTTAATTTCGGTCAGTTTCGATTTGACATAGAAATCGTGACACCCTTAGTAATTATGCATGTGATGTAAAACTTAAAAACATGATTATACGATCGCATTTTTTTCAAATACGCCGCACTTTCGACGCATAAATTGCCGATTTCTGCTCAAAATATGGAGGGCTTGCATGACTTCATAATCCCCGCATTTTCGTTGCAAAAAAGTCACACATATATCTTGAAAAATGTTGCGTTTCCTACGGAGCCCCCCCGGTGTCAGCTGATAAAAAAAACTAAACCGAGGGCACGGATTATGAATCCGTGCTCTTGGTTTTATAAATGTAAGCAAAATTAGAAATATATTCACAGATTCGAACTTCTGGGATAATTCTCTATAGCGAAATGTTATTAAAACACAAACTAGGCATCTTTCCTAACGTAGTGAGGCTAACAACGAGCTACAAACTCATTTCATCAACACGAGCCGTCCTCCGACCTGGAGGAATAACATGATTGGTCTCTCTGAGCAGCCGGAGGTGAGACGGCAGCTGGAGGTGAGACGGCAGCCGGAGGCCGGAGGTGAGACGGCAGCCGGAGGTGAGACGGCAGCCGGAGGTGAGACGGCAGCCGGAGGAGAGACGGCAGCCGGAGGTGAGACGGCAGCCGGAGGCCGGAGGTGAGACGGCAGCCGGAGGTGAGACGGCGGTCAGTCAGACCGGACGTGTTCAGGGACCATCTACAAACTCCAACACCGACACTATAATATCTATTCATTTAATGTTTAAATAAGGTAGTGTCTCCAAACTTATCTCAATTATAACTTGTCTCCTTGTAGTTGTACTACAGCACTTACTTTGGTTTGGAGACGCTACCTTATTTAAACATTAAATGAATAGATATTATAGTGTCGGTGTTGGAGTTTGTAGATGGTCCCTGAACACGTCCGGTCCAGGGCCAGGGGAGCGTGTCTAACTGTTCAGATGCACCAATCAGGGCCAGGGGGGTGTCTAACTGTTCAGATGCACCAATCAGGGCCAGGGGGCGTGTCTGACTGTTCAGATGCACCAATCAGGGCCAGGGGGGGTTTCTAACTGCGTGTCAATCACTGCTCATGCACACACATTCATTCTCCCTTGTGGGGGGAGGGGCTTAGGAGACCGTTTTGGGCTTTAGCGGAAAAGGGGGGAGGGACTGAGAAGTTGTTGATGTTCACTTTTTTTATCTAAGTCCTGGATCTTCACAATCCTCCCTACAGCACCTTTAATAATTAATAATAACATGAATATTATTCTGCAGAATTAATACTTTTACTTTTG
>CM042335.1:1068660-1071160 GCA_023566125.1 Zingel zingel | reverse complement strand
CACTATTCTTATTCTTAGAAGAATAACATGTTTTTATAACAGTCTCAAGTGTTATAAGTTGATCTACTATCCACTTTTAATTAGGGCTGTTTTGTCTTAAGTAGTTCATCGACTATTCAATTCAGGTCTTAAATTATAAGGCTATCATTACCATTATTATTATTATTATTATTATTTTATTTTAACTTATTTATTTCTATTTACTCTTTAGCTTCCAGTGCATGAGTTAGCCTTTTTCTTATTGGTCATTACTTAAAAATGAAGACTACATCTCTTGCAACACAATAATTCATAATTTGTTTCGGTCTCTCATATAAAAACTAAACCCTTTGCCTAACCATAACCCTGTAACTCATCTGCAAGTAGCTAAACGGAAGATACCATTTAGAAAATTTATTATATTACTACTTAAATCAAGGACAGCCCTACCTCTCATTTATTACTTATTACTGTAGGTTTATCTCTTTTTAAAACTGTATTTGTATTTGCTAACAATGAAGCCATTTACTGTCTCCATGTGGAACATTCAGGGCCTTAACTCTTCATTGTCTGGATGTAAAAGTGAAACCCCTGAATTCAAAGACAACACCAAAGACATAGACATCATCATCCTCCAAGAGACCTGGTGTCGACCCGGCTCTGTCACGCACTGCCCCCCAAACTACAGAGAAATCCTGCTGTCATCAGTCAAACTCCCTACTGTTAAAAGAGGGAGGGACTCAGGAGGGATTATTATCTGGTACAAAGATGAAATATCAAAGTACATCACCCCTATAAAATATGAACGCTCACACATTTGGCTTAAAATAAAACAAGACATCACTAACCCTCCGACAGACATATTCCTGTGTGCTGTATACATTCCCCCTAGTGACTCTCCATACTATGATGAAGACATATTCCCCCTTCTCCATGAGCAGATCTGCAGCTTCCAGGCCCAGGGAAGTGTGCTAATCTGTGGAGACCTGAACGCACGTACTGGCTCTCTCCCCGACTACAACACAGAGCTAGGTAACAGTCATATATTTGGACACAACTATCCACAAAACAGAACTAACCTCCCTCGTTCCAACTGTGACGCCCAGGTCAATAAGAACGGCAAAGAGTTACTGCAGCTCTGTCAAAGCCTGGGTCTGTACATCGTCAATGGTAGGCTACGAGGAGACTCTTTAGGTAGGAATACTTTTTGCTCACCTCTTGGCAACAGCACCGTTGATTACATGGTAACAGATATAGACCCTTTCTCTCTCAGTGCATTCACAGTTAAACCATTGACCCCTCTGTCTGACCACAGCCAAATTACTGTGTTTCTCAGAAGGTCAGTGACCAACAACACCACCCCCCCACAGCCCAGTAAGCTGTTTAATATCAGGAAATCCTACAGATGGGCCGAAAACAGCACAGAAGAGTTCCAGAGAGCAATCAACTCACCCGAAATTCAAACACTACTAGATACCTTTCTGGACACCACATATGTACACAGTCAAGAAGGCATAAATAATGCAGTTAGACATGTCAATCACATCATCATTCAAACTGCAAAAAAATCACAATTGAAATTATCCAAAAATAAACCTAAGAATCCCAAAGATGATAGTTGGTTTGACAAAGAATGTAAAGAAATTAGACAAAATGTTAGGCGATTATCTAACCAAAAACACAGAGATCCAGGAAATGTAGACTTACGCCTTCTTTACTGTGCCACACTTAAACACTACAAACGTACACTCAGAATCAAAAAAGCACAACACACACACAAACAACTGACATTAATTGAGGAGTCCATAAATACAAACCAATTCTGGGAAAAATGGAAAAACCTTAAAAAATCCAAACCTGTAGAACTGGCGATACAGAATGGAGACATATGGGTTGGCCATTTTGAAACACTCTATGAGCTAATACCAAGGAACCCAGACCCAAATCAAAACCAAATAATAATTAAACTGAAAGAACTAGAATTGGCTTTAAAAGACAACCAGAATCCTCTCGACTCCCCCATTAATGAACAGGAACTAAGAGACAAACTCCGGGCACTAAAACCCCAAAAAGCCAGCGGGCTCGACGGCATCATGAACGAGATGCTGAAATACACCAGCCCACAATTCCAATTGGCCGTTCTGAAACTCTTTAATTTGATTCTGAGTGTAGGTTACTTCCCTGACATCTGGAATCACGGTCTCATCACACCCATATACAAATCTGGAGATACATCTGACCCAAATAATTACCGAGGCATCTGTGTGAACAGTAATCTGGGGAAGCTCCTTTGTAGCATCATCAACTCCAGACTCATAAACTTCCTTACCGAACACAATGTCTTGAGTAAAAGTCAAATTGGATTTGTACCAAAACACCGTACTTCAGATCATATTTACACCCTACACTCCCTGATACACAAACATGTTCACCAAAGCAATAACAAAATCTTTGCATGCTTCATAGATTTCAAAAAGGCATTCGACTCTATTTGGCACAGTGGTCTATTCTACAAAGTTAT
>CM042335.1:1041160-1061160 GCA_023566125.1 Zingel zingel | reverse complement strand
TTGGTGATGTTTTTGTTGATATTTTTTCAACATTTTCTCACTTTTTTCAACGTTCTTTTGTCATAGTTCTGATATAGAAAGTTTTTGTAAACGGGTCAAATTTGACCCGAGGACAAACAGGAGAGTTCATCCGTTTGAAAAAGTCAACAAAACGTCAGCTGCAGCCCTCTCTGTAGGTCCGAAATGCACAAATTTGGATTCCTGTTTGAGAGGAGAAGCGAAGGCACACCGAGACGGCTAAACCTCTTCTTCTCCCACGTACGTCCCCCGTAAAGGAACATTAAAAAACAGAAGCAGGCTGTAAAAGATGTAGCTTCAGACCATAAAGAGGCAGAGGAATGCCAGAGACATGTAGGGACAGGGTGAGACCGTGCAACACATCAGCCACGAGACCATAAATAGTCCGAGGAGCAGCCGAAAAACGTACCGATTTCTGCTTCAATACTGAGCGTGTGTGTAGCGCTGCTGAGAGTCTCAACTGTGAAGGGAAGGGACAGGGAGAGGTATCTGGTAGGAAGAACCAGTTCATAAAAGACTGAAGACACCAGCGCTTATTACCTACCGTTAACGGTAGAACTGACAGAGAATTACGCATTTGAAAAAGTGACGAAAACATGGAGAAAAAATGGGACGGAAATGCTGAAAAAAAGCAACAACCGCCTTAACACACCGCACACAGCAGGGATTTCTGATCAGATGATTCTACGATCATCGGAGCATCCGTAAGATTGTCTGAAGGAGTGAATCGGGGCTAAAATCGGCCTAATTATCCTGCCGTGGGAACCAGGCTTAAGGAAAAGGGAAAAGGGAAGAGACCCTGCCCTGAAGTAGGAGCAAAAGAGTTATAGAGGAGACACCAGCCCGAAAATCGGCCGTCGGACCGTCTGGCGAGGTCGGTGACCCGAGTCTGTTCGGTGTGTCCCGTGCCGTCGTCCGTCCGAGGAGCCGTCGGCCTTCATTTGGGCCGACCCGACATGTTCAGTCGGAGACAGGACAGTCGGAGACAGGGCAGTCGGAGACAGGACAGTCGGAGACAGGACAGTCGGAGAGAGGGCAGTCGGGACTCACCGGGAAATGGGGAGAGGATGAGCCTCTCAAAATCTGATGAAGATCTGTTAACCTGACCTTTGTTGATCTGAAATGAAGACAGATTCAGCGACTGCACGGCCTATTCCTCTCTTAACATGTTCTCAGGAACACGTTACGGTGAACTATTTTAGGACAATATGAGATCGGATTCTGAACGAGCCGCCATGACAGTCTGGCTGTGGATTTCCAGAGAAAAAAGAACCACGTGACGCGTTCGTCCAATCAGCTGCCGGTTTTCATTTTCTGGGAAATAATCAGACTGTTAATGGAAACAACACAGATTAGCGCCGCCTGCTGTTATGGAGACGTATTACGTGCAGAGCGTACGCTCAAGTCGGCCTCTCTTCAGTGAGTTCTGAGGAACTTTTTGGACCTCGGGGACCCGACTGGTTGGTGTGTAACAGCTCTAAAAGGTGAGAAAGTGACAAATATGCAACAAAAACAGCAAGAAAAGACAACAAAACATTGGGAAAAAATGGGAAAAACTTTGAAAAAAGTGACAAAGATGGAAAAATCGTTGAAAGCTTTAAACATAGGTCGCAAAAATATTGAAAAAAAAGCAACGTTGAAAGTGGCATCGCCTGCAATCAGTCATATTATAAATATGCTCCCTCAAATAATAAGAAATACTTACTTTATCAACATCTTTCTCTCCGAAACATGACTCATGTGGACATGAGAGAGAATGTGTAACTGTGTTTGATATATTAATATTAACATCAGGCCAGATAATACTGCTCCTCTTTCATCTGTTTCCTACCAAAGGAAAAACCTTTCAGTGGCTTATTCTGCACACATACACACACACACACACACACACACACACACATAGTGCGTTTCACTATCGTTGTGGGGACCCGTCATTGACATAATGCATTCCCTAGCCCCTTACCCTAACCTTAACCATCACAACTAAATGCTATACTATACTGGACTCCCGGTTTTTGGACCCCACGAATATAGTTAAATAAGAACACACTCTCACACACACACACACACACACACACACACACACACACACACACACACACACATGCACACACATACATACACACACACACACGCACACCCTCAGACACACACACAGACACATATACTCACACACATACACACACACACACACACACACACACACACACACACACACACACACACACACACACACATATATATACTTAGAAGCAGAGCTTCTAGATAGTGACCTATTTTGGTTTACTTTACGCAGTTTTTGGGCGCTTTTTACGATGCTTTTTTATGACATTTTCAAAGCTTTTTTTAAAAACTATTTCTGACCCTCGCTTTTGTTGCTTTGGCACTTTTCGGCGAGGGGGGGGGGGGGGGGGCGGGGTTTCAGCGTTTTTTCAACATTTTGATCACTTTTTTCTGATGTTTTGTCCATTTTGTTTCCTCTGTCATCAGGAACTCAAACCAGACATCAGAGTTTGATTTAACGAATGTCCGACTTCCCCCGTCCCGTGGCTGCAGCAGACGGCTTCTGCTGCAGCCCAAAATAAGCTTGTTCTCATACCGAGATCTCATGTGGAGCAGCTGTCGGCCCGGAGTTAAAGCCTCTGAGATGACCGAGTTTCCCAAGAGTGTATTTTTGTACTTTGTCCCAAGATGAAATGTCCCACAGCAGACGAATACTTTATGAGCTCACTGCTGTATAAACCGGAGCTGTTGTTATATATATTATATATTATTAATCATTTAAACTCATTCCAGCGTGAAGCTGAGCCATGAATCAAAGTCTCTGAGCTCTCGAGTCCAATAACTGATACTGAAAACATCTTTTTAGCAGTCTGAACGCACACACACACACACACACACACACACACACACACACACACACACACACACACACACACACACACACACATATAGACATACACACACACACACACACACACACACACACACACACACACACACACACACACACATATAGACACACACACACACACACACACACACACACACACACATATAGACATACACACACACACACACACACACACACACACACACACATATAGACATACACACACACACACACACACACAGGACGCAGTTACTGCTGTGATCCATTACAGTTTGGCTCATCACATCCAACATGTTGTTCCAATCAGAGTCCACGCTGAGTCCAAATAAAGCTAATTATCCTTAACGTGTTCTCGTAAAAACACTGAGGGGTAGCTGCAGTAGTGCAGTCTAATGTAATGCAGTGGGTATACTGTACTCTATATGTACATATACTGTATATGGGCCAGACGTGGGTAACATTAGAGGGTCAGCTTCTCCTTGGACCACGTAGCTCCTATGGCTCCATTCTGATGCTACCAAGCCATCAGCTCCCGTTAGCATCCCATTGACTGCCATTCATTCTGATGCTACCAAGCCATCAGCTCCCGTTAGCATCCCATTGACTGCCATTCATTCTGATGCTACCAAGCCATCACCTCCCGTTAGCATCCCATTGACTGCCATTCATTCTGATGCTACCAAGCCATCAGCTCCCGTTAGCATCCCATTGACTGCCATTCATTCTGATGCTACCAAGCCATCAGCTCCCGTTAGCATCCCATTGACTGCCATTCATTCTGACGTCACTTTGACAGAGAATAACTTTACATCTGAAGCGTTTAAAGACTCTATTTGTCCGTTGTTTATTTCTAAAGAAACACGACAATGTATAAAAGGCTCCATTACCTTGTAGCTCACGTTATGGCTCCGTAGCAGACGTTGTTATAAAAATAGGCTAACGATTGGGTCATAACCACGAGACTTACTGTCTCATAGTAGAGGAATTACCGTATAGTCCAGGAGAAGCTCTCAGGCAGTTTGGACTTCCATTAGCTGTTTAAGTGTAATTACTAATGTTAACTATCATGTTAGTGATCAGTAATTAGCCTGTGCCTATGTTATCTCCTTACATATACCTACGCTCTCTTCTAGGTTACCCGTGAGTAAGCGAACGCAGCGCTGAAGCTTCTGGGTTACCCGTGAGTCAGCGAACGCAGCGCTGAAACTTCTGGGTTACCCGTGAGTCAGCGAACGCAGCGCTGAATCTTCTGGTTTACCCGTGAGTCAGCGAACGCAGCGCTGAAGCTTCTGGGTTACCCGTGAGTCAGCGAACGCATCGCTGAAGCTTCTGGGTTACCCGTGAGTCAGCGAACGCATCGCTGAAGCTTCTGGGTTACCCGTGAGTCGGCGAACGCAGCGCTGAAGCTTCTGGGTTACCCGTGAGTCAGCGAACGCAGCGCTGAAGCTTCTGGGTTACCCGTGAGTCAGCGAACGCAGCGCTGAAGCTTCTGGTTTACCCGTGAGTCAGCGAACGCAGCGCTGAAGCTTCTGGGTTAGTGTTCTTTGAAACTTTCAACGTCTTTTTATTTTAACCGCATTTGATGATTATTTTTGGGGCGTTTTTGGTCCTTTTTCTGACATTTTCGTAGCTTTTTTTTAACTCTAAGATTCAGGATATTTGAGAAAAACATTCAGCCCCAGAAGTAACCCCCTCCTCCTCCCTCCTCCCTCCTGCTCCACTGTTGATTCCTTTTTAACATTTAGTATTTTACATGTAAAGACATGTTCTTTGCGTCCCCCAAAGTGTCTCTCTGTCCATGTCCACACATGATTATCACCACTATTGAAATGCAAACACAGAGCTGAACTTTCCTCTCCCCCCTTCGGCGTTTACGTACCGAAAGAGGCTTTAAGAGCTGAGAGAGAGATTCATCACGCTCGCTCTTTAATCTGCAGGCTGAAAGGATTGAGAAAGGAGGGATAAACCCGCAGGAAGGAAAGAAAGGAGCGGAGGATTGACTGACTTTTGTTAACGCTCAGATCCCTAAAGGCCATTTTTACGGTTCATCGTCCGTCTGGTTTTATTTTCTAAAAAAGCTTGTAGAACATCAGCCCTGTTGTCTACAGTCAATTTCTGAACATCATTATTTTCAGGACAAACTGGGCTATTAGAATATTTGTGCTGCAGTGAGGTCACTTGAATGTAAAAAAAGGTTGTATGACCTTAAAGACAAATAAATAAATAAAACGGAACATGAATCTCACAGATATGCATTGATATCACACACAGAGCAATAAAAGTGAAGCCAATCTCCTCTAGATCAGTTCCCATATGTATTAGGAGTCACACTGTGAAGAAAGGAACATTATAACTTATACAGTTGACTAAATATACACATTTAAAAAAAAAAGTCCAGACGCTTTTGCCCTCATGACATTCACTTATGCCAATAATCAAATAATAATGTCGTATTTATTGAAATCACACACACAGCAGTGATCTAAAACAGTTCTCCTATATATTTGGAGTCATGCAGTGCAAAAATAAACATAATATAACATTATAACTCATGTAAAAGGACAAACTATTTACATTTCTTCCAAAAAGGCCTAAATGTTGCCCCATCTCAACCAGTCTCCTCTGTAGAACGCTAACAGACCGCAGTGATCTATCTTTACACTCTTTAGCCTTTGTTCTCGCTCGGATTTGCTGGAGTGATCCATCTTGTCCTCTCCGTACACTCTTTGTATGACGGACCTGCCTTCCCATTGGTTAAAAGACATCAACACAATCTCGCAAAGCATTATGGGATATTCAAATTGGCAGCTAGCATCGAGCTAGCAGCAAAAATGACGGAGAATTGATAAATTATGGACATCAAGTGGATACATCTTGGATGTAAGCGTTTGGATTTATTGCTGAACAACTCCGAAAAGAGGCACAACTTCCAGGCTGGATAGATAACCTTCTGTAAAGGCTACAAAGACACCAAAGACACCCCCCCCCCCCCCCACCCCCCCCCCCCCACCCCCCCCCCCCCGCGATGGCTAACTCCTTAGCTTTTAGCAGCAACAATCGGTAAGTGGCTAAATTAAACCGTTATCAAATTATCTAAATATTTATCAGAGGTGCCGTATCTCGTCGTGGACGATGCCGTAGGGCTCTGAGGGTTGGGGGAACTGCAACACCTGAAGCACTTTAGACAAGCCTGAACCACGGTCGCTGGGTTACCCGTGAGTCAGCGAACGCAGCGCTGAAGCTTCTGGGTTACCCGCGAGTCAGCGAACGCAGCGCTGAAGCTTCTGGGTTACCCGTGAGTCAGCGAACGCAGCGCTGAAGCTTCTGGACATGGTCTCTAACAGTCCTCTCACGGTGAACAGGTCACATGGTCTCTAACGGTCCTCTCACGGTGAACAGGTCACATGGTCTCTAACAGTCCTCTCACGGTGAACAGGTCACATGGTCTCTAACAGTCCTCTCACGGTGAACAGGTCACATGGTCTCTAACAGTCCTCTCACGGTGAACAGGTCACATGGTCTCTAACGGTCCTCTCACGGTGAACAGGTCACATGGTCTCTAACAGTCCTCTCACGGTGAACAGGTCACATGGTCTCTAACAGTCCTCTCACGGTGAACAGGTCACATGGTCTCTAACAGTCCTCTCACGGTGAACAGGTCACATGGTCTCTAACAGTCCTCTCACGGTGAACAGGTCACATGGTCTCTAACAGTCCTCTCACGGTGAACAGGTCACATGGTCTCTAACAGTCCTCTCACGGTGAACAGGTCACATGGTCTCTAACAGTCCTCTCACGGTGAACAGGTCACATGGTCTCTAACAGTCCTCTCACGGTGAAGTCCTGCACGGATCAACAGCTGGCGGCTGCTGGCTCTGCCTGCACGCTGCTGCGGTTCAGCGGCTAACGAGCGAGCTAACTGCTAACAGACACCGCTGCCACCAACAACCAACACACATTCTGTCATTATATATGTCATCTATAAAGGTCTCTAGTGTGTGTTGGCCGTGCAGTGGCTGCTTGAGCTTTCTCCTGATCGAACATAGAACGCTGCTACGTCAGAGCGGCCAAAGCCTCAAACAGCTTCCCCGAACTTTCTGACCAGCGTCCTTGACCGGGCGGCCAGAGCTTCTCTGCAGCTCAAGTCGGCGGCGGCGTGTACGTACAATACCATTCCTGTCTTGCAGGAAATCATGAACAGAATGAGCAGTATAGCTGGTGGCAGCATCATGCTGGAGGGTCACGTCAGGACGGGCCTGCAGGAAGGAGACCACATGAGGGAGGAGGATGTCTTCCCTGTAACGTTCTGCAACTTTTGATTTTGACCATCCTTTGACCATCGGGGACACATTTTTCCATTTCTGTTGGTCACATGTCTGTGAAACGTTGTTCAGTTTAGTTCTTAGAAGTTACATTTTTTATGTTCATACAAAGTTTGTTAAGTTGGCTGAAAATAAAAGCAGTTGAAAGTGAGAGGACGTTTCTTATTTTCGCTGAGTACACCATTACGTATCACGTTTCCCTGAGTTCACTAAGCTTCAGCCGAGCTTCAACGAGCTCCTGGAAACCCCAAACGTCTCGTTTGTCTGCGCCAACATGTTACTGGAGCCCAACTTTTCAAACAACGTGATGGATGGAGCTGCGTTTAGTTCCGCAAACTGTTCAGCACTGCTTGTTGACTTTGGATCTCTGTGTTTATTTGGGATTTCCTCAGTTTCCTTTGGATCTCTGAGAGCTTTAATATCAGGAGGGAAGTGTCAGCGGCTCTCTGACTCGCCGTGAGAGTTAGATGGTTGGGGCCGAGAGAAGTAAAGGAGGACGGGGAGGAAAGAAAAGAGTCTTCTTATCAGCGTTTACCCACAATGCACCAGCAGATGCTGCAGTAGATAAAGAGAGCAGAGCCATTAGGAGAGATTGACCTCCGGCCGTTTATCTTGCCGCCCGTTTACTGTAAACGTCTGACTGATGAACGGCTGCGGCAGTTTGTCCTCCAGAAACCACAAAGAAAGTCTTTAAAGACACAACAGACGAGCGGGGAAATACACAGACGAGAAGACTCGTGCTGACTTTACATTTATATCTGGTTGACACGGATTTAACAGAAGTTGAAGATAAGAATAACATGTTTAAAAAGCGACAGGAACATTGTGAAGAAGGGAAAAAATGACTTTAAGAAAAGTGAATAAAGGCAGTATTGGAAAAGTGGCTGAAATGTTAAAAATTTGACAGAAGTCGGGCGCCAGGGCATCTCACCAGGTAGCACGCTCGCCCATATACCGAGGCTAAGTCCTCAACGCAGCTGCCGCATGTTCGACTCCAACTTGCGGCCCTTTGCTGTATGTCATTCCCTCCTCTCTGTTCTTCAGAATCAGAATCTGAAAAGCTTTATTGCCAAGTACGTTTTCACTTTCACACATACAAGGAATTTGTTTTGGTGTCGTAGGTGCATGTCACACATTCTCTAAAATAAGTTAAACAAACAGGTTAAACAGAACAAACAATATAGTATAAATATATGTGTGTATATATATATATATATATATATATATATATATATATATATATATATATGTGTATATATATGTGTATATATATATACACACACAGAATGTGTATATATATATATATATATATATATATATATATGTATATGTGTATATATATGTGTATATATATATACACACACACAGAATGTATATATATATATATATATATATATATATATATATATACATTCTGTGTGTGTGTGTGTGTATATATATATATATATATATATATATATATATATATATATATATATATATACACACAGAATGTATTAAAAATAAGAGTAAGAATTAAGATAAAAAGAGCAGATTAAGTACAGTGGCGGAGGAGCCAGAGGTGGGGTGCGGAGAGAGTTGGGGTGCTTTCATTTCTTAATAAAGGCCTAAAAATGCCAGTTCCTAGCAACTTAGTTGCATGGCATTGAAGTATTGAATATTAAATCTTATTATTTCACATTTCTGCAGACATTTTTCCAAATCATCATCACTTTTTAGATTAAATTCCTTCCCTATCTTCAGGCAAGAACAATCAGCTCGTAGAGACTTTAAACCAGCTGCAGATTTTCAGGGAAAGGTCATATTTAGTTTGGGATGCATTCAAGGAAACGTTGATGTCAGATAACTGCTTTGCAAGTGTTGATGTTGAAAAACCAAAATCCATGAACAGAACAGAACAGAAAGCTGCAAATTATCTTTAACTTAAACACAAGACAACCTGTGGAGATATGTGTGGAAGATATTATAAGAACGTTATTGTTAAAAGTATGTAAAAAGCCTAAGAGATGATGATAACATATTGGTTCGTTTTGCTTTTCATGTTAATAGTTAAAGGAAACCCTTTTCTCCACGCAGTGCGTGAAGTAAGTGAACAGAGGCTGAAGGTGAACAGATTCTCTGTGAGTGGGCGAAGGGAAACTTTCAAACAAATTCTTTCAACCTCGAAATGAAAAGAGCAGCAGAGAATATTTCCTCCAATAATCCAGCTTCAGTCGGCAACAATCTGATGTGTAAAGACATCGCTGTTACCTCGACACGCATGCCCGCGCACACACACGCATTCAAGCATGCATGCACACACACACACACACACACACACACACACACACACACACACACACGCAGAGACACACGTACACACGCACGTGCAGGGTGAATCCAGACAGCTAGCTAGACTATCTGTCCAATCAGAGTTCTCTGTTGCACAACTAAAACTACTTCTGAACGTCCACATGTTCCACCAAAACAAGTTCCTTCCTGAGACTATCTAGCAGAGGCACCGTGGCTCCGTCCGGAGCTTAGCCCCGCCCACGACGATTGTGATTGGTTTAAAGAAATGCCAATAAACCAGAGCATGTCTTTCTCCCATCCAGGAATGCTGTGTGGACTAGACAGACCATCCTCCGCAGCGCTGTGGAGGAAGGTCTGACAAAGCGAGACTGATGTGTATTGTCCCAAACACATGCAAATGAGACCCTGTGTCTCAATGAGATTATCGGTGTAAATAAAGGTTAAAATAAAATAAATTAAACGTGTGCCTGACTCACCAGTCTCTGTAGGATCCTCTTGCTCTTGTCGTCGGTGCAGTAGTCTGTCAGGATGCTTCTGTGGACCAGAACCAGGCCGTTTAGGAACAGCCAGGAGCCGAACCAGAGCAGAGCGAAGACCAGCGTACCCCGACGGGACCACAGCCTGAGGCCGAGCCACCGGAGCAGGCACAGCCCACCGCCACCACCTCCGCCCGACACCAGTCCCCCAGGGAGCATATCTGCACAAAAGTGTCCGAAGTCTTCTGAATAGCTGCGGAATAGTTTGCAAAAAAAAAAGTGCTCCGAACTAAAGACAGACGCTGCAGAAGTTCTCCAGATTCTGAAGAGGTTTGTGTAAAAAAAAAACTTTGCACACACACAAAAACAAATCTGTGGCTTCAAAAAACGGTTGTTTGAAAATGAAAATAAGCTCCTAAAAAAAGTTGTAGCACAGAAAGGAGGATGAATACTCCTGAGCTCATATTAAATAAGTTTATGGTTGGTTAAAAAACGTATTTCTACCATTAATATTTTGCTAATTATCAGTTTGAAATAAAAAATTGGTGACATAATTAATCATGTCGTCAGCATATTGTGCTACTCCAGTTAGGAACCAGATTTCCACTGTGTCTTTAATCTCCCATGATGCTTTGCAGTCAGTTAAAAGGGAATGGCTGTAATCCAAAGACAAAGAAGTTGTGTTTAAAGATGAAAAGTATCTATCGAGGCCTGTTTGTCTGTTTCTGCTCGACTTGGAAAAAGTCAAAAGGGACCGGACGACTGACCGACGTGTCCCCGAAACAGGGAAATCCCAAATAGTTCAGGAAAAAGAACTCAAAATCAGCAGAAGAAAAGAGAAGTCTGTAATCATCCAATCAGAGCAAGATGTTCCAGCCGACTGGTCCGACTTCCAGCTTTGCTCTGCAGCTTTCTCCGCAAGAAATATTTAGACATATAGTTTGTTCAAGTTTCATCGTCCGGGCCCGACACACACACACACACACACACACACACTCAAATACACAACCAGCTGCACTAGGGCTGCACAATATATTATTTTGTTATCGCCATCGCAATATCAACTGCTGCAATACAACACATCGCGAAAGGCTGCAACAGCGAAAGAAAGTCCGAGATTTATTGCGTTAGTTGAAAACTGCTCTTTAAAATGTAACTGTTATTCTTTTTTTTCAGTCCTGCCTTTTATATTCAACTCAATGTTCAATTTGTCCAATAAAAGAAAGTTGGAAATGACTTCCTTTCGTTTGTTTTAAATCCAACAAGCAGTTTGTTGTATTTCGGCAGTAAGTGATATCGTTATCGCGATATTCAACAACGTTATCGCAGATTTTCCTCATATCGCTCAGCCCTAAGCTTCACACACACACACACACACACATACATTAGCGTGCATGCAACTTCACACACACAGACACACCTTTACACACACTCTCTCATGCACATACACTCACTCTCGCTACAGCGTGCACACTGCAGACTTCCCTGCGACAGCGTCTGTAGTTTCACAGAAGAAAAATGTCCCTGAATTCATTTACAGGGCACAAACTTCAAAACATGCAACGGAAGAAAGTCTGGGAATTGGAGAGAGAGAGAGAAAGAGAGAGAGAGAAGAGAGAGAGAGAGAGAGAGAGAGAGAGAGAGAGAGAGAGAGAGAGAGAGACATCCAAAAAGTATGAAAAAAATATCCTTTAGAAGCTCTGCAATGCCGGAAAATGGCCTTGATATTGGAGAGAGTTCCTTAATGAGCGCCGAAAGATAAAAATAGATGCAGGAAATGTTCCCTTGATGTTAGAAAATAGAGCCGTGCTTTGTTGGTGCCAGAGGTTTTGGGTTTTTTTTTGCCGCTCTGATCTCTGGACCTCGATGTTCTGACGGAGAGATCTGTGACGAGACAAAAAGATCGAACTGATTAGATACCCAACATCAACATCTTAGCCTTTTGCTCTTAAAAAATACCCATGAAATATGAGTTCCCCCTCAAAGGAGGAACAGCAATTAGCATCCAGAGGAACTTTTCGCGGCTCAAAGTTCAACTTCACGAACTGTGAAGAATAGCTTTTAACTCAAGCTGCGCAAAAAATGTGAATTCATATCGACTTTTACAACTTTGAAAGTCTTTTCCCTGCAGAACTGTGGGACACTGACTGTGTTCTCTGAGTGTTGAAAGGCAAAGAAACTCGTAAAAACTTTCTCTTTTTCCCCCCAAAGAGTTCAGGAGAGAAGAGTCTGATTTCTTCTCTGATGTTCCCGTTGGAAAAGATAATTATATTTTCTTTTTGCAGCAGGGTTAGTCGAGGTATGGCAACGTATGAGAGACACTGTAGGTTTAGAAAAGAAAGGGACGGAAGGGGGGGCCCAGTCTCACGGCAGGTCGTGAAATGGTCCCGTTATTGAATCTATTGATTCGTGAACAGGACACGAATATGTCGTTTGTTTCGTGTAGTGATTACGAATTTTAATGTAATGTATTTAAATGGGAAGCATATTTCGTGATCGCAGCACGACAACGGTAGGGAGTAGTATTAGAAGCCAAAGATCCGCGAAGGGAGGTTGGTCGGAGTGGTGGATGGTCAAACAACACAGGACTTTCACCCCGGAGAGCGGGGACGGCGTCCCGCGTGTTGCAGGACTTTCACCCCGGAGAGCGGGGACGGCGTCCCGCGTGTTGCAGGACTTTCACCCCGGAGAGCGGGGACGGCGTCCCGCGTGTTGCAGGACTTTCACCCCGGAGAGCGGGGACGGCGTCCCGCGTGTTGCAGGACTTTCACCCCGGAGAGCGGGGACGGCGTCCCGCGTGTTGCAGGACTTTCACCCCGGAGAGCGGGGACGGCGTCCCGCGTGTTGCAGGACTTTCACCCCGGAGAGCGGGGACGGCGTCCCGCGTGATGCAGGACTTTCACCCCGGAGAGCGGGGATGGCGTCCCGCGTGTTGCAGGACTTTCACCCCGGAGAGCGGGGACGGCGTCCCGCGTGTTGCAGTTCCTTTGCGCGTTATTAACCACAACTGTCCCGTTGCTGTCGGCGTGTCCGGCGTGTGACGGTTCCTTTCCCAGTTCTTCTTTTCCTAACCTCAACCGTCCCGTTGTTGTGGCGTTTCACGTCCCCGTTGTTGCGTGCCACAGAGACCGTGGATCGTGTCCGTGCGCCCGGGGAAAGCATCCCCGTGTGGCGGTCCGTCCGTTGTTGTTGCCGGCGTGTGGCGTTTAATTTCCCCGTGGCAGTACACAAAATGAAATTCGTGACCTGTACACGTATCAATAAATAAAAATAACGTGACCATTTCACGAACTGGCGTGAGACCGGGTTGGAAAAAGAATTACAAGATTCAAATCATATAATATAATCATATATTTAACGTATAAACATTTTTTTTAGATATTCTCTGAGATTAAAGTCACAACTTTACGAGAAACGAAAATCGAGGCGATTATTCCCGTTTTTTCTCCGGAAATTTGGGATTTTATTTTATTTTTGGGGCATTTTTAGGTCTTTATTTGTATCGGACAGCTTAGACATGAAATGAGAGAGAGAGAAGGGGAATGACACGCAGCAAAGGGCCGCTGGTCGGAGTTGAACCTGCGGCTGCCGCGTCGAGGAGTTAACCTCTGCATATGGGCGCCCGCTCTACCAAATGAGCTCCCCAGGCGCCAAATATTCAAGTTTTTTGTCGTCAACTTCTGTTTGAGTTCTAAACGAATATTAGAATTTTATCTTTATAATCTCTCTCTTTCTCTCTTTCTTTCTTTCTCTCTCTCTTTCTCTCTCTCTTTCTTTCTTTCTCTCTCTCTTTCTTTCTTTCTCTCTCTCTTTCTTTCTTTCTCTCTTTCTCTCTCTCTTTCTTTCTCTCTTTCTCTCTTTCTTTCTCTCTTTCTCTCTTTCTTTCTCTCTGTCTTACTTTCTCTCTTTCTTTCTCTCTGTCTTTCTCTCTCTTTCTTTCTCTCTCTGTCTTACTCTCTCTCTTTCTTTCGCTCTTTCTTTCTTTCTCTCTCTCTTTCTTTCTCTCTTTCTTTCTCTCTCTCTTTCTTTCTCTCTTTCTCTCTTTCTTTCTCTCTGTCTTACTTTCTCTCTTTCTTTCTCTCTCTTTCTTTCTCTCTGTCTTTCTCTCTTTCTTTCTCTCTGTCTTACTTTCTCTCTTTCTCTCTCTCTTTCTCTCTTTCTCTCTTTCTCTCTCTCTGTCTTACTTTCTCTCTTTCTCTCTCTCTCTTTCTCTTTCTTTCTCTCTGTCTTTCTGTCTTACTTTCTCTCTTTCTTACTCTCTCTTTCTTTCTCTCTTACTTTCTCTCTTTCTTACTTTCTCTCTCTTTCTCTGTCTTTCTTTCTTTAAAGAGAGAGAAAAGAGAGAGAAAGTAAGACAGAACAGAAGAGAGAACTCTTTCTGTCTCTTTCCTTTCTTTCTTTCTGCAGCTTTGTTTAACATTATTGTCTCTCTTTTCATCTTTTCATCTTTTCATCTTTTTTTCCGTCATTTCCGCTGCTTTTGTCAACATTTTCAGCGTTCTGGGGGCTTTTTCCGATACTTGTGGCATTATTTCTTAGTATCTTTAACTTCTCTTGAATCATTTGGCATTTTCCTTGACTGCCTATCCTCCGGCCCGGCTTCTTATAGAGTATCATATATATAAATATATATATATATATATATATATATATATATATATATATATATATATATATATATATATATATATATATATATATATTTATGTATCACATGTTTGTTTCCTGCTGATGGGAGGATGGGAGATGCAGCTGCTGCAGCTGTTCTCAAACTGTCCCCTGGAGAACAACGTATCAGCTGCTATTTATACCACCACACAACATTGGTTAATGCCGCCATAACTCCGTCTCTTAGATACATATACACTACCGGTCAAAAGTTTGGGGTCACTTAGAAATGTCCATTCCACTCCATTATAGACAGAATACCAGCTGAGATCAGCTGCATTGTGTTTTTAACCAGGGCAGCAGGTTTCAGATTACATCATGTGTTTACATAATTGCAAAAGGGTTCTCCAATTGGAAATGTTTTCTCAGTCAGCCTTTTAAAATGATATCAGATTAGTAAACCGAATGGGCCTTTGGAACATCGGATGAATGGGTGATGATAATGGGCAATGTAGATATTGCATTAAAGAACAGCCACCCACTCAGATCAGCTGGTAGTCTGTCTATAATGGTCTGTTATACACACACACACATATATATATATATATATATATATATATATATATATATATATATATATATATATATATATATATATATATATATATATATATATATATATTTACATCCACTGTATACAGCGTAGACATACGCTGTATACATATGGATAGCTCAAAAATGCGTACAGATAACACGCCACTTGGCTTTAGGAAAGTGGCCTGTATGTTTACGTGAAGTCATGATGTCATGATGTCACGTTGGATGATCACAAAAAGTTGGCGATACATTCAAAATCGGTGAATCATTGCAGCTCCAAAACAGTAGCTACCGTCGCTCAGACACAACAAGTGCCAAAACCCCCCAAACCCTGCTGATCTCTGAGATTATAACCCCCCAAACCCTGCTGATCTCTAAGATTATAACCCCTCAAACCCTGCTGATCTCTGAGATTATAGCCCCCCAAACCCTGCTGATCGCTGAGATTATAACCCCCCAAACCCTGCTGATCTCTGAGATTATAACCCCCCCAAACCCTGCTGATCTCTGAGATTATAACCCCCCAAACCCTGCTGATCTCTGAGATTATAACCCCCCCAAACCCTGCTGATCTCTGCGATTATAACCCCCCAAACCCTGCTGATCTCTGAGATTATAACCCCCCCCCACCCTGCTGATCTCTGAGATTATAACCCCCCAAACCCTGCTGATCTCTGAGATTATAACCCCCCCCAACTCTGCTGATCTCTGAGATTATAACCCCCCAAACCCTGCTGATCTCTGAGATTATAACCCCCCAACCCTGCTGATCTCTGAGATTATAACCCCCCAAACCCTGCTGATCTCTGAGATTATAACCCCCCAAACCCTGCTGATCTCTGAGATTATAACCCCTCAAACCCTGCTGATCTCTGAGATTATAACCCCCCAAACCCTGCTGATCTCTGAGATTATAACCCCCCCAAACCCTGCTGATCTCTGAGATTATAACCCCCTAAACCCTGCTGATCTCTGAGATTATAACCCCCCAAACCCTGCTGATCTCTGAGATTATGATAGGGCTGGGCCATGTGGAGAAAATATTCTCGACCAAACACCTAGATTTCGATATTGCGGCGATATTCTAGGGTTGACAATTGGTGCTTAAACAAAATATCTTCCTTAGATTTTAGATCAATAATCATCAGTAATGTGGACGTAATGTCTAAGTGGGGAAAAGGCAAATAATAGAACAGCTAGACCAGTCTGGTAAGATCAGAGAAGTACATCACTTTACCTTTAAAACCAGGAAAAGACACCACTGACCAGTCCCTCCAGAAAAACGTGATTATGCGATCGCATAATTCAATGCATAATCAGCTAAAATCCGCATATTTATGCAGGGGGGGGGGGGGGGGGGGGAGGGGTGCACTTTCGGCATGCATAAATTGCAGATTTCTGTGCAAAATATGCGTGGCTTGCATGATTTCATAATCCCCACATTTTCGTCACACATATCTTAGCAGAAAGTTGAAAAATGTTGTGTTTACTTCACACGAGAGCAGCCGTTTTCCCCGGTTGCCATGGGAACGTTATGAAGTGACGTAATTACGGGACGTGAACATCATCGAAAAGCTGCAGACCTCGCGATGAAGCTACGATGACACCGCAGTTTTTGCAAGTTCCCGCAATTTCATCGCATAAAATTGTATTAATATCCCGCATATTCCATCGCATTTTTTAAGAAAATGTGCCGAATAATTAAGGATTTTTGCCCAAAAACAATCACAAAATAACTCAAAAAAGCATTTTTCTGGAAGGACTGACTTATGCCATATCACGATAGCCTACTACGATATCCAAAATCTAAGACAATATCTAGTCTCATATCCCGATATCAATATAATATCAATATATTGCCCAGCCCTAGATTATAAACTCCCAAAACCCTTCTGATCTCTGAGATTATAGCAAACTCCCCAAATACCCCTCCAGTTTTCTCCTTGTTCCACTCACCGGCTCCTTTAAGTGGCTCCTGAATCCGATCTTCTCCGAGACGCTCAGGAGCGCAACAGGAGCCAAAAATCCACAATGTCACCTTTAATGTTCCTGCAGAGTCCCAGACGGGCAGTCGGAGCCCGGGAGTCACAGCAGCGGCTGCTAGAGCCGGCAGTATATCTCTGGGAATGTAAAACGGGTTTAGGGCGGGGGGGGGGGGGTGCTGTGAGAGACCGCAGGACTCTTTAACAGTTCCCCTTAACTCCTCGCAGTCAGAGAAGATGATTCAGCAGACAGTCCGAGTCTCCCGGGGATGCCGAAGAGACCCAGGTCCAAACAGTTGGACTGCTGTTCTCACTTAAAGTAAGATGTAAAGTAATAATCCTGTTAGCTTTTTTATTTTAGATTCTTCTGGTTGCGTTTGCAGGTATTTGATTTGCTTCTATAGTCTGGTTTCTCCTTTAAATGATGCTCCAGAAATAGGATAATTCAAAATGTTACTAATCCTGTTTTGTGCGTTGTTTGGTTCTTCGAAAAAGTCGATTTTTTTTTCCAATCGAGTTTGTCCTCGATGTGATGATTGAAAACTCAAAAATAAAAATAAAAAATGTAACTCCACAATTTAACTCCTGAAAACAAACCGAAGACTCAGATAACTTCTCCCTCCAAACATCGGGAACAAAGATGTTTGTAATGCTACGAGTCGTGGGTCTTAAATGGACTGAAGGTGGGTCAGCACAGTCCAGATAACTAACCGTATCCCTCTGTGCTGTCTGCAGGTATCTCTCTCTCTCTCAGGTGATCACACAGTCCCAAAACTGTGCCATGCGGCGTTGACAGGGCAGCTGGCGGAGCAGGTCTCGGTCCGTAAAGATGCTTCGGGAGATAAAGCGTGAGACTTTTCCGCCCGGAGGCAGAAAAACAAGAAAAACCGTCTGGAAACCTCGGACTGAGCTGCAGCTCCAGCAGACGTCTCTGCTTTCTGCTCACCCTGCTGCTCTCTCTCTCTCTCTCTCTCTCTCCGGCTGACTGTGTGTGTGTGTGTGTGTGTGTGTGTGTGTGTGTGTGTGTGTGTGTGTGTGTGCGTGTGTGTGTGTGTGTGTGTGTGTGTGTCGCGCTCAGGCTTGTTCGTTCAGCCCCATTCCTCTTCTTACTTCCTCCCTTCAGTCTGCTGCACTCCCAGCGTTTTCCTTTCCCTTTTTCCCTTCCTAACAACGGTGTGTGTGTGTGTGTGTGTGTGTGTGTGTGTGTGTGTGTGTGTGTGTGTGTGTGTGTGTGTGTGTGTGTTGCGTGTGTGTGTGTGCGCGTGTGTGCTTGTGTGTGTGTGTGTGTGTGTGTGTGTGTTTTCAGGAAGAACGGAGGCGGCTCATCTGGCGTCCCTCCTCTCAGACTAAAGAAACTCCCCCCTTCACCCTCTCCTCACCCCTCTCTTGTATTAACATGCTACTGTACCTCTCTCTCTCTCTCTCTCTCTCTCTCTCTCTCTCTCTCTCTCTCTCTCTCTCTCTCTCTCTCTCTCTCCCTCCCCCCCCCCCCCCCCCCCTCTTTACCCCGTTGCCACGGCAGCAGATCTCTGCTACGGTTCAGTCCCCACATGCAGCTTCACCGACTTCAGTTTTACTTTATTTTCACAAACAAAGACATAAAGAAACATAGAATAGATTTTTATTTTTTATATTTACGAAGCGATGTCCGTGCCAGAGAGGAAGGAAGCCTGAGGCTCATTCAGAGTCCTCTCCGCTGATACAGAAATACAAATTAAACAAGCTACACAACAAACAGGCACACACAGAAACAGGTAACATGGAACACACATCAAATACAGACGTATCAAATACAGACGTATCAAATACAGACGTATCAAATACAGACGTATCAAATACAGAAGTATCAAATACAGACACATCAAATACAGACACATCAAATACAGACACATCAAATACAGACACATCAAATACAGACGTATCAAATACAGACACATCAAATACAGACACATCAAATACAGACACATCAAATACAGACGTATCAAATACAGACGTATCAAATACAGACGTATCAAATACAGACACATCAAATACAGACGTATCAAATACAGACACATCAAATACAGACACATCAAATACAGACACATCAAATACAGACGTATCAAATACAGACACATCAAATACAGACGTTTCAAATACAGACGTATCAAATACAGACACATCAAATACAGACACATCAAATACAGACACATCAAATACAGACACATCAAATTACAGACACATCAAATACAGACACATCAAATACAGACGTATCAAATACAGACACATCAAATACAGATGTATCAAATACAGACACATCAAATACAGACGTATCAAATACAGACGTATCAAATACAGACGTATCAAATACAGACGTATCAAATACAGACACATCAAATACAGACACATCAAATACAGACACATCAAATACAGACACATCAAATACAGACGTATCAAATACAGACGTATCAAATACAGACGTATCAAATACAGACACATCAAATACAGACACATCAAATACAGACACATCAAATACAGACGTATCAAAACATAACGCGTGCAAAAGACAAAAGAAAACTGAAAATGTTTACAAGATTACATCTAGAGCCTCGCCAAAATAAAAGCTCTCACCCATTTATCTCACTTTCCTTTTCTTCCTTCTTCTCCTCCCCCTCTCTTCCTCCCCCTTCCTCCCCCCTCTCTCCTCCCCCTTCCTCCCCCCTCTCTCCTCCCCCTTCCTCCCCCCTCTCTTACTCCACCTCTCTCCCCTCTCTTACTCCCCCTCTCTCCCCCCCTCTCTTACTACCCCTCTCTCCCCTCTCTTACTCCCCCT
>CM042335.1:1032636-1040960 GCA_023566125.1 Zingel zingel | reverse complement strand
AGAGGACAGGAGAGGAGAGGGAGAGGAGAGGAGAGGAGAGGAGAGGGACGGAGAGGAGAGGAGAGGGAGAGGAGAGGAGAGGAGAGGAGAGGAGAGGAGAGGAGAGGGAGAGGACAGGAGAGGAGAGGAGAGGAGAGGAGAGGAGAGGAGAGGAGAGGGAGAGGAGAGGAGAGGAGAGGAGAGGAGAGGAGAGGGAGAGGAAAGGAGAGGAGAGGAGAGGAGAGGAGAGGAGAGGAGAGGGAGAGGAGAGGAGAGGGAGAGGAGAGGAGAGGGAGAGGAGAGGGACGGAGAGGAGAGGAGAGGAGAGGAGAGGAGAGGAGAGGGAGAGGACAGGAGAGGAGAGGAGAGGAGAGGGACGGAGAGGAGAGGAGAGGAGAGGAGAGGAGAGGGAGGAGAGGAGAGGAGAGGAGAGGAGAGGGAGAGGAGAGGAGAGGAGAGGAGAGGAGAGGAGAGGGACGGAGAGGAGAGGAGAGGAGAGGAGAGGAGAGGGAGGAGAGGAGAGGAGAGGAGAGGAGAGGAGAGGAGAGGAGAGGAGAGGAGAGGAGAGGGAGAGGAGAGGAGAGGAGAGGAGAGGACAGGAGAGGAGCGGGAGAGGAGAGGAGAGGAGAGGAGAGGAGAGGAGAGGAGAGGTTTTTGGTTTTTAAAGTCCCTTTATTGGACCATTTTCAGATCACAGAAAAAATCAACATACACAAAAACAAAAAAGACAAAAAAAAAAAGAAAACAAAACTAAACAAAAAAAAATTAAAACAAATACTATCAATACAAAAAAAAACGGTGCTTTTTCCAATCAAAAACAAACCACCAACTCCCCGTCCTCCCCCACAGAGCACAACACTCCTCTTACAGCCCACAAACGACTGAAAACCACCAAATTGTCCATCATCTTGTAGTAAGAATGTTCCACCCTCAGTCGGGCCTCAACCAGTCCTCCCAGCACCGGTACTGGCTCCACGCTTCCAGCTCCCTGAGCCCGGTTCCTGCGCGTAAGCCAGATGGCCAATTTTGCCGTTGCAAACAAAAAATTCAATAAAATATGAACTGTCTTTTTGTGCTTTGTGTATTTGGGACCAAAAATGAACAAATCCAAAGAAAAAACCTCTCCAAAACCCTGCACCCACCTTTTAAGAACACCAAACAGATCTGCCAACCGAGGACATTGGACAAACAAATGTGCTAGTGTTTCCACCTCATAACAAAAGCTACATCCCTCCCCTAGCTCGGGATCGATGTGCGCTCTGTATCTGTTTGTAGCTATAGCCCCATGCACAATCCTCCATTGGAGGTCGGCTGCCCGCTTTTCAACGGGCAGCTTGTACAGGGAACGCCAACTGCCTTTCGGGGAAACCTCCGGACCAAAAAACTCAGTCCACCTCGACTCCTTCAGCTCAGCCAAAAACCGTATGTTCAGGACCTTTATGCAGGTATAATATAACTCTTTTTTCCCCGCATCTTGGAACTTGTCCAGTTGAGGGGTTGAGAAAGACAGTAGCTGGCCTGCCTCCTCCTGCCACTCCCCCACAGATGGGGTAATGGTCAGCGAGGGGAAACTGTATTCCCATCCCTCACTCCACTGCTCACACAAAGACAGATTCTCCACCAGAGTTCGCTGAGCTGGTTCCAGGGCAGCACAAACTTCTTTCACCACCCTTGTAATCAGCCTACTGGAGGTGATATTACTCCTCACTCTTAGCACGTCTACAGAGATGGCAGTCATCTTCATCAGGTGACCCAACTTAGTACACCCAGCCTCTCTGAGACTGGACCTCAGGCTGGCTGACTGCAATGTTCGAGTCCTCAGGAAGTTGTTGAAAAACAACGGTTCTTCAAAAAGCCACATTCCTGGAGTTTCTTTTACATCCCGAGAATATCTGAGTACCTGCCACGCCTGCAGCACAGAGTTGTAGAACGATGTCAACCCATTAAGGTCCATATCTTCAGTTCTTAAGAGGAAAAGCTGCTTATCGTACCCCAATCGCCCAGCTCTCCTCAGCAGCAGTCGGGCTGTGTCCAGCCAGCTGGAGCCACACTTGTACAATAGTTTTTGAGCAGTCTGGAGTCTAAAGGAGGCAATTTTTGATTGAATATCCACCAGCCCCTGCCCCCCTTCAGCTACAGGCAAGTATAAGACTGCTGCCCGAACCCAGTGCCGCCCCGACCAGAAGAAATCCACGATGGTTCTCTGAACGTCCTCCATCAGGCCTCTTGGTGGCACGATGGCAATAAGCTTATGCCAAAGGGTCGAGGCAACCAAGTTATTGGCAACCAGAACTCTTCCCCTATTCGACAGCTGGGGTAGCAACCATGTCCATCTAGACAACCGAGCGCACACCTTCTCCTTCACTCCCTCCCAGTTCTTTTTAACAAAACCCTCAGAACCCAAAAACACTCCCAAAACTTTCAACCCTTCCTTCCCCCACTCAAGTCCCCCTGGCAGACTGGGCACAGCTTTACCTCTCCACTGCCCTACTAACAAGGCCTCACTCTTAGCCCAGTTCACCCGTGCAGATGTAGCCCTCTCATACAGGGATAGAGCATCCTGTAAACACTGAACATCTTTCTGACTGCAGACAAAAATATTGACATCATCTGCATAGGCTGAAACAACAAGAGGACGCTCAACGCTCAAGGACCCAGGCAGGAGAAGACCACTAAGTCGAGCCCTCATCCTGCACAGTAGAGGTTCAATTGCTATGGTATATAGCTGTCCCGAAATAGGGCAACCTTGTCTTATCCCCCTCTGCACAGGAACAGGCCGACTCAGCCCCGCCCCCGTCTTCACCAAACACTGTGCACCATTGTACAACAAACCAACCCAAGACAGAAACTCATCACCAAAACCAAATGCTTTAAGTGCAGAAAACAAATAAGAGTGATCCACCTTATCAAAAGCTTTTTCCTGGTCCAAAGAGACAATACCAACATCAAGATCATACACTTTACACACGTCGAGAATGTCCCGAATACAGAAAATATTGTCCATGATCGACCTATCTGGAACACAATAGGTTTGGTCCGATTGTATAATTAGTTCCAGGACAACCTTCAAACGATTTGACAATGCTCTGGAAAGTACCTTATAATCCGTACACAGGAGGGAAACTGGGCGCCAGTTCTTAAGTAACGCCAGATCACCTTTTTTTGGCAGCAATGACAACACTGCCCGCTGACAAGAAACAGGAAGAAATCCTGTTCTAATCCCCTCCATAAAAACCTCATGAAGGTCTGGTCCAATTATATTCCAGAACTGTTTATAAAAATCTGTGGAGAGACCATCTATCCCCGGTGCCTTTCCTGTAGCCATCTGGTTGACGGCGGCTTTCAGCTCCTCCAGAGTTAGCTCGCAGTCCAAAGCAGCTTTCTCGTCCGGAGTGAGCTGAGGAAGACCCTCAAGTAGCTCCTCACGACACCGCATGCTGCACTGTTGGGCCTCAAAGAGGTCAGCGTAGAAACCCATGGCATGGCTCCTCATCTCAGCCGGACTGGTGGTTACTCTACCTCCTGGAAGCTGAAGGCACGTCATCTGCTTCCTCTGAGCCACAGATCTCTCCAGATTAAAAAAGAAGGAGCTTGGGGCATCCATGTCCTTTAACTGGAGGAAACGACACCTGACAAGTGCTCCCTTCACTCTCTCGTTCAAGATGGAGCTCAATTCCAGTTTTTTCCTATGCAACACCTGCCCTAAAGAAGGGTCAGAGTCTCTATTTAAAACCTCCTCAATACTGCGGATGTTGGCTTCAAGTTTCATGACCTCTGCATTAATCTTAGCAGTTGAATGGGAGGTGTATTGTTGACAAAAAACACGAACTTGTGCTTTGCCAACGTCCCACCACTGCGTCAAAGACTTAAAATCAGCTTTTTTATTTTTCCAGCACTTCCAAAAGTGCTCAAAAGTGTCACAGAACTTGCTGTCTTGTAAAAGTTTGTTATTAAAATGCCAGTAGGACTTAATCCTCTCACCTGGCGAGACAATCAAATCCATAAAAACAAAGTGATGATCCGTGAAGCCAACAGGGGTTATTCTACTGTGGACCAGTCTAGAGCTAAGGTTTGGGGAGATATAAATCCTGTCGAGTCTGGCTGCACTCACCCCACTGTTAATGACCCTCACCCAGGTGTACTGTCGGGATTGTGGATGTTTCACCCTCCATGTGTCTACCAAATCCAGCTGGTTAATGGTGCTATTCAAACTCTGAGCTGAATGTGGGTGTGGTTCCTCGCCTATCCTGTCCACAGTGAAATCAGGAGTACAGTTAAAATCGCCACCAACAATCAGCTGATCCTGATGGTACTTATTTAATTCAGTTTTTAATTGAGTGAAAAAAATCACTCTTTCTGCTCCCTGATTAGGGGCGTATACATTAACGAAACAAAACACAGAACCCTCTATCTCTGCCCTGACAACCAGCAGGCGTCCCGCTACCACTTCAGTGGAGGATATGATGGTTGCATTCGCTGCTGCCTTAAACAGAACAGCCACCCCTGCGCTGACATTAGTGCCATGGCTAAGAGCATGGGGACCCTCCCACCATAAACCCCAATCTGTCTCAACTGCTGGATCTGAATGTGTTTCCTGCAACAGCAGCACATCAATCCTTTTCTGACTAGAAACCTCAGAGATTAAAGCCCTCTTGTGCCCGTCTCTCCCACCATTGATATTAAGAGATCCTATTTTAAGGCTCCTCATAGAAAAGTCGGAAAAAAGAAACAGACAAGTTGAGACAAGCAGAGAACAATATAAAGAGGAAAAAAGTTTAAGTGTCATGATCATTGGAAGTTCTTATTCTTTTTGAGGTTCTACATCCCTTTTCCTTTCTTAAAGTCGTAATGTGCTTTTTGAGGCGATAACGTTTCTTTTTATCTAACAGGTCAAAACTCACCAGTCTTTTCAGGACAGCAACAGACCTGATAAATTTTTCTGTGTCTTTGAAATAATCAGTCACTTTCACAGATCTTTTAAATGTTTCATTCAGAAAACGATCTATTTCCTCTAATGAATACAGATCTGTGCTCAGATTAATTTCTCCAATAGACACAGTATCAGACTCCGAATCGTACTCCATCTCTTCACTAGCACATGACGCCTGACTGCTGAATAGGCCCTCACCCTGTTCAACAGTGGGGATCCCAGTGTGATCTCTTGTGATACTTGTGGAAGCTACTTCCTCGGTAATCCCTGACTGTGACTGCGCTTTAGCACCTCCACACTCAGAATCACTCTCTACTGGCTCGGGAACCAGCTGCTGCTCAGCCTGGCTCTGCTTTTCCACATTACCTTCCTCACCTTTCTCAGCCGCTTCACCGGCGGCTGCATCTGCAACGCCGCGATCTACCGCCACGCCCCCCGCATCAGCTGCTCCAGCCACATCGGACCCGTCACCGGGCGCAACATCATCCGCCCCCGGGCCGCCAGCCCCATCCCCCGGGCCGCCAGCCCCATCCCCCGGGCCGCCAGCCCCATCCCCCGGGCCGCCAGCCCCATTCGCGGCATTATCCGCGGCCGCGGTTTCAGGCGCCGCAGCCTCGCCATCAGTCGGCGCCTGCTGTCTGTGTGGACATGCAAAACGCTTGTGCCCCACATCTCCACACTCAAAACATTTCAACTGTCCAGAGCTTGCATACACCATATAAGACCCGTTACCATGCTTCACTCTGAAGGACACCTCCAGCGTCTGTGTGGGCGAGTCCAGGAACATGAACACCTGCCGCCTCAGAGACTGCACATGTCGCAGTTTGGGATCTTTACATCCTAGAGTCACAGTTTTAAAAGCACTGGCAAACTTTCCAAACCTCCGAAGTTCATTCCCCAACAACTCGTCGGATATGAACGGCGGAACACCAGATACGGTGATCCGCGTGGAGGGAACTGATAAAGGGGAAACCTGCACAAAGCTGTCTCTGATCAACACACCGCTCTCAATCAGCTGATGCACCATCTGCTCGTCCTTCATGAACACAACCACTGCTCTGTTCATTCTGGACGCAAAAGACAGGTTGTCATATCCTACCTGTTCACCCACCGCCAACAGCACCTCCTCCACAGTAACGTTACTCTCCGGGGGGGCTATCCTCACACCCTGCCGGAGACTCGGAGGTGGCGTCTCAAAGGACGCCATTCCTCCCGGAAAAAAAGACACTCGACCGAAACCCCGATTCCTCAGCAGACACTCCACAAAAACAGTTTAAGAGACTTACCTGATCATGCACCAAAGGACAGGCTGAAAATACAGTCAGAAAATACGAAAAACAGGGACAGAAACAGTTTGAAAAACCGAGCCACTCGCACCTCCGCCACCACCACTCACGCTCACCGGAAACGGAAAGGAGAGGAGAGAAGAGGAGAGGAGAGGGAGAGGAGAGAGGAGAGGAGAGAGGAGAGGAGAGGAGAGGAGAGGAGAGGGAGAGGAGAGAGGAGAGGAGAGAGGAGAGAACAGGGGAGGAGAGAGGAGAGGAGAGGAGAGGAGAGGAGAGGAGAGGAGAGGAGAGGAGAGAGGAGAGGAGAGGAGAGGACAGGGGAGGAGAGGAAAGGAGAGGAAAGGAGAGGAGAGAGGAGAGGAGAGGAGAGGAGAGGAGAGGAGAGGAGAGGCGAGGAGAGGAGAGAGGAGAGGAGAGAGGAGAGGAGAGGAGGGGAGGGGAGAGGAGAGGAGAGGAGAGGAGAGGAGAGGAAAGGAGAGGAAAGGAGAGGAGAGAGGAGAGGCGAGGAGAGGAGAGAGGAGAGGAGAGAGGAGAGAGGAGAGGAGAGGAGAGAGGAGAGAGGAGAGGAGAGGAGAGGAGAGGAGAGGAGAGGAGAGGAGAGGAGAGGAGAGGAGGAGGATTATAAACATGAGAACAGACAGTAACTTTTTGTCGCCTTTTTTGAGTTGTTTTTGTCGAAGTTCTTGTGACTTTTTCCGACATTTTTCGCCTTTTGACATTTTGTTGCTTTTTTCAAGGTTTTTCTTTTCGATATTTAATTTGAGAATTTTGTTTTTGTTGCTTTTTCTGACATTTTTTCAGATTATTTCTGAGTTTTTGTTGCCTGACTTTCTGGTTTTGGGATAATTTTGTCAACATTTTTGTTTTTATTGTTTTAGAGTTTTTTGGAAATTTTTTCGACGTTTTTTAAAATATTTTTTTCGAGGTTATTTTTGCTTTTTTCCTGACAATTATTTAGATATTTTTTGGCTTTTCCAACATGTTTGCTGCCTTCCTTCCTTCAGTTTTTTTTACCTATTTTTCAGAATTTTTTTGATAATTTTTTTTGCCTTTTTCAGAGTTGTTTGGACAATTTCCTTCAACGTTTTTTTCAATATATTTTTTTTAGGTTTTTGTTACTTTTTCAACAACTATTTAGATATTTTTGTTGCCTTTTTTCACCTTTTTGTGCATTTCTTTGACAATTTTTTTGTCATTTTCAAGTTTTTTTTCCCCACAGCGTTGTGGAGTAACAATAATGATTTGAAGGATTTACTGACTAACATCCAGTCAGGAATCTCAGGCGTTAACGTGTGTGGAAGTAAAACTTTATTCTGAAAGTCGTCTCCATCAGTTTGGAGGTTCAGTTTCTGAGCAACAAACATTAAAAAACATCACCCAGTTGTCACATTAATGAGGAGAAACAGTCGAAAAAAAGGAACCATTTGTTCTAAAAATGAAGCAGAATTCAAGTTGATGCTTTGATCTAATAACCAGACTGATGTCATGAAATGGCGTTTGTATGACACGCCATTTGGTATGCCATTATTGGTGTGTTATCAAGACGCATACTCACTTTTTAGCGTGTTTATCAACCCCGTTCTTCTTTCCCTAAACCTAACCCCGTTTCCTAAACATAACCCCGTTCTTCTTTTCCTAAACCTAACCCCGTTCTTCTTTCCCTAAACCTCACCCTGTTCTACTTTTCCTAAACCCAAACCCGTTCTTCTTTCCCTAAACCTAACCACGTTCTTCTTTTCCTAAACCTAAACCCGTTCTTCTTTCCCTAAACCTAACCACGTTCTTCTTTTCCTAAACCTAACCCCGTTCTTCTTTTCCTAAACCTAAACCCGTTCTTCTTTCCCTAAACCTAACCACGTTCTTCTTTTCCTAAACCTAACCCCGTTCTTCTTTCTCTAAACCTAACCCCGTTCTTCTTTTCCTAAACCTAACCCTGTTCTACTTTTCCTAAACCCAAACGCGTTCTTCTTTCCCTAAACCTAACCCTGTTCTTCTTTCCCTAAACCTAACCCCGTTCTTCTTTTCCTAAACCTAACCAATTCTTCTTTTCCTAAACCTAATCCCGTTCTTCTTTTCCTAAACCTAACCCTGTTCTTCTTTTCCTAAACCTAACCCTGTTCTTCTTTCCC
>CM042335.1:1027636-1030136 GCA_023566125.1 Zingel zingel | reverse complement strand
GTTGCAGAGATACAAAGAGCCGTCGGCGGAGAATAGATCCACGGACATCAGCCCCGGCCCACAGCGCAGACATGAGCCAAGCGCTTTTTTATGTCTGACAGCGCCGGCTGCAGCTCGCCACATAATCCACAACACAAACAGAAGTGCTGGGAAATCAACTCTCACACACAGCGCCGAGCGCGGGAGATTAACGTGAACGGTTCTCTCCGCTCTGGTGTGGCTGTTTGTCCGTGCACAGTGAGGGACTCAACCAAACTCTAGCTGACTGAATACTTTGGAAACAATATTTTTCTCCAATACCTTACCCTGAGGCACGTACAGGGGCGTAACGTTGGGTCCAACTATCTATGGAGGTCCCGGGACAGGAGAAAAGTGACAAAAATATATATTTTTTTAAATTGTGGGGGAAAAAATTCAGAAAATTAGACAAAAAAAAAACATTTTGGAAAAAGTGAAAAAAAAATTGGGAAAAGCGTGAAAAAAAAAAAAAAAAAAAAAAAAACTCAAGAAAGGCGACAAAAAATCCAAAAAAATTAACTCCAGAAAGGTGACGAAAATGTCGAAAAGATTATGGGCTGAAATATGTGGCAGCAGACACTGAATTTGAATCTTTTATATTTGAATTTGAATTGCTAAACTTGAATAATTGCATTGAAAAACTGAATTTCAATCACATAATTTGAAATTGAATTCATTCGTTTGGAACTGACGTCCAATAGAATTTGATCTTTACTTAAATTTCAACTCTCCATATATCTTCACATTCAGTATCCTTCAATTATAATAATATAATTAAATAATATTATTTAAAATTAATATTATTTAAAAATAATTGTGGAAAAAAAGAACTCAGAAAATTAGACAAAAAAGACGTTGGAAAAAGTGCAAAAAAATTTGGAAAAAGCAAAAAAAAAAAAAAAAAACTCATGAATGGCGACAAAAGCTCCAAAAGAAGCAACAAAAACTTCCAAAAAAATAAATATGTGGCAGCAGAAACTGAATTTAAATCTTTTATATTTGAATTTGAATTGCTAAACTTGAATAATTGCATTGAAAAACTGAATTTCAATCACATAATTTGAAATTGTATTGTTTAATTTGATCATTGCATTGAAAAACTGATCTGCGCTCGATTGCTCGTCCTTCGTCCTTCATCCTTCATCCCGGCTGGACGTCTGTCACAGTAACTTGACATTGAATTGTGAGAACTGAATGTGAAGATATATGGAGAGTTGATTTTTCAACAACTGCGTCGGTCTTAAACTAGTAAAGACACTTGCGTCGGGCTTTGCGCCGCGCAGGGTGCAGGATAGGGCCCTAGATGTTTTTGGGCAAGTCACAAGTCATGTCAAGCCAAGTCGAGTCTTTAGTTGAGTCAAGTCCCAAATAAAGTCACTTTTTCCCGTTATAACTCTCAGAGTTTTACCGGGCGTGTTCGGTGTCCTTACTCGACGATCTCGTCCTCGTCGTCCTCAAAGTTCTCATCGCCGTCATTGGCCGTGGCGTCCTGGTACTGCTGGTACTCGGACACCAGGTCATTCATGTTGCTCTCCGCCTCCGTGAACTCCATCTCGTCCATGCCCTCGCCCGTGAACCAATGCAGGAAAGCCTTTCGGCGGAACATGGCGGAGAACTGCTCCGAGATGCGCTTGAACAGCTCCTGGATGGCCGTGCTGTTGCCGATAAAAGTGGCGGCCATCTTGAGCCCCCGCGGAGCGATGTCACAGACCGCCACTTTAACGTTATTGGGTATCCACTCTACGAAGTAGCTGCTGTTCTTGTTCTGCACGTTCAGCATCTGTTCGTCCACTTCCTTCATGGACATGGGCCCGCGGAAGACAGTGGCGACGGTGAGGTATCGCCCGTGTCGCGGGTCGCATGCAGCCATCATATTCCTGGCGTCGAACATCTGCTGCGTGAGCTCGGGAACGGTCAGTGCTCGGTACTGCTGGCTGCCACGTGCCGTCAGTGGTGCGAACCCCGGCATGAAGAAGTGGAGGCGCGGGAACGGCACCATGTTGACGGCCAGCTTGCGGAGATCGGCGTTGAGCTGGCCGGGGAAACGGAGCGACGTGGTCACGCCGCTCATGGTGGCCGACACCAGGTGGTTGAGGTCGCCGTAGGTGGGCGTGGTGAGTTTGAGAGTGCGGAAGCAGATGTCGTAGAGCGCCTCATTGTCGATGCAGTACGTCTCGTCTGTGTTCTCGACCAGCTGGTGGACCGACAGCGTGGCGTTGTACGGCTCCACCACCGTGTCCGACACCTGAGGGGTCAGAGCAAGATCACATGGGATTAGGGATGTAACCGGGGTTTTAAATTAACTTTTTTGATTGCCAGCCAACACGGCGAGTAGATTTTTAAAGGTCCCATGACATGTTGCTCTTTGGATGCTTTTATATAGGCCTTAGTGGTCCCCTAATACTGTATCTGAAGTCTCTTTATATAGACCTTAGTGGTCCCTAATACTGTATCTGAAGTCTCTTTATATAGACCTTAGTGG
>CM042335.1:1020136-1022636 GCA_023566125.1 Zingel zingel | reverse complement strand
CTCGACAGCAGCTAACGTTAGCCTACCGCTAGCTAGTTAACACTATACTCGACAGCAGCTAATGTTAGACTACCGCTAGCTAGTTAACACTATACTCAACAGCAGCTAATGTTAGACTACCGCTAGCTAGTTAACACTATACTCAAAATGAAACTGGTAAACTAAGTTATTGTTAAATGTCCTTTTCCCATCTAGTGGTTCTTTTTGTCGTTCAACAGCAGTTTACTAGTGAAATAAGTTATTGTTATTGTTCTACATTATTATTAAACATTTAATTTTGACCATATTAGCAACGAACAAGCCGTTCTTTAATGTCACCGACTGTTGTTAAGTACCCTCCTTTTTCCTTTAACTTTCTTAAAAAGTATCATTTCAGGCACCGTTAATTATGTATACGATTAATTTTGATTAATTAATCACAGAGTATGTAATTAATTAGATTACATTTTTTAATCGATTGACAGCCCTAGTTTGTTCACATGCTTTTATTTCATCAAAAAAGTCAAGGATCTTTGACTGTATTATTGCATGTCTCATATAGCCGTCTCATTTACAGTTTGGTCAACATAAAGACCCAAAAAAGTCAGCAATAAAGTAACTTAGCCATCAAAGAAAAAAGCGACAAAAATATTGGAAAAAAACGACGGAAAACGAGCCAAAAGCGTTGGAAAAGCTACAAAAAACTAGCTGGGCCAAAATGTATTGTGAACCTAAGTTGATATGCGGGCCGGATCATAATCTGCGAGGGGCCGGATTTGGCCCGCGGGCCTCAAGTTTGACACATGTGCCCTAAAGGATCTGTGGTAGCGATGAGCCTGCAGAGAATTATCTCCACATCTCTGCAGCTCTACGCAGCTTTTCAGATTTATAAAAGACAGTCTGTTTACGGTACAGATTCAATGCTTCAGCTCTCTCCGCTGTCACCACAGAAGGGATAAATTAGGGAGGCACTGAATCCAGATTTTTGGGGTTCGGCTGAATACCGAATCCACAGGTTGAGATTCTGCTGAGTCCTCCAGTCCATGAACTCAGTCAACACATTAATGAAGTCAGCAGGGACTGTCCTTCCTTTGCCGTACCTGAAGTTACTGCATTCTGGCTGCTGTCTGTAGATTCCTTCATCACAACTCGTCTTCTTCCAGATGTTTGATACCAGATGTTGTAACAGCGGTGATGTTGTGTATTGTTTAGGGTCCTCGCCAGGATAGCGCTAAAGGGACGGCGATAGTCCTGACCAAGCGCGTTTAATTAAAGCGCTAAAGGGACGGCGATAGTCCCGACCAAGCGCGTTTAATTAAAGCGCTAAAGGGACGGCGATAGTCCCGACCAAGCGCGTTCACTTATAGCGCTAAAGGGACGGCGATAGTCCCGACCAAGCGCGTTTACTTACAGCGCTAAAGGGACGGCAATAGTCCCGACCAAGCGGGTTTACTTATAGCGCTAAAGGGACGGCGATAGTCCCGACCAAGCGCGTTTACTTACAACGCTAAAGGGACGGCGACAGTCCCGACCAAGCGCGTTTACTTATAGCGCTAAAGGGACGGTGATAGTCCCGACCAAGCGCGTTTACTTACATCGCTAAAGGGACGGCGATAGTCCCGACCAAGCGCGTTTAATTAAAGCGCTAAAGGGACGGCGATAGTCCCGACCAAGCGCGTTTACTTATAGCGCTAAAGGGACGGCGATAGTCCCGACCAAGCGCGTTTACTTATAGCGCTAAAGGGACGGCGATAGTCCCGACCAAGCGCGTTTACTTATAGCGCTAAAGGGACGGCGATAGTCCCGACCAAGCGCGTTTACTTACAGCGCTAAAGGGACGGCGATAGTCCCGACCAAGCGCGTTTACTTACAGCGCTAAACGGACGGCGATAGTCCCGACCAAGCGGGTTTACTTATAGCGCTAAAGGGACGGCGATAGTCCCGACCAAGCGCGTTTACTTATAGCGCTAAAGGGACGGCGATAGTCCCGACCAAGCGGGTTTACTTATAGCGCTAAAGGGACGGCGATAGTCCCGACCAAGCGCGTTTACTTACATCGCTAAAGGGACGGCGATAGTCCCGACCAAGCGCGTTTACTTATAGCGCTAAAGGGACGGCGATAGTCCCGACCAAGCGCGTTTACTTATAGCACTAAAGGGACAGCAATAGTCCCGACCAAGCGCGTTTACTTAAAGCGCTAAAGGGACGGCAATAGTCCCGACCAAGCGCGTTTACTTAAAGCGCTAAAGGGACGGCAATAGTCCCGACCAAGCGCGTTTACTTAAAGCGCTAAAGGGACGGCAATAGTCCCGACCAAGCGCGTTTACTTAAAGCGCTAAAGGGACGGCAATAGTCCCGACCAAGCGCGTTTAATTAAAGCGCTAAAGGGACGGCAATAGTCCCGACCAAGCGCGTTTACTTATAGCGCTAAAGGGACGGCGATAGTCCCGACCAAGCGCGTTTAATTAAAGCGCTAAAGGGACGGCGATAGTCCCGACCAAGTGCGTTTACTTCTAGCGCT
>CM042335.1:1012636-1015136 GCA_023566125.1 Zingel zingel | reverse complement strand
ATCTTCTCTCCTCTGACAGTAATCTGAATATCTTCTAGTCTCTTCTCTCCTCTGACAGTAATCTGAGTATCTTCTAGTCTCTTCTCTCCTCTGACAGTAATCTGAATATCTTCTAGTCTCTTCTCTCCTCTGACAGTAATCTGAATATCTTCTAGTCTCTTCTCTCCTCTGACAGTAATCTGAATATCTTCTAGTCTCTTCTCTCCTCTGACAGTAATCTGAATATCTTCTAGTATCTTCTCTCCTCTGACAGTAATCTGAATATCTTCTAGTCTCTTCTCTCCTCTGACAGTAATCTGAGTATCTTCTAGTATCTTCTCTCCTCTGTGACAGTAATCTGAATATCTTCTAGTATCTTCTCTCCTCTGACAGTAATCTGAATATCTTCTAGTATCTTCTCTCCTCTGACAGTAATCTGAATATCTTCTAGTCTCTTCTCTCCTCTGACAGTAATCTGAATATCTTCTAGTCTCTTCTCTCCTCTGGGACAGTAATCTGAATATCTTCTAGTCTCTCCTCTGGGACAGTAATCTGAATATCTTCTAGTCTCTTCTCTCCTCTGACAGTAATCTGAATATCTTCTAGTATCTTCTCTCCTCTGACAGTAATCTGAATATCTTCTAGTCTCTTCTCTCCTCTGACAGTAATCTGAATATCTTCTAGTCTCTTCTCTCCTCTGTGACAGTAATCTGAATATCTTCTAGTCTCTCCTCTGACAGTAATCTGAATATCTTCTAGTCTCTCCTCTGGGACAGTAATCTGAATATCTTCTAGTCTCTTCTCTCCTCTGACAGTAATCTGAATATCTTCTAGTATCTTCTCTCCTCTGACAGTAATCTGAATATCTTCTAGTATCTTCTCTCCTCTGACAATAATCTGAATATCTTCTAGTCTCTTCTCTCCTCTGACAATAATCTGAATATCTTCTAGTCTCTTCTCTCCTCTGACAATAATCTGAATATCTTCTAGTCTCTTCTCTCCTCTGACAGTAATCTGAATATCTTCTAGTCTCTTCTCTCCTCTGGGACAGTAATCTGAATATCTTCTAGTCTCTCCTCTGGGACAGTAATCTGAATATCTTCTAGTCTCTTCTCTCCTCTGACAGTAATCTGAATATCTTCTAGTATCTTCTCTCCTCTGACAGTAATCTGAATATCTTCTAGTCTCTTCTCTCCTCTGACAGTAATCTGAATATCTTCTAGTCTCTTCTCTCCTCTGGGACAGTAATCTGAATATCTTCTAGTCTCTTCTCTCCTCTGTGACAGTAATCTGAATATCTTCTAGTCTCTCCTCTGGGACAGTAATCTGAATATCTTCTAGTCTCTCCTCTGACAGTAATCTGAATATCTTCTAGTCTCTTCTCTCCTCTGGGACAGTAATCTGAATATCTTCTAGTCTCTTCTCTCCTCTGGGACAGTAATCTGAATATCTTCTAGTCTCTTCTCTCCTCTGACAGTAATCTGAATATCTTCTAGTATCTTCTCTCCTCTGACAGTAATCTGAATATCTTCTAGTATCTTCTCTCCTCTGACAATAATCTGAATATCTTCTAGTCTCTTCTCTCCTCTGACAATAATCTGAATATCTTCTAGTCTCTTCTCTCCTCTGACAATAATCTGAATATCTTCTAGTCTCTTCTCTCCTCTGACAGTAATCTGAATATCTTCTAGTCTCTTCTCTCCTCTGGGACAGTAATCTGAATATCTTCTAGTCTCTTCTTTCCTCTGACAGTAATCTGAATATCTTTGAGTTGTGGATGAAACAAGACATTTGAATATGGGACTTTTGGTAAACACTGATCCACATTTTTTGCCATTTTCGGACTTTTTTAGAGACCAAACAACTAATGCATGTCTGTCAAACTCTAGACTTTTCTGTTTGATGCTGCCTTTCTTTAAATATTGGTTCTTTTCTTACACATCACTGTAAGTTTAATTATTGTATTTCATATTCAACGTGACATCATGACTTCACGTAAACATACACGCCCGCTTCCTTAAGCCACGTGGCGTGTTATCTGTACGCATTGAGCTATCCACGTGTATGTCTACGCTGTATACAGCGGGCGTAAACATACACGCCACTTGGCACGTTAAAAGCGAGCATGCTTCTTGATAACACGCCAATAATGTCATACGAATTGGCGTCTCATACATACGCCACTTCATGAGATCATGAGTCTCCGGAGCGAGTACCGACTCTAGCTAAACACTTTTTAAACGCTTTTTAGCGTGTTTATCAACGCCGTTTGGCTTCCATTGACTTACCTTACCTTGCGATTGCGTGTGAATTCACGCTGTAGCGAGTAGTATGAAAGGGCATAAAAAAAAAAAAAGTTGTTCTTTTCCTCAACCCAACCGTAGCTTTCTTCTCGCGCTAACACGCCAAGGGGCGTGTATGTGTACGACCGCTGTGTACAGCGTAGACATCCACGCCGATAGCTCAAAATGTGTACACATAACACGCCACTTGGCTTAAGAAAGAGGGCGTGTATGTTTAC
>CM042335.1:977636-1007636 GCA_023566125.1 Zingel zingel | reverse complement strand
AAATGATGTTCTGGTTTGGGTCGGCCTCGGTCACATCAGGCGATAAGGCATTGAACATTTTAAATTTAAAACAGCTTATTATGTAGGTGCGCGCCTGTGTTAACGTGCGCTGATGACCTCATCTGTTGACATTTCCGAATGCCTTCCTACAAACGTACATCAGGGTTCAAAATTAACTTTTTCGTCCACCAGCCGAATGGCTATTCAATGTTCAAATCTACCAGCCACTTGCATATTTTACCAGCATTTGGCTGGTAGATGGTGCTAATTTGGAACCCTGCTTATAGCATGCCATAGATACACCTATGATAGCATGCATGAACCACAGTTAGCTAGAAATCACTGTTGCTAAATGGATTATCTGAGCTAAAATGCTCCTCGTAGACCATGAATCAAGATCAAGTAGCTAAGTAACCAGTAACCAGAGCTAAAGTCTGCTGTTTGACTGCAAGCAATGTTGTAGTAAGCATATAGGCTCCATGCTAGCTTGCTAGCTGTTTGCTTAATTAGCATCAGTGGTAGCCGTCAGAGGGGGCAGAAGCAGTAGCTTTCGGCAAAGTAAAGTAAAGCCAGGGTTCAAAATGAACTTTTTCGTCCACCAGCCGAATGGCTATTCAATGTTCAGATTTCACCAGCCACTCAATAGAGTACCGTTGTTTGTTTTGGCTGGTGAGCGTAGCAAATCTACCAGCCCTGACGTACATGTGTCATTAGTATGAGAAAAAAAATGAGATTTTAACTGTGTCAGGCTCGGACATAAATATCTTAATGCCTGTCGGGCTCGGGCCGGGCTCCATTACCGCTCTGACGCAGGCTCATGCGGCCCGATCCGCACTCTGCTGGTCCAGTTTGTAATCTTACTCTCTGTGTCTAGAACTAACTCCCGCCGGCGCATAATCGTGACAAATGTCGATGTAGATTGACGTAAAAGTCGCATCAAATCCTCCTCGGTTGTTCACACCGGGGCCGCGCTGGGTCTGATTCAGGACCACATCTGGAACATCTGATCTGGGCAAGATTTGAGTGTTCACACTACTGGTTTGGGCCACTTTTGCCTGCAGTCTGAACTAGGGCTGTTGTAACGAATTCTGAAATTCGAATATAATTTGAATATTAAAAAAATCAATACTATTCGAATGCTAAAATTACTATTCCAATATTGCTTTTTTATGACTTTTTTAAGTTTTATATGCAGTCTTGCCTTTCTCGTCGCCTCGGCCTGCACGCATGTGGAAATTAATGCTTTTCTTTAGTCTGATGAACAAAGCTTTTGAATCGTATCGTAATCGTACACGGTCCCTTAACACACACATCCACGCGGTATCATCATCACAAGACTACCAAAAATGGCGGAGAGCGACCTGAGGGCCCACCTGACATCGTTACACCCTGACAAGCTAGGCCATCTGTCCGCGGAATTGCCGCTAAAAACGGGCAAGAATGACTTCTTTTCTGCCTCTCTCGTCATCACGGGGCTACCAGCTGTCCGCCAGGCGGTCACGGACACACTGACACGGTTCAGATGTACAGATACGAGACCATCAACATCACGCAGGGGATGGATTTAAATATTTCATTCACGAGCTCGAGCCAAGGTACATTAAAGCTGACAAATTAAAGTCATTCATTTTGTCCCGCTGTTTGATTGATAATAAGAAAGCGATCAGCTGTTTTCAGAAGTTAGTTTTGTAACGTTAGAAGTCCCTCTAGTGGACAGAACGTGTAACAACAACCACATGCTGATAGTGGCATTGGCCATCCATAAGCCTGTGTAATATCGTAAATATTAATGATGAATTTGAGCATTTAATATTTGAATATTAAATTAAATAAATGGAATTTGAATAGTATTATAGAGGAAGGTTGACAGCCCTAGTCTGAACGTAGCCTTTGTCAAGTGTGAGAAAGCTAACGGAGTGATTTCCTGTCCAGCCCACCCTCTCCAGCATCAATCGAGTCGTCACCCACGACGTGCCGGTCGACGTCATCCCCCGCAGACTCTGGAACGAATTCAAAGAGCCGAGCATGCCCGACTTCGACGTAAGTGACACCTCTATTAACACGTGTGTCGTCTTCCTCGTTCGACCTGCAACTTTTAGTTTTTCTGGGTCAAAATGTAAAAAAAACAATTCCAACGTTCGTCGTCTTGTAATGGCAAAATCACATTTAAGCCTTTATTCTTTATAATCCTTGTGTTTTTTCATTCAGCACATTGCATTCTCATACACCAATATAAACAACAGTTCATGGGCATTCCTGCAGGTGGATTGGAGGTGGTTCATGCTTCAGAGACTGAGAGTCTCAGAGGAAGGTGTATGCCCTTCGTGTGAACTGATAACCCACAAGGCCACAGCTCTAATATCCTCCTCTCCCGTCTCCGTTCCCCTCTTGTCTGTTTAGATGTACGGGGAGCGTGACCCCAGCTGGGGCAGAAAGGAACAGAGGATTAGATGAAGTGAATTATGACGCATGCCTGTGTTCCTTTGATCAATGCCAGTACTGGACCTATATCTTATCTGGCGACAGAAAGAAAGGTCCAGTCGGTTACTATCTTTATTGTTTGTAAGAATGTGCTCAAATGTGTGGTGTCTTTTAAAAGTAATGCTGTGATGCTGTATGAAGAGGAATCCGCCGACACTGTTCTTGATTATAAAAGGTTTTATTACAATTCAAGATTTTCAGCATCATCTTTAACAAACTCCTGCAGAGAGCTTGGAGAACAACCAACCCAATTCTTCCAATAAGTCGTTCTGCAGTTAACACATGGTATATATACTGTGCATGTAGTGGGAGGGTGTATATATGAGTTGAGATAAAGGTCAACCACGAGTGTCCTCTACATGGACTAGAAGATACAGAGTCTCTTTTGTTTTAGGGCCCTTTTCCTGTTATTCTCTTAGACTCCACATCTGTATCCTCCTCGAACTCTTTCCTGTATAGGGCCTCTCCTTCCCACCATGACTTCAGTAACACATTATGGTATGGAATACATTTGAATTAAAATATGCAGGCGTAATTCAACTTAAGTCAAAGTTGTAAATCATCAGATACTTCAAATGTCACTCCCCTTTTCCCTATGTGCATCTAAGCTCACTCTTCCTTCCACTCATTGGACGAATCCTTTACACTCTGAGCTACGTGCTTCTTGTCAATCTGTATTCCTCCTATTTTGCAAAATATATCTTTCAATGAAATACAAAAACCCAACTTGGTTCTAGTCTCAGTTCTGTCTTATTTGTTTCATTTACTAAACTTTGAAATCAACATCTCCCCCCCCCCCCCCCCCCCCCCCCCCCTTGCTGCAAAGGAAACTTCCACAACAGTCTTTTTCGACACTTTTGTCCAAGTTTCCGTAGATATTATTCTGCGCTTTTTAGATGTTTTTCTTTAAGCTTTTTCTATGTTTTTGTCACTTTTTTTCAACGTTCTTCACATGCTATAAAATTGAATAAAACTCCCAAATTCAACGACAGTAGTGAACTGATCATTTATTTAACATCAGAATCAGAATCAGAAAAAGCTTTATTGCCATGTACGTTTACACACACAAGGAATTTGTCTTGGTGTCGTAAGTGCATGTCACCTTAAAGCAACACGCACAGACACACCGAGTCGCCATACACGGCGCCATCCCAACTCTCTCTTAACTCTCGCAGGGACAGATACAGCAAGACATGTGAGGAGCGTTCCACGTTATTTTGTTTCAAAATTTGGTTGAAAGAAACACAAATTTCTGATATAGAAACTTTTTGAAAATGGGTCAAATGAGACCCCGAGGACACCCGGAGGGTTGAGTGCAACACACCAAACGGTGGATACATGATCTGTCTTTCAACCAGGGATGCACCGAATCCAGGATTGGGCTTCGGATGAATATTGGGCTTTATGACGGGGTTGGGTTTCTGCTGAACCGTAGAATTTTTCCCAGTGAACCGCTTGCACTCCGCGCGCTACGCTGGTCGACGTGATGACGGCGCCGTTGATTACGGGAAGGTGTTAACGTAGGTGGAGCGTTCAATGCAGCCGGCTGTGAGGAAGTGGAAATGGAACTGGTGAGCAGAAAAAGTGATGTTTGGCAGAACTTTCAGTCAAAAGAAGGCCGTTCAAGTCCAGCTACATGTTCAATCTGCAATGCTGATTAGTCTGGTGGTGGCGAGGACCCTAAACAATACACAACATCACCGCTGTTACAACATCTGGTATCAAACATCTGGAAGAATACGAGTTGTGATGAAGGAATCTACAGACAGCAGCCAGAATGCAGTAACTTCAGGTACGGCAAAGGAAGGACAGTCCCTGCTGACTTCATTAATGTGTTGACTGAGTTCATGGACTGAGGATGGGAGGAGGACTCAGCAGAATCTCAACCAGTGGATTCGGTATTTGGCCGAACCCCAAAAATCTGGATTCAGTGCATCCCTGGTTTGAATGCAAGTGAAGTGAAGGCGTCTCTAACGAGTGTCTTGTTATACGTTTGTCCCTGCAGGTCAGTATCTACCTGCCTCCTCTGAAGACTTTGAAGAACATCGTGGACAGAATGAAGAACCTCTCCAACTTCCTGGTACGATTCATGGTCCCATTCATCCAAACGGCGTGGCGTTGAGGTTTTGGTGCAGTTGAGGGTGTTCTCGAGCCTGAATAATCTGATCCACATACATTTGAAATAAACAGTAATAGCATCGCTTTGACTGCCGTTTCGAGGCATTATTTAAACCAACAACAAAGTGTCTGTGACGTGGCAGAGTTTGTAACCAAAAGCAGTGACTGGATGGTAGTAACGTCACGTCGTTACCAAGGAGATTATGTTTTTAACGGTAATGTTTTCGGCTGGTTGGTCTGTCAGCAGCATTACAGATCAACTGCTGGCCTGATTGTTAGGAAACGTAGTGGAAGGCTGTACCACGTCATGGAGTAAGAGCTCATTTAAAAATTGTTTATGTGTGTGTGTGTGTGTGTGTGTGTGTGTGTGTGTGTGTGTGTGTGTGTGTGTGTGTGTGTGTCTCCGTCTGTGTGTGTGTGTGTCTCCGTCTGTGTGTGTGTGTGTGTGTGTGTGTGTGTGTCTCCGTCTGTCTGTGTGTGTGTGTGTGTGTGTGTGTGTGTCTGAGTCTCTGTGTGTGTGTGTGTGTCTCTCTCTGTGTGTGTGTGTGTGTGTGTGTGTGTGTGTGTGTGTGTGTGTGTGTGTGTGTGTGTGTGTGTGTGTGTGTGTGTGTGTGTGTGTGTGTGTGTGTCTATGTGTGTCTATGTGTGTGTGTGTGTGTGTGTGTGTGTGTGTGTGTGTGTGTGTATATATCAGGTGATGGAGGCCAACCTGAGTGGAGAGATGAACCTGAAGATCGAGACAGATCTGGTTTCTGTCACCACTCACTTCAAAGACCTGGGCAACCCTCCGTGGGGTAAAAACAACCAATAACATTAATATCTTCATGACACCGATTACCGTACCTAAACCTCAGCCCATACCGAGTAACCATCCAATACGACATGAAATATGTAATCGGATTAATCGCGTGATTGTCCAAAGTTAACTTGAGATTAATCACTCCATTGACAGCACATGTCGTTAGTTTGTGGAGGGAACCACAGAACCAGGTGGCGCTTAAAGTCACCAAAGTTTCTAGGGTTCATCCTCTGGGGACCATGAATTAAGACATTTTTCTTGTAATGGTCAAAAAATTTTTTTTCTATTTTCCAGCAATTTTTTGGGATGTTTTTGTCGATTTTTTTATTTATTTTTTTCAGCAATTATTTTTTTCAGTGATTTATTTATTTTTTTTTTTTGGGATGTTTTTGTCGATTTTTTATTTTTTATTTTTTTTTTCAGTGATTTTTTTTTTTTTTTTTTTATGTTTTTGTCGATTTTTTTTATTCATTTTTTTCAGTGATTTATTTTTTAAAAGTTTTTTTCCAGTGATTTAAAAAATAATAATAATAATAATAATTTTGGGATGTTTTTGTCGATTTTTTTCTCGCGTTTTTGAAGCTTTTTCCAAAAAAATTGTCACTTTTGTCAACGTTCGTTTGTCATTTTTTCTTTTCTTCAAATACGATTAAAAATATCACCCAAATTCAATAAAAGTAGTGAACTGATCATATATTTTAATTGTGAAAAGTAATGGTTGTATGAACCATCCACGTTTTTTTTTACAATTTGGTTAAAAGAAACCATAATATGGCGATGTGTTAACAATCTTTTATGGTTTTTTAATTTGTTTAACCCTCCCGTCGTCCTCGGGTCAAATTTGACCCATTTTCAAAAAATGTCTATGTCAGAAATTTGGGTTTTCTTTCAACCAAATTGTAAAAAAAAAAAAGAAGTAACATGGATGGTTCCATAGAACGCTCCTCACAGGTGAAATAAATAATCAGTTCACTACTTTCATTCAATTTGGGTGTTTTATTCAATTAAATAGCATCTAAAAAAGAACTGATACAAGAATGTTGAAAGAAGTGGCCAGAATATTGGAAAAAAGCTTTAAAAATGTGGGGAGAAAACAAAAAAAGCACAGGAAATAACTCAATAAGAACATAGAAACAGGTCTGAAAAGTCTGGAAAGCTTCCAAAATATTGGGAAAAGCAACAAAAGTGTCAAAAAAGACAAACGGAAAGTTGCATGGTCAACGGGAAGGCAACACACGGGTTAACATCTTTGGAAAATCCTGCAGAAAATGTTGCGTCCGCAGTTTCTCTGTGGCCCTGACAATGATTTAGATTAAAGGGAAATGTCTCAACTGTTGGACAGTTGACCTGGCTCCAGCTCCAGTTATTTCTTTCACACATTTCTCTCCCTCCGCCATCCCTCTCTCTCTCTCTCTCTCTCTCTCTCTGCTTCCCGTCCCTGCAGGTGACGAGGCCTCCCAGGAGGGCGGTCCGTCTCAGAGCAGGGACCCAGATGCCATGGCCCAGGCCAGGGTGGACATCAGGAAGCTGCAGCAGTTCCTCATGGGTCAGCAGGTCAACCCCAGCAAGGCCATGTGCAGTAAGTCCACCCACAGCTCCTCATCCAAACGCAATGTAGTCTCGCTTTACCAGACCCTCCTTCCAGGCAGCGCTGCCTGGAAGGCACTAGGATTAGACATTGGCAGTGGTTAGGTGCCTTGAAGTCAACGGTCGCAGCACTGCCGGGAAGGAGACGTTGGGGGCTTAAAACACCATTGAGCGATCCATTCGGTCAGGTAACATTTGGAAAGTCTAAAAGAAATCATTTAATCCCCTTTATGGTGCTTTTATGCTTTGGAATACACTGAAAATGTCATTTTTAAAAAGCGAAAGCAACTGTAACGGAGCGACTTTGCGCTGTGGTTCTGTAGCTCTTATTTAAATAAAGGATTTGATCTCATGTTTGGGAGATACAGAGGTGATATGATTCAGGTGTATAAGCTTGTACAGGGAATATATCATGTAACAATTGAGCCTGTCTTTCAGTTTTGGAGCAATAGGTATGAGACAAGAGGGAATTCTTTAAAACTTGACCCTAGAACATGCCTGTCTGAAAAGACTCCGTGCGGTAAAATCATGGAACGAGCTTCCAGAAGAAGTTCCCCTTCAATTAATTCTTTTAAGAATAGGTTGGATGCATTTTGCCTGTCAAAAGGTGTAATGTAGAATTATAAAGCTTGTCAGTAAATTATGTAACTTATTTATGAAGGGGGGCAGTGGTGGCCTAAAGGTTAAGGAAGTGAGCTTGCGACCGGCAGGATAAAATCTGGGTGGGGAAAGTGAAAGAGCAGCGCTTTTCCCTCCCTCATTACCACCACTGAGGTGCCCTTGAGCAAGGCCCTTAAGATCAGATCAGACTGTGGTGGTACTGGACAGCTTCCAGGTATGAATGTGATCAGATCAGACTGTGGTAGTACTGGACAGCTTCCAGGTATGAATGTGATCAATTCAGACTGTGGTAGTACTGGGCAGCTTCCAGGTATGAATGTGGTCAGATCAGACTGTGGTGGTACTGGGCAGCTTCCAGGTATGAATGTGATCAGATCAGACTGTGGTAGTACTGGGCAGCTTCCAGGTATGAATGTGGTCAGATCAGACTGTGGTAGTACTGGACAGCTTCCAGGTATGAATGTGATCAATTCAGACTGTGGTAGTACTGGGCAGCTTCCAGGTATGAATGTGATCGGATCAGACTGTGGTAGTACTGGGCAGCTTCCAGGTATGAATGTGGTCAGATCAGACTGTGGTAGTACTGGGCAGCTTCCAGTATGAATGTGATCGGATCAGACTGTGGTAGTACTGGGCAGCTTCCAGGTATGAATGTGGTCAGATCAGACTGTGGTAGTACTGGGCAGCTTCCAGGTATGAATGTGATCAATTCAGACTGTGGTAGTACTGGGCAGCTTCCAGGTATGAATGTGGTCAGATCAGACTGTGGTAGTACTGGACAGCTTCCAGGTATGAATGTGATCAATTCAGACTGTGGTAGTACTGGGCAGCTTCCAGGTATGAATGTGATCGGATCAGACTGTGGTAGTACTGGGCAGCTTCCAGGTATGAATGTGGTCAGATCAGACTGTGGTAGTACTGGGCAGCTTCCAGGTATGAATGTGATCAGATCAGACTGTGGTAGTACTGGGCAGCTTCCAGGTATGAATGTGGTCAGATCAGACTGTGGTAGTACTGGGCAGCTTCCAGGTATGAATGTGATCAGATCAGACTGTGGTAGTACTGGGCAGCTTCCAGGTATGAATGTGATCAGACCAGACTGTGGTGGTACTGGGCAGCTTCCAGGTATGAATGTGATCAGATCAGACTGTGGTGGTACTGGGCAGCTTCCAGGTATGAATGTGGTCAGATCAGACTGTGGTGGTACTGGGCAGCTTCCAGGTATGAATGTGATCAATTCAGACTGTGGTAGTACTGGGCAGCTTCCAGGTATGAATGTGATCAGATCAGACTGGTAGTACTGGGCAGCTTCCAGGTATGAATGTGGTCAGATCAGACTGTGGTGGTACTGGGCAGCTTCCAGGTATGAATGTGATCGGATCAGACTGTGGTAGTACTGGGCATACATTTCTATAAAATGTCATGTTCCATCACTGATTAAATGATATTCCCCTTGATCTTGTCCTCTTTAGATATCGTCCATGAGAGGGTCGTCCACCTGATTCTGCTGCATGAAGACGTGTCGCTGCAGTATTTCATCCCCGCTGTGGCGTAGACGCTCTGCAGACCCAAGTTAGTTCTGCTCACTGTGAGTTTGGGGACATATAAAGTGGGTTTTGGACAGAGGATTATCTCCCCCCCCCCCTCCCCCTCCCTGTGGAACCCATGAGACATGTGTGGGAGTCTGTCCCTCACGGAGGCTGGATTCAGTCCTCACAGCGGACCTTAGGAGGAGTTCACATGTTCTCAGGCCGTGCTGGTGAACCCATATTATCACGACGGAGTTGGACGGTCGACACGGAACAGGAAACTCAACAAGTTGCACATTGACCCTCGTGTTGTCTTCCGGTTGACCGTGCAACTTTCCGTTTTTCTGGGTCAAAATGTCAAAATTTAAATCAAAATGTTAAATTAAAAACTTTTTTAACACTTTTGTTGCGTTCCACCGATGTTTTGGTCAGTTTTATCCAAGCTTTTTTGTCACTTAACGCACACACACAAACAAACACACACACTCAGACAGACACACACACACACACACACACACACACACACACACACACACACACACACACACAGACACAGACAGACACACACACACACACACACAGACACACAGACACACACACACACACAGACAGACACACACACACACACACACACAGACTCAGACAGACACACACACACAAACAAACAAACAAACAAACAGACTCAGACACACACAGACTCACACACTCAGACACACACAGACACAGAAACCCAAATTTCTGATATAGAAACTTGGGGTCAAGTTTGACCCGAGGACAACCGGAGGGATGATTGTTTGGGAAGTTCAGTTTGTTATTGGATTTGCATTAAAAGAGACATAATATTTAATTTGGTTTAATGTATTATTATTTCACTTCCACAACACAACAGAACTGGTGTAGGGCTGCACAATGAATCATAATTTAATCCAAATCACATTATGGACAAGTAGGCTATATCCAAGCTAATATCCAAGTCACGGGGGGGACGGGACGAGACGATGTACTTGTTAAAGTTAAATATTGTGATGCTGCAGAGACGTCCCGGCCTACAAATCCTATCCTGTTGATTCCGATTGAATTCTGCTGCCCAAAACGACGGAAATCCTCGGCCACGTTTGAAAGACATTTAATCATTTCAATTCAAGAGGGCCAGTAGTATCATCATGCAATGCCAGATGTGTCTGCCAGATGTGACTGAACTGGCAGCATTCAACAACTCCACATCTAATCTGCGGAAGCATGTTTTGGTAAGTATTTGTGCATTGGTATTTCAAATGAAGTTTTCATTAGGGATGCACCGAATATTCGGCCACCGAAATACTTTTATCACCGAAACAATACGGCCGAAATGTTGTGATAACGCAAACAGAAAGCTCGACCTGCACGTGCTGGTCTGGAGCAACGTGTCTGCCGTGTGGACGTATTTCAGGGTATCTGAGAAAGACCCACGGACAGACATCTGCAAATCATGTAATGCCGAAATTTCAAGAGGGGGTGCATCTGCAAAGACTTTCTCCACGTCGGGTTTAATTATATAATAATATAATTTTAAAACCTTTCTGTAGGCCTGTACATTATTATTTAATGTACACATGAGTGGGGTCAAGTTAAACATTTAAGTTTGAATTTTATTTTATAATGCGCTAAATAAATATTTGCATAATTTGTAATTGACTTATTCTTTGAAACTTTAATATTAATTTATACAATTGCAATGCCTTGATTTGAGTAAGTTAGTACACAGTCATATCCATGAATACAATGGTACTGAAGTATCTGATGATTTACAACTTTGACTTAAGTTGAATTACGCCTGCATATTTTAATTCAAATGTATTCCATACCATAATGTGTTACTGAAGTCATGGTGGGAAGGAGAGGCCCTATACAGGAAAGAGTTCGAGGAGGATACAGATGTGGAGTCTAAGAGAATAACAGGAAAAGGGCCCTAAAACAAAAGAGACTCTGTATCTTCTAGTCCATGTAGAGGACACTCGTGGTTGACCTTTATCTCAACTCATATATACACCCTCCCACTACATGCACAGTATATATACCATGTGTTAACTGCAGAACTTCAGAACGACTTATTGGAAGAATTGTTTAATTAATGTTTAATTGTTCTTATTGGAGTTTGTTAAAGATGATGCTGAAAATCTTGAATTAGAATAAAACCTTTAATAATCAAGAACAGTGTCGGCGGATTGCTCTTCATACAGCATCACAGCATTACTATTAAAAGACACCACAGTACTAATAATTGGCATAATTTCGGTTTTGGCCAAGAACTTTCATTTCGGTGCATCACTAGGTTTCATGACTAATAGCAAATTGCCAATTAGCAAAGCAACATGTTTCGAGGCATTGCTCATTTTTGTAGCACTAGCAACCTGTAGGACAACGTATGTAGGACACTGGCTACGTTGTGTGACGTGTTATATTGTTATTACATGTGTATACATTTGAATAGATTTTTCTTTAATTAAAAACAAAATAGTTCTGGATTCAGGACCCCTTGTCCTATTTTCACTACACCCCCGCCTCGTTTGAATGTAACTAACTTTATTAAAGGTGCCGTAGGTAAGACTTATAAAAGCTTTGATTTTTTTGTATCTTCAATGACAATAGGATGTTATTTTTTCAACTTTAAAATAAGTCTGAAGTGGTATTTTACAAACATTTCTTGTTGCAGGACAGAAACCAAAGAAACACTTTTTATATGTTGTTGATGTTGTCATTTTTGTTATTTTGTTATTTCTGTCTATATTTACACATTCATTTACAAAGTTCTTCTTTTGTATGGCACTCATGTGACTCCGTAACAGCGTATTAAAAGTTGAACTTCAGAACTTCATGCATTGAAAGAGTAACAACAACTAACAAATATTCATTAAACATTTAGCACACAGAGAAGTTTTCATTTTCAGTTCGGTGCAACAAATATCATGATGAGCAAACATTTACACAACAAATAATGACAAAGTCAAAGGACATCCCAAAATGTTGAATGAACAGCTGATATCTGTGCAGTGAAGAAACACCACACCAATCTGCAATTAGCAACAAACATGGAGACTGTATGTACACCATTTGGTATGATATCCTACAATATTAAACACAGGCTTTCACTAGGGTTGGGCATCGTTTGGATCTTAACGATTCTGATTCTTCCTTTTGATTCCGGTTCTCAGCGATTCTTGATTCCGGTTCTTTGAGGGTGGAGTTGAAACGGGTCACATGCTTATTTTCACAAATAAGAGGAAAGTTGTATTTTGATTCAATGGTGGGTTGCATATTTCCCGGGCTTTTTAATGTTTTTTAATTCAACGTGAAATGAAGCCAGACTACAGCGCTGCTTAGTGTGCTCCAAGGCTGCAACAAAACAAGCGCCTGACCGCTACGGAAACCAGAACTTGCACGTATTCAATTTTGAACCGATGATCGGATTTGAAACCAAATCCTCCAAACGATTCCAATTAAAAACGATTCCACTGGAATCGTAATTTGTGAAATGATTCCAAGTAGGAATCGGTTCTCGATGCCCAATCCTAACTTTCACCCAGGAGACCTGGGTTCAAAAAAGGAATCGGAGAGTTTTAACTTTAGGGAACAAACGGAGCTACGTCACGTTCTGCGTCACGTGGTAACCTTCAGGAAGTGACGTCACGTCTGATTTGAACCCAAACCTCCATCTTTTTCTCAACTTAACTCAGTAGTTTTGGTGTCTTAACCTAACCAAACTGGGACCGTCTCACCACGTTAACCACGTGTTTGAAGTGCTCATATCATGCTCATTTTCAGGTTCATAATTGTATTTTGAGGTTGTACCAGAATATGTTTACATGGTTTAATTTAATATTTTAGTTGTACTGGTCATTGCTGCAGCTCCTCTTTTCACCCTGTGTTCAGGTCTCTGTTTTAGCTCCAGAGTGAGACCTCTCACTGCTGTAACATCTTTGTTGGCAGTCGCACATGCTCAGTAGCTAGGTAAGACCACATGCTCAGTAGCTAGGTAAGATCACATGCTCAGTAGCTAGGTAAGATCACATGCTCAGTAGCTAGGTAAGATCACATGCTCAGTAGCTAGGTAAGATCACATGCTCAGTAGCTAGGTAAGATCACATGCTCAGTAGCTAGGTAAGATCACATGCTCAGTAGCTAGGTAAGATCACATGCTCAGTAGCTAGGTAAGACCACACGCTCAGTAGCTAGGTAAGACCACGTGCTCAGTAGCTAGGTAAGGACTACATGAGCTAGCTAGCTGTTTCTCCAACTTCAGTAGAACAAGGCAGGATTAGCCGGGAGACTTCTTCTAAACGAGGGCACACTTCCAACTTTGTGGTGAATACCTGCAGAACAGGGACATGGAAGTAGTTCTTCTGGAGATTAGGGTGAACTAGTGTGTGTTGTAGCAGTGTTTTGCCATAGAGAACGAGCTAGCATGCTAACGGTTAGCCCCCTAGCCCCCTCGTCTCGGCTAGTGACGTAGAAAGCCGTGCAGATGTTGACCAGCTCACCCGGAGACTGAAGGCAGGACACATTCAGGAACCAGATCTCACTCAGAACAGCATGGATGGTTGTTTTCAAAGTCTGTATGCGTGTGGAAGCACCAGAGACACAAAATACCTCCCCAAATCCCAGAAAAAGAGATTTTTTTTCATAATATGGGCACTTTAAAACGGCGACCGTTACCTTCTCTGGTTTAGATATGAGGACGTATTTCCTGCGTCCACTAGGGGGCGCTAACGTATGAAATGCTCCTCTGGGTCGGATTCGACTGATATGCACGAACAGCCATTTCCTGTGTGAAAGCGCTGTGTTTCATGTCTCACCCATCCACCCCCGACCTCCTCCCTACGCCATGCATACAGCAAAATCTACGTGGAACACATTGTGCTTTAGTTTTTGTAGCTATACTGTAACTGCCCCCTGAACACACCGTGAAGAAGCCCGGTCTCGGGAGACAACACAGGGGTCGTAAACGCCGAACAAACACTAGAGGCACAGGCTGGGCACCAAAATACAGCAAGAACCCAGGGAGAGAGCTGAAACCATGCAGGAACTCATAGTGCACCTTTAAGACCCACCTTTTCAGCAGAGCTTTGGGCTGATTTCTTACCCCTTTCCTTGTCCTTTAGTTGTTTCTTTTAGTTTTAATATTTGTTCTCCATAGCATTGCTATGCAGCACTTTGATATTTTCAAATTGTGAATGAAGCCTGTTGTTTATATACATAATGTATAATACAGGATGTCAATGATTAGATCCGTTTTTAGGATCTTAAAACAAAGCTTAGATTTCTTTTCTGTCACTTTTTCACGGAGGAGGCAGCACACACACACACACACACACACACACACACACACACACACAGACATATATATACATACATACACACACACACAAACATATACACACAGACAAACATACACACACACACACATACATACACACACACACACACACACACACACACACAGAGAGACACACACACAGACAAACATACACACAAACACACACACATACACAAACATATACACACAAACAAACATACACACGCACACACACAAACATATACACACACACACACACACACACACAAACACACACAGACATATACACACACACAGACAAATATACACACACACACACAGACAAATATACACACACACACACACACACACAGACATACACAAACACACACACACACACACACACACACAGACATACACACACACACACACACACAAACATATACACACACACACACACACACACACACAGACATATATACACACAAACACACACAGACATATATACACACACACACACACACACACACACAGACATACACAAACACACACACACACACACACACACACACACATAAACACACACACTCACACACCTCTCTGCCAGGGTTACCATGGCAGCAGTCAAACTTTCCCTTAGCGGAGCTAATCTGTATTTCTCTGCGTCTCTCTCACACTCGGTGGGTTTATTTCGGTTCAGCAGACTGACTGTTCAGCAGGTCACTCACCACTCTCTTCTTCTTCTTCTTCTTCTTCTGAAGCCAGCAGGTCGCTCTGTGGCTCAAGGGCACTCGGGCAGTTCAGGTTGTTCAGTTTGTCTCCGATCAGTGAGTCTTCTCCTCCAATCATTCGTTGGTCTGCGTTTCTCACTCTGTGTGTAAAACTCCTTAAGTTGCATTTTGTGAATGAAAGTTGCTTAATATAATATATATGTTATCTAACACCAAGGACCATGCTGGAAGTAAGTGTTCACACTTTAACATCTTATCATTTGGATTATGTTGTCTGTCAAATCCAAAATAAATCAAATAAAAAAAAAAAAATGATATTACTAACTTATTTTTTACACAGTGAATTGGCTTTATGAATCAAACATTTGCTTAAAATGTGTATATCTTATATTGTTTGTTGTGTAACAGTGTCTAATATTCACATTTTAAAACCCTGGTTCTTGGTATAATTACATTATTTATGCTGTGTAATTTATGTCATGAACAATTTTTAATTATTGTAATATGTGGCCAGGTTGGTTCAGTGGTAGGGCAGGTGCACATATACTGAGACCTCGACGCAGAGGTCCTGGGATTGAATCCGACCTGTGACGATTTCCTGCATGTCTTCCCCCTCTTTGTCACCTAGCTGTCCTATCAAAAATGAAAGGTGGAGAAGCCCAAAGAAATAATCTTTATGAATGAATAAAGTCAGTAAATGAATGTGTCTTGACTCTCAGATGGCAGATCCAGACTCTCGGTCTCCAGCTGAGCTTTCTCCCCCAGCTGGGAGCTCTGAACTGGGCCTGAACGGTTCTGCTCCCTCCCCGGACACGGAGCTCCAGGCGGGAGGACAGGGAGTCCCTGGTGGGGAGGAAGAGGAGGAAGGAGCAGCAGACCCAAGGCCTAGACCTCCTCTGCTTTACCTCCGCAAAGGTACAGACAAAAACGTACTTCTTACATCCACAATCCAGCTCCTATAAATATAAATATAAATGTCCCTCTTGCTGGTGTGAATGAAGCCTGTTGTGTATATACATAATGTATAATACAGGATGTCAATGATTAAATCAGTTTTTAGGATCTTAAAACAAAGCTTAGATTTCTTTTTCTGTTTCTTTTTCACGGAGGAGGCAGCTTTGTTGTGTTATTAGTTGCCAAGTCACACACACAAGTCACACACACACACACGCAAGTGCGTTTCACTATCTTTGTGGGGACCCGTCATTGACATAATGCATTCCCTAGCCCCTTACCCTAACCTTAACCATCACCACTAGATGCCTAACCTTAACCCTTACCCTCACCCTAACCATAATCTAATTCTAACCCTAATCCTAAAACCAAGTCTTAACCCTCAAACAGACCTTTAACCTTGTGGGCTCCAGCATTTTGGGCCCCACAAGGCTGGTCGGACCCCACAAGTATACTGGACTCCCGGTTTTTGGACCCCACAAATATAGTTAAACAAGAACACACACACACACACACACACACACACACACACACACACACACACACACACACACACACACACACACACACACCCACAGACAAACGCACAGACATATCAGGATGCATAGTATCCTGGATCCATGAAATAACTGGCCTTTCAAAATAAAAGTCTGCCTGCCTCTATGGGAATTTAACATGGGGGTGGACTGACTTATGCCCCCTGTATTTTAAGAAGAACATTTATTTATTTACGATACATTATTCATTCACAAACAAAATTGGTGTCCTTAAAGGTTGGATTTTTCCTATTTTTTTAATTAAGGCATTAAGATTAATTTCCAAAAGATAATTATTTTATTCCTCTTTTCAGTCAACTTTAGACTGTATGTTCGGATGCTTCTCTGTTTTTGTGCGAGTACATTTTGTTTTACAACACAAGAAAGAACTGAAATGTGTAAACCAGACTGACCTAATGATGTTAATAAGTCCCGTAGATATATATGGCTGAGAAGCCAATAAAATATTGAAATTGTTATTAGGGCCCGAGCGCCGACAGCGGCGAAGGCGAGGCTGGAGTAGGCGCGCAAAAATGGCCCGCTAGCGCCCCTTACAATATTAAAAGAATTGAGCCCCTGCAGTACGTTTAACGTAGACTCACGAAACTTGGTACACACATGTATCATGTCAAGCCGCATAGAAAACATCATTGGAGCCATACCCTAAACCCAACAGGAAGTCCGCCATTTCGAATTGAAAGTTCGAAATTAGTGCGATTTTGGCCATTTCAACATGTCGTGCATCAACGAACTCCTCCTAGAGATTTCATCCGATCAACTTCAAATTTGGTCTGTGCCATCTTAAGACGTTAAAGATGAAAAGTTGTTTTTATTTAGGTATTCCTGCTGTTTTTTGGTTTTGATCATTTGTTTCCTCCTCCGATCTTCAGATGCGGCTGGCAGAGGACATCGGCGAATAGGAAGCCAGAACCTGAGAGCCATCAATCACATGACTTCTCCGGCAGCTGCTCCGCCCCCGACCACCAGCACCTCGGTGAGTAAACGGTAACAGCATCTACTGGCCTCCTACCCTACCTATGGGGGTAGGAAGTGAGGGTCGGAAGCACGAGGGTAAGAAGTAGGGAAGAAGCCCCCCAAAACTTGACGCCTCTTGTAGGATTTCGCTTTGCAGCTGGTGTGAACCCATCACAAGATGGTCTCTAGTTTTTCAAAGTGCTCGACTTCTGGCTCGAGTGATTGACTCAGAATGAACACGACTTTGTTCTGACCGCCAGGATCAGAAATATACCTCTGTACAGGAGCTTCAGGGAATACATTTTTACAAGCCAGGAAAAGTTGCTGTTGTGTGCTACACGTGTGAAAGAGATACTCCAGACAATGTCTAAAGGATGGAGATCCTGACATCGCCCAGAGTTGTATATATGTATGTAACGGCTTGACAAGGGCTGAGGTAGTGCTGCTCGGAAGTACGGCGGTAGGGAGTAGGGAAGAGGTTGATAAAAAGAAGGAGCAGGATGCAGAGGGACACAAAACAAATACACAGGCTGACGGCACGGGACGCACATGAAGGCAAAGGCAGGCAAAATGATCTGACACGCGACAAGGGGAACACGGGTTAAATACATGAGGTAATGAACTAATGAGGGACAGGTGATACACATCAGGGCGGGGCAGGACAATCAACGAAGGCGGGGAAACAGAAAGTAAAACTAGACAAGACAAGATCGGACACAGACTATCAAAATAAAACAGGAAATAGAACATGAACCGGGAAATACACAACACGGGATATATTTACAAGACAGAAGAAATATACAAACACAGGAAACCTACAGAAATAACTAAACAAGACAACATAAATCAGAATCAGAATCAGAATCAGAATCAGAAAGGGCTTTATTGCCAAGTACGTTGCACATACAAGGAATTTGTCGTGGTGCTGTTGGTGCATGTCACACATTCAAATATAAGAAGGATAAAAAAGAATATAAACAATATAAATATAAACATATACACACAGAATGTATTAATAACGTTAAAAATTAAGTAAATAAATAGTAAAATAAGTAAGTTAAATAGTAGTAAAAAGGAATACTACAGCAGAGTAGGTACAGTGGCATGAGGAGCCCGAGGTGGGGTGTGGAGAGAGTCGGGGGGGGGGTCCGGGCCTTGTTGATAAGACTAGTGGCGGAGGGGAAAAAACTGTTCATGTGGCGTGTGGTTTTGGTCCTGATGGACCTCAGCCTCCTGCCAGAGGGGAGGGGCTCAGAAATGACCAAAACAGGCAACATGAATGTGCACACCATCACACCCCCAAATGTTACGTCCCTGCCTGGATTGGGCTTCGAAGCTGGTGATAAAAAAACAGAACATAAGCCAGTGTTTCCTCTATGTTGATTTGACCGTGGCGCCCCCCCCACGGCAACATTTCTGCCCCCCACGGTATCAGAAATAGGGCCGCATTGTTAGAGTGCATGTCGGAGAATAGCACGGACACACGAGGATAACTAGCGGGTTGAGATGGTGTGTGTACGTCCTCGAGGACTGTAAGTCGTATAACTGATGTTGTCACTTCATTTAAGCCTGGTCCTGCTAATTTAAATCAAGTTAACTGGTGATTTTCATTGTTTGTATTCTTGACCTGCGAGCTACATTGAACGTGGCTGTTGATTCGATAGTGATTGATGAACGTGTGATTGTGATATGAAATGTGCAAATACGTTTGTATTTTAGGTGCATTATTTATATTATTATTTATATATGGGTGTCATGACCGAAAGAACAAGATCCAGGGTACAAGCGGCCGAAATGGGTTTCCTCAGGAGGGTGGCTGGCGTCTCCCTTAGAGATAGGGTGAGAAGCTCAGTCATCCGTGAGGAGCTCAGAGTAGAGCCGCTGCTCCTTCGCGTTGAAAGGAGCCAGTTGAGGTGGTTCGGGTATCTGGTAAGGATGCCCCCTGGGCGCCTCCCTAAGGAGGTGGTCCAGGCACGTCCAGCTGGGAGGAGGCCTCGGGGAAGACCCAGGACTAGGTGGAGGGACGTCCAGCTGGGAGGAGGCCTCGGGGAAGACCCAGGACTAGGTGGAGGGATTATATCTCTAACCTGGCCTGGGAACGCCTCGGGATCCCCCAGTCGGAGCTGGTTAATGTGGCTCGGGAAAGGGAAGTTTGGGGTCCCCTGCTGGAGCTGCTACCCCCGCGACCCGATACCGGATAAGCGGACGAAGATGGATGGATTTATATATGGGTGCGGACCTGCCCCCACTGCTAAAAAAAAATCCTAAAGGAAACACTGTAAACAATGTAATGGCTGGGTAGAAACATCAATAAATCAAAGTGTTGCAATATCAATTTCCCCAATTCTATATCAATCTATTTTGTAACAAAGATGTCTAGTTTTTCAATGTGCTCGACTTCTGGCTCAGAACGAAGTCGATTGTTGAAGACTTTGTTCTGACCGCCAGGATCAGAAATATAACTGTGCACAGTGTCTTCAGGAACGGCTTTGTCTTCCAGGTGTCTGGTAAAAGGACCGTGCTGTTGTCCAACGAGGCGAGGAGAGAGATAGCGAAGCAGGCGAGAGCCATGAAGGAGGAGAGGCGAACGACGCTGGACGCCCGACACAAATACCTGATCAGCAGGTTGGTGGACGCCGGGACTCTGGGGGAGCCGGAGGTGGAGGAAACCCTCGTCTCTGACGACAAGGTAACATCTCAGTCTGAGGCGGTAAGCGATCTGTGCTGCCTGCACGATCCGGTATGCGTATAAATACGCAGTAGAAAACGTGACAGTTTCCCTGCACTATTTGTATCACGCATACGGCCAGGCGGCACAACTGGCAGCATTTAACATTTTATGTTGTTCATTATGCAATTCACGGCGGGTCTGTTTTATAAAGATGTTTAAATTAAGTACTTATTGTCACTGATCCAAAACCACCTATCAACGTCCGGGTACTACGCCTTGGCGACATTATTTTTAAGTAGTGTGGGGATGTTGTGATGTTTTTAAATGTAGCTTACGCTATGCATTACGAGGTGCTTACGTGGTTGCCAATCCCAAATCATAAAGGAGCTGTTACATGTTACATGAACATACACCATGTTGGTTACATGTGGAATGAAGTCTGAGTCTTTCTGTCACTGCACGCCTTCGGTTTCCTCCACACTCCCCTTTGCGATTCATTGCTATCACGGTGCAAAGGTGCGCAAGCGTGGAACAGATCGTGCAGTGGCGTAAACAGGATTATCATCTGCACATGTGCATGTCGGATCGTGCAGGCGGCACAGGTGGCGTACCTACAGTCTGGTTTAAAACTGCAAATGTCTCCTCTGTTCTCCCCGAGTCAGCGGGCCAACTCTGCATGATTCATGTCTGATTCTTCCAGTTCAGTCTCATCGAGGAGTTCTTTGCTGCGAACGGATCCAAGAAGCTGATTTTCTTCTATCAGAATGTGAAGCAGGTAAGAATACTGTTGTCCATGTTTTCATGGATATTTTAACTTTTTCTGTCTCTCTGTTCAGTTCTTCTGATTTCAATTTCCGTCTCTCTCCTCATCACTTCTGTCTCTTCCCTGACTTTCTGCCTCCTATCTTTTTCTCATCATTTAACCTGTTTGTCTCCATCTGTCTCCCCAGAATCCGTCTTCCAGTTTTTCGTCCTGTGTGGACGCAACGACTTCAGCTCAGAGGAAACTCTTCCTCACCACAGGGAGCTCTGAGGTTGGCGTCAACACGTTGATTACACATTTTTGGAAGTCTGAGTTCCAGTAAAACACATCACAAAGAAAGCTTAATGACAAATAGTCCCTGGAAGGAGCTAATTCAGGAACCACAAGACTTCTGACAGATGATGCATCTGTCAGAATTGTAGTTATTTTGCATCTGTTTTTAGTTGTTTTACATTTCTATGTCGTCCTTTTGCAACTCCTTTTGGGGGTTTGCTAGCCTAGAAATCTAGACCACCCTAGCAGCAGCAAATGTAATCTGCAGCCAGGGTCGTCTAGCAACTCTCCGTTGGCTTGCGAGCTGGAAAAACCAAGCTCTGGTCAGGCCAATCACATCGTGTATAGAGTAGGTGGGCGGGGCTTATGGCTGCTGCTGCTGGTGAACAGCGGTCTTTGGAATCGGCTTTGGCCGCGACTCTGGAAGACTTGGAGTTCAGCTTTTCTTTGAGAAAAGAACAAAGAACGGCCCTGAAGTCATTCTTAAAAAAGGAAGATGTGTTCGGAGTTTAAAGTTGAATCTATCAGCTAGCGTTGCTCTGATTGGTTGGAGCGCTATCCTATTGCGTTCAGAGGGAATTTGAAAGACAACCGTTTATCCCGCCCCTCGGATTGAGCCTGGCCAATGGGGAGTTCCCAGACCCAACATCTGGATGTGGGTCAGACCCAGACCAACATCTGGATGTGGGTCAGACCCAGACCAACATCTGGATGTGGGGCTGGCTCGTCAGGCTAGGTGTTTGCATCTATTGTTAGGTATTTAGCATTTCTTTTCAGGCATTTTCATCTCTTTGTGGTGGTTTTTGCATCTATTCTAAATCGTTCTGAATTCATATTTTGTCTTTTTGCATCTTTTTGGGGCAGTTTTGTCTCTGTAGTTTTGTGTTTTTCTTTCAGGATCATTTTATGAGTCTTTACCCGTTCAGAAATCCATCCATGCTGACGCTTTGACAGTAGAACAAAAAAGACAGGGGGATGGGAGTGGGGAAGTATTTTGTTGAAGTTTGAAGCTTTTTTTAGAGCCAGGTCAAAATGCAAGTTAAGTTCCTGAATTCCTACAAAGTCTCATAGATTCCTGCAGAAATCCATGCCACTGAAAGTGGCTCATGATGTTTTGTACACATAATAATAATAATAATACATGTTTATTAGTATAGCACCTTATACAGAACTAAGTCCCAAAGAGCTTCAGAAGAGAAATATATGAGCGGTGTGAGACGGTGTGTTGGGTGCAGAGTGTGTAGAAGAAGTGTAACTATACAATGCATTATGATCTGTCTGAGCAGTTGTCAACATATATTTAGTTTCCCTCTGAGCGCCTGCCTAATGTTAACCATTGTCCTGCCTCAGAGATAATAGCTGCTCTGGTTGAGTTTGTGTTGAGTTGCTATGGAAGAATAACTGCGTGTTGCTTTGTTTGGTGGTTAGCGAGGCGACACCAAACACCTCACGCATTCATTACACAGTCTGGAAACTGACCCAGACCAGTTCTACCCACAGCAAACAGACTCACCTGTTCTCTTTGTCCCAAGTTTACACAACAATCAAAGCTTGAGCCGAAAAGGTGCATGCTAATTATGGTGCCGTCCCGTTCTTCCCATATGTCGCTGAACCGTAAGCCCTCCCACGACCTTTTCCTTAACTTAAGGGGCCGTGTTCATTTCACGGATTTCCGTGAGATCAGATTGGTTTTTCATCTGCTTCCGGATGGCGATACTTCCAAACATAGCGTTGTTGTGAAACATTTTATAATACAGGACTAATACCAGAACTATATGTCATCACTATGTTTATATATTTAAGTTGATGTATCACAGAGTATAACTTTCTGTAGCTTTATTCGTGGTTCGTCCGCCTGCAACCAGCCAGAGCTAAAGGGGGGTGATAACGAAGGAGCAGCGGATATATATGGCGGGAAATCCTAAGAAGCTTTCAAGAGAAGTTTCTGGAATGGATGCTCCAGATTTTTTTATTTTTTATTTATTAACCTTTATTTTACCTGGAAATAATCCCATTGAGATTCAGAATCTCTTTTTCAAGGGAGTCCTGGCCAAGACAGCAGTATAATAGTTGGCAAATTAACATCATGTCAACAATCTTAGTGCTGCATGGTATACTGAGTCCAGATAAGAAAGAAACCTAGCATTTTTTTAAAGATCAGTCAACGGCGAGGACATATCGTCATTGTTGGATGATGATTTTTCGTTGGAAAGACACTACTGGCAGTAACGGTTTGCGTTAGTTGCAAAATACTTGTTTAAGAAGTTGAAGGCCTCGTTCCTCTCACCGTAGGTAGGAGACACAGTTCCACACTGCAGTTTTAAACTAAGTCCCACGCCTTCGCCGCTAAATGTGCAACTGTACATTTATGTTATGTTATGTTCTGTTAGGTTGTGTTATGTTATGTTCTGTTATGTTCTGTTATGTTGTGTTATGTTCTGTTCTGTTCTGTTATGTTATGTTATGTTATGTTGCGTTATGTTATGTTATGTTCTGTTATGTTATGTTATGTTATGTTCTGTTATGTTATGTTATGTTATGTTGCGTTATGTTGCGTTATGTTCTGTTATGTTGCGTTATGTTATGTTCTGTTATGTTATGTTATGTTATGTTCTGTTATGTTCTGTTATGTTGCGTTATGTTATGTTCTGTTATGTTCTGTTATGTTATGTTATGTTCTGTTATGTTATGTTATGTTGCGTTATGTTGCGTTATGTTCTGTTATGTTGCGTTATGTTATGTTCTGTTATGTTGTGTTCTGTTATGTTATGTTCTGTTATGTTGTGTTCTGTTATGTTATGTTCTGTTCTGTTGTGTTCTGTTCTGTTATGTTCTGTTATGTTGTGTTATGTTATGTTATGTTGTGTTATGTTATGTTATGTTATGTTATGTTCTGTTATGTTATGTTATGTTCTGTTCTGTTATGTTATGTTATGTTATGTTGTGTTATGTTATGTTCTGTTATGTTATGTTATGTTATGTTCTGTTATGTTATGTTATGTTCTGTTATGTTCTGTTATGTTATGTTCTGTTATGTTATGTTCTGTTATGTTATGTTCTGTTATGTTCTGTTATGTTATGTTCTGTTATGTTCTGTTGCGTTATGTTCTGTTATGTTATGTTCTGTTATGTTCTGTTGCGTTATGTTCTGTTATGTTATGTTCTGTTATGTTCTGTTAGGTTGTGTTATGTATGTAGCAGTGCAAATGTACTGTTTGTGTGCTTACGTGCTGAGGTGTTTGTTCCTGTTCCCACACTGTTCTAATCTTTATGAGGATAGTCTGAGAGCTGTTCCCCCCCCTCTCCTCATGTCTTGCTGTATCTGTCCCTGCGAGAGTTAAGAGAGAGTTGGGATGGCGCCGTGTATGGCGACTCGGTGTGTCTGTGCGTGTTGCTTTAAGGTGACATGCACTTACGACACCAAGACAAATTCCTTGTGTGTGTAAACGTACATGGCAATAAAGCTTTTTCTGATTCTGATTCTGATTCTAAGCACAGTCTCTCTTTCTGTTTTCAGCCTTTACTGGGGAAGTGTCTTTTCTTCCTGAGAACCACTGAGAAGGCGATAACCACCGCTAACGTTCAGCAGGTCTGTAGCTCCACTTGGTCCTCCTGTTGACTCGTTGTGATGCGTTTAGTAAGACAACTATTAGGGTTGGGCGATGTCCCCTGAATTGGCAGTTGACGATGTTTACAGTAAAACATTGCGATGGATGATGATAATATAGATATATATATATCTGTAAATAGACAGTATTACATGGCTATGCTGCCGCCTGCTGGTAGGGGCAGTACATTACAACTTGACCCACTTTCACTTAACGATGGTGCCGTAAAGTCTAGACTCAATCAGATATCCGTGATCCGCGTTAGGACAGTACAGTGGAACGTTTGCCTTTAACAGAGCGACAGTAATAACCTAATATACCATCATTACTGAGGTTAAACTACATTCTCCGTTATATTTGCACTGAATAACGCATTCAGTAAACAGAAACATAACTCTTGCAGCGCACATGAACAGATGCGCAATATTAGCTCACACATAAAATAGCACCCTCGTGAATTAGCCTACTGTTGCTAACGTAGATTCATAAATCCTGCATAACATTGTCCCGTACCTACAGGACATCAGATTTACTTATTGATGCACGCACACAGTTTTATTTTACAATTACTCCAATGAGGGGAGAAAGGATACGTTACCATAGTCTATATACGGTACTAGTCCAGGTAGAGCGAGCTACTACTGACAGGGAGAGAGAGAGACCGTATCACTACAGCCAACCCAGTCTGCTCAAAGCGATGGTCTTTTTCACAAATAGGTTGCAAGAAAGGGGTTAAAAAAGTAGCTTCCAGTTAAAGGTCCCATGACATGCTGCTTTTTGGTTGCTTTTATATAGACCTTAGTGGTCCCCTAATACTGTATCTGCAGTCTCTTTTATATAGGCCTTAGTGGTCCCCTAATACTGTATCTGAAGTATCTTTTATATATCCTTAGTGGTCCCCTAATACTGTATCTGAAGTCTCTTTTATATAGACCTTAGTGGTCCCTAATACTGTATCTGAAGTCTCTTTATATAGACCTTAGTGGTCCTCTAATCCTGTATCTGAAGTCTCTTTAATATAGGCCTTAGTGGTCCCCTAATACTGTATCTGAAGTCTCTTTTATATAGGCCTTAGTGGTCCCCTAATACTGTATCTGAAGTCTCTTTTATATAGGCCTTAGTGGTCCCCTAATACTGTATCTGAAGTCTCTTTCCTGAAATTCAGCCTTGGTGCAGAATTACAGCCACTAGAGCCAGTCCCACAATGAGCTTTCCTTAGGATGTGCCATTTCTGTGTCTGTAGCTTTAAATGCTATTGAGGAGGAGAGAGGGGGGGGCAAAGTGGAGGGGGGGTGTGGCCTTGACCAACTGCCACTTTGCTTGTTTGAAAGCCATGATGTCTCTCCCTCTCTCATGGGTGGGCCAAATTCTCTGGGTGGGCGAAGCAGAGAAAGGGGAGGTAACCTTTCCCCTTATGACGTCATAAAGGGAAGATTCCAGATCGGCCCATCTGAGCTTTCATTTTCTCAAAGGCAGAGCAGGATACCCAGGGCTCGGTTTACACCTATCACCATTTCTAGCCACTGGGGGACCATAGGCAGGCTGGGGGAACTCATATTAATGTTAAACAACCTCAAAGTGACATTTTCATGCCATGGGACCTTTAAGGGGCCCTATCTTGCACCCAGCGCAGCTCAGCGCAAAGCCCGACGTAAGTGTCTTTGCTAGTTTAAGACCAACGCAGTTGTCAATTTCCCGTCCATCGCCCGCGACTACGATTAGTGTGTGTGTCTGACAGAGTGGGGGGCGTGGCATCACGATGGTGGCTCTCTATCGTGATGTCGGTCAGCCATCACGATATCGTCCATCGCCACAACCCTAACAGCTATAATCTAGCAGTGTAACTAACACGCTGTTGTCCCTGCTGTGTTTGCAGGAGGTGAACTTCGGCATGTTGGACTGCAGCGACGGCAGCATCCTGAACAGTCTGGAGACTCTGCTGGCTCACATCATGGTACCGGCCCTCCGGTCCCAGCAGGTAAACACCAACATCCAATCCAGCCTAAACTGAACTAGTTCTGTTTCACAACGTTAAATAGAACAGTAGCGTGTTACAGTCACAAATCAAAACTGCAACCGTTATATGTTTAAAACGATTACCGTGCAGCCATTTTCACAGCAGTGGCAGCAAAAACGGTCTTATCCTGTTACTAGTGTCCTGAGGAGTGTCCCGGGACACTCAGACACTGGGTGTCTGGGAGTCACAGGACAGTGTCTGACTGTCCCGGGACAGTCATGGGAGTCACAGGACAGTGTCTAGGAGTCACAGGACAGTGTCTGACTGTCCCGGGACAGTCATGGGAGTCACAGGACAGTGTCTAGGAGTCACAGGACAGTGTCTGACTGTCCCGGGACAGTCATGGGAGTCACAGGACAGTGTCTAGGAGTCACAGGACAGTGCCTGACTGTCCCGGGACAGTCATGGGAGTCACAGGACAGTGTCTAGGAGTCACAGGACAGTGCCTGACTGTCCCGGGACAGTCATGGGAGTCACAGGACAGTGTCTAGGAGTCACAGGACAGTGTCTGACTGTCCCGGGACAGTCATGGGAGTCACAGGACAGTGTCTAGGAGTCACAGGACGGTGCCTGACTGTCCCGGGACAGTCATGGGAGTCACAGGACAGTGTCTAGGAGTCACAGGACGGTGCCTGACTGTCCCGGGACAGTCATGGGAGTCACAGGACAGTGTCTAGGAGTCACAGGACGGTGTCTGACTGTCCCGGGACAGTCATGGGAGTCACAGGACAGTGTCTAGGAGTCACAGGACAGTGCCTGACTGTCCCGGGACAGTCATGGGAGTCACAGGACAGTGTCTAGGAGTCACAGGACAGTGCCTGACTGTCCCGGGACATTCAGCAGGGCGTTCAGCAGTCCAGGCAGGAACTGGAACGACTAGAGCATCTGGTCAATTTTCTAAAATAAATGATCTGTTCAGACTCTCATCACTACACTATTGTAACAACTAAAACACAGCCAAGAATCTTTGATCTGTGTCGTTCATGATAGAGACGGTCCGATACCATTTTTTGCTTCCTGATACCGATTCCGATACCTGAACTTGCGTATCGGCCGATACCGAGCAGTGTGGAACGCGGCTCTCAATCTGCACCAAGTAGATCTCTAGGGTCAGATGTTGTTTTTGGTGTCATTGGAAATCAGCCTATTCTGTTGTTTATGCAGGAGGACATGTAAACTCAGTTAAAGGCTGATTGCATTGAGAGCTTCCTGTCTGTATTTTTTCTGTATTCCGTCTTTAGACGTGGGGCTCTGTGCAGGAGGGCGCCTCCTGTCCAGACGTCCAGTCCTTTCTGTCTTCAGTGGACCAGTTCGTCAGTAATCTGAGCTCGGCCAGAGTCAACATGGAGAGAAAGTTCCAACTGCAGCAGGTCGAACTTCCCGAGGCCATCGGCCAGCTGAGCAGCCCTGCGGACTACACGGCCGCAGGTGGGAGGGTCAAACACAGACTAGATAGACTAATAGAATATCTTTATTGTCATTGTAACAGATACAACGAAATTAAGTGCAGTCCTTGTCAGTGCCAAACATCTATGAGGTAATATATACCTTAATAAATACATAAATAAAAAATGCTACTACTGCAAACGTATTCTATTAAAGCTAAAAACACATGGGAGACACACTCATACAGGCATCCACATTTAGAAATTGCACATAGCCCTATTGAGGTAGATTACTGGTAGGAACTATACTTTAGCAGCATTGTTCAATGCACTTATGGCTGTTGGATGAAAGCTGTTTTGAAGTCTGTTTGTTCTTGATTTCATGGACCTGTATCTCCTGCCTGACGGCAGCAGTTCGTACGGTGTGGGACTGGGGTGTGATGAGTCCTGTGGGATGGTTTTGGCCTTTTAGAGGCAGCGGGAGCTGTGAAGTTCTTCCAGGGAGGGGAGAGAGCAGCCAATGATTTTTGGTGCTGCCTTTCTGACCCCCTGGAGCACAGCCGCAGGAACAACAGTCCCTCCAGAAAAACGTGATTATGCAATCGCATAATTCAATGCATAATCAGCCAAAGTCCGCATATTTATGCCGGGGGGGGGGGGGGGGGTGGGGGGGGGGGGGGGGGGGGCGCATTTTTTCAAATACGCCGCACTTTCGCCGCAAAATATTCAGCTTGCATGATTTCATAATCCCCGCATTTTTGTTGCAAAAAAGTCACACATATCTCAGCAGAAAGTTGAAAAATGAAGTGACGTTATGAAGTGACGTTATGACGTTATGGAGTGACGTTATGGAGTGACGTTATGGGAAGTGACGTTATGACGTGACGTTATGAAGTGACGTTATGAAGTGACGTTATGAAGGGACGTTATGGAGTGACGTTATGACGTGACGTTATGAAGGGACGTTATGAAGTGACGTTATGAAGTGGACGTTATGAAGTGACGTTATGACGTTATGGAGTGACGTTATGAAGTGACGTTATGAAGTGACGTTATGAAGTGACGTTATGAAGTGACGTTATGAAGTGACGTTATGAAATGACGTTATGAAGTGACGTTATGGAGTGACGTTATGAAGTGACGTTATGAAGTGACGTTATGAAATGACGTTATGAAGTGACGTTATGGAGTGACGTTATGAAGTGACGTTATGGAGTGACGTTATGAAGTGACGTTATGAAGTGACGTTATGAAATGACGTTATGAAGTGACGTTATGGAGTGACGTTATGAAGTGACGTTATGAAATGACGTTATGAAGTGACGTTATGGAGTGACGTTATGAAGAGACGTTATGACGTTATGAAGGGACGTTATGAAGTGACGTAATGACGTTATGAAGTGACGTTATGAAGTGACGTTATAAAGTGATGTTATGAAGTGACGTTATGAAGTGACGTTATGAAGTGACGTTATGACGTTATGAAGTGACGTTATGAAGTGACGTTATGACGTTATAAAGTGACGTTATGAAGGGACGTTATAAAGTGACGTTATGAAGTGACGTTATGAAGCGACGTTATGAAGGGACGTTATGACGGGACGTTATGAAGTGACGTTATGACGGGACGTTATGAAGTGA
>CM042335.1:955136-967636 GCA_023566125.1 Zingel zingel | reverse complement strand
ACACTTTTTCTGGGATTTGGGGAGTTATTTTGTGTTTCTGGTGCTTCCACACGCATACAAACTCGGAAAAAGCCATCCATGCTGTTCTGAGTGAGATCTGGTGTCTGAATGTGTCCTGCCTTCAGTCTCCGGGTGAGCTGGTCAACATCTGCACGGCTTTCTACGTCACTAGCTGAGACGAGGGGGCTAGGGGGCTAACCGTTAGCATGCTAGCTCGTTCTCAATGGCAGAACACTGCTACAACACACACAAATTCACCATAATAAAGTGTGTGTGTGTGTGTGTGTTTGCTTGCTTGTTTAACTATATTTGTGGGGTCCAAAAACCGGGAATACAGTATACTTGTGCGGTCCAAAATGCTGGAGCCCACAAGGTTAAAGGTCTGTTTGAGGGTTAAGACTTGGTTTTAGGATTAGGGTTAGAATTAGGTTATGGTTAGGGTGAGGGTAAGGGTTAAGGTTAGGCATCTAGTGGTGATGGTTAAGGTTAGGGTAAGGGGCTAGGGAATGCATTATGTCAATGACGGGTCCCCACAAAGATAGTGAGACGCACTATGTGTGTGTGTGTGTGTGTGTCAGTTTGACAGTGACTACACAGACTTCCAGCTCCAGGTGCAGAGTTTGTTCCAGTCTCTTCAGTCTCTGCTGGACTTCTGGTTCCGTCAGTCTCTCACGGTGAGTTCAACCCAACCACAACTAACTCCTCTCTGGACTCTCTGACCCATGTGAGGCTGAGGCGGTTAATACAGGTGATGGAGAGAGAGAGCGGGTCTTTTGTGTTTCAGACGGAGCGGATGCTGGAGCTGCTGGAGGTGTTTGAGTCCGGTCCGGCGTCTGGTCTGGACCTGAAGCAGCACTACCTGCTCCTACTGCAGCGCTACAGCAGAGAGCTGGAGCTGCTGAGGAAGACCTACCAGAGACAGAGAGACAGGCCGCCCATCGGACGCAACCTGCCCCCGGTACGCCTGTCTCTCTCACTGTCTGTCTCACTGACTTTAGTCTCTATTAGACAAGTGACAGGTCACGGTATTCCCGCGGTACGGGAGTCAATTTCACTGTTGGTAACGTGATAGGGACGGAATAGAGCGTAGAAACCAACGGGAGCGATGGCGTGAGTAGGGTTGGGTACCGTTTGGATTTTTACGATGTCGATGCCGAACCGGTACTTTTAAAACGATTCCGATTCCTAAACCGATTCTTGAAAAACTGAAATATGACGTCAAAGAAAGGCTTTTTATGGAGTTCTTTTTAAATTGAAAATGATTTAAATTGAACAATATATTAGCGTTTTAAAGTACTTAAATATATAATAAGTAAACCTAAGTAACAGTTACACTATTAACAAGTAACAACTAATTAAATGTTGTTGAGTTGGTATGCCGACCAGCTTCAAACTTTAGCAGTTCTTTTGCAGAAAAATGACCAGATTTGCTTCTCTGGCGAGATACGTCACCTCTCCTGACTTATGGGACGTCCTGCACAGGAGTAACCTCTCAGATGGTGTCCAAGAGGCCTGGACACAGGGAGGAGTTAGAAAGAGCAGACCTCCCCCCCACCAGGCTCCAGGGTCTGGTCCTGAACGATAGACTAGCAGAGCAAGTATATGTTTATAGCGATCCCGTGCAGTGATTGGTTAATATTCCTTTACGTCGTTCTGGTGAGCCCAGAGGGAAGATATGGCATTTTAAAGTAGCCTACATTAACGGTAGCTAGCTAACGGGAGACTACAGAGAGAGGGAGATACTTTTACGTCTGTTTCAGAGCGTGTACAAAAAGCCGTCTATCAGCTGTGATTGTAGAGTGCACGTCGGGGGAATAGCGCGGACACGCGCTTCACACCGCGAGCGGGCACGGGCGCCACTCGGCAGAAAAGGGAGAAAGAAAAAAAGAGTCTGCCGCTGTCCGGAGCGACAGAGGGAAAATATTTCAGTCGGAACCGAAATGTGCGTTCTAATCCGGTCTGAATACTAGCGTTTGCGTAGGAACCGGATCCATAGTGGAACCGGGTTTCGGTACCCAACCCTAGGCGTGAGTGCGGCCAAAGATTGCGAGGCATTCCTATAGGCTACTTAGTATGCAGAAGGCAGCGATTCTTCTAACTTACCCTAAATCGATAAATGCGTGTTTAACTTTAGACATCATAGGGAACCAAACGGGAGCGGGACGGGATTCAGGAGTCTTTCTCTCGGGATTTTGAGCGGGATATGACGGGACTATTTTCTTGGGCTCGGGATGGGATGGGAGCGACAATTGATTCCCATGTCATCGGAAATTCAGCTGGATGTCACTCTTTTCTGACGGATGTCCGTCCCCTTCCTCTTTCTTTGCGTTGGCGTTCATTTGAGAATTTAAACATGAAGATAACATGGGAGGAACTTGTAACTTTACACACAATTATGTCCATGTTCTTATTGCTTGTCATGCTTGTCATAACTCTAAGGGCTGTCTTTCTGTACCTGTCTCCCTGTACCTGTCTCCCTGTACCTGTCTCTCTGTACCTGTCTTTCTGTACCTGTCCCTCTGTACCTGTCTCTCTGTACCTGTCCCTCTGTACCTGTCTTTCTGTACCTGTCCCTCTGTACCTGTCTCTCTGTACCTGTCCCTCTGTACCTGTCTCTCTGTACCTGCCTCTCTTTACCTGTCTCTATGTACCTGTCCCTCTGTACCTGTCTCTCTGTACCTTCCTCTCTTTACCTGTCTCTCTGTACCTTCCTCTCTGTACCTGTCCCTCTGTACCCGTCTCTCTGTACCTTTCTCTCTGTACCTTCCTCTCTGTACCTGTCTCTCTGTACCTGTCTCCCTGTACCTGTCTCCCTCCCAGGTGGCAGGACGGATCCTGTGGTGCCGTCAGCTCTTCAGGAAGCTTGAAGCTCCGATGTTGATCCTGAAGAAGAAACTTGACGTCCTCAAGGTACGACTGATTTTATCACATCAATCACAACAATATCCCCGATCAATACGACCCTCCATGACCTCACCTGTCTGTCTGTCTGTCTGCCTGCCTGCCTGCCTGCCTGCCTGCCTGCTATCTGTCTGTCTGTCTGTCAGGGACCAGAGATGACTAAAGTGATTCGGAGCTACAACAAGATTGCCGTGGTGCTGCTGCAGTACGAGTTGCTGCACCTGCAAGGGTGGAGTCAGGCTGCAGAGAGCGCACCGCACTGCCTGAGCGCCGCCCTGCTGGTCCGACACGAGAACAGCAAGGTGCTGGATGGCATAACGATATCATCAATGGATGAGTGAACTCACTTGATGTGGTTTTAAGGTTAACTGGCGTTTAAGTGACAGTCTCAGACTCAGATTATTATTCTAAGTGTCTGAGAACATTATGGAAAGGATCCGTACAGAGATAGACCTTCTTGTTAAAGAGTAAGATCCTTTTAGTTTAACATGGAACAGCCCCGAAATCACCATCACCAAACTCCACCAGACTCCATGTAAATAATCAGTACTTTTAGCGTGTATAGAGCCAGCATATCTCCACCAGACTCCATGTAAATAATCAGGACTTTTAGCGTGTATAGAGCCAGCATATCTCCACCAGACTCCATGTAAATAATCAGGACTTTTAGCGTGTATAGAGCCAGCATATCTCCACCAGACTCCATGTAAATAATCAGGACTTTTAGCGTGTATAGAGCCAGCATATCTCCACCAGACTCCATGTAAATAATCAGGACTTTTAGCGTGTATAGAGCCAGCATATCTCCACCAGACTCCATGTAAATAATCAGGACTTTTAGCGTGTATAGAGCCAGCATATTTCCACCAGACTCCATGTAAATAATCACTACTTTTAGCGTGTATAGAGTCAGCATATCTCCACCAGACTCCATGTAAATTATCAGGACTTTTAGCGTGTATAGAGCCAGCATATTTCCACATGTAAATGGGTGAATTAAGGGTTTATTTCAACCAGACCAGAGTGGTGATTGTTGGAACAGTGGAAAGATGAACCAAGACGGCTTTTGGTAGTTTAATTTAGTTTCTGTCCACTTTGAATGAAGTGTGTTTTACGGTGCTTAAATTACTATTTATTTACATGGAGTCTGGTGGGTTGGGTAACACATACCTCGAGCTGTTCGTTTCACCAGCTGAATTTATCTTTCTCTACAATGAATGTTGAGGCTTCCCATTTGTTACTCGGCCAAGTCGGCATCGAACACATCCTTCAGAGAGTTCACTCCATGTCCTTTTGTTTCGTAACTTTGTTGTTGGATATACAGTACGTAACGTCACACTCCTGGCAGAACAGGGGCACAATGTGTGAAGAACTGTCCTGTTTCCCAGGAGGTTTCTGTGAACCTGGACCCTGTGGTGCTGGAGGTGCTGCAGGAAGCCCGCTGGATGAGCAAACTCGGGGTGACGGTGCCAAAGGTCATCCTAAAAATGACTTTAAGAGAAGCATCGGTCAAAGCTCTGTACAAGCGGTGAGAACAACTGTTGTATCTGTTATCTATTGCTGTAAATTATAGTGTAACCCCAACTCTAATCTGTAAAGTGTCCTGAGATAACTTTTGTTATTATTTGACACTATGAATAACATTGAATTAAACCCAACTCACTACGGACTGAGCTACTACCACCCCCCCAATCCACATTATCCACATGATAAAGGATGTCTTGATGTCTTTTAACTCATTTTCGACCAAAAACGAAGTTACGGCCTTTTGCCTTTGCACGGCAGTATTGTTCTGTGTACGTTTCTATTTTATTTATTTTTTATTATCCTTTACTTGAATTGCTTTGTATGGATTTTCTTATTTTTGCAATGTGACGTTAAAGGTACACTGTGTAGTGTTTTAAGTATGTTATTAGCTAAAGTCAGTGTCTTCATTCATAAATATGTCCTCATTCAACCCGTTCTCATTGGTGTAAAATGACCTCTGCCAATGATCTGACTTATCCTCGTAAGCGATGAATTTCGTATCTGTATTCACATTAGACGGGCAAGTCCAAGGAGGCTTCTCTGTCGTTTTGAAAAAGTCTAATGGCTGAGAGGGACGTAGAGCACTAGCCGACCTGTCTAGCTAACCCACAACGCGTTCTCGTTCAGAGCCAGCGTCACGTGACTGAAACCAGCTGAGACGGAGAAGGAGATCAGTGAGAGGCGCTGGTCACCGCCCTGGCAAATTTGAAAGCCTGCAACTGCACTTATAGTTCATAACGGAGGATCAGACTTACGCCGAGCCACAGGAGAAGGAATCCTCGTCGCCAAAAAAGTGAAAATTGGGAGACATGTTGTCATAGCTTCTTGGTACATAACGGCTACTGTAGATGCAACACACATTTGAAAAAGCGAGGCGCTAGAGAGCACTATTCGTTTGAATGCAAAATACAATTTCACCGCTAGATGGGAGACATTCCTACACAGTGCACCTTTAAACAGTTAACATCAGTTTTTTGGCAGTATAACCTGAATTCTCGTTGACTTGTTTCTGTCCTACCTCAACTCTCTGCTGCGCCGGTTCAGGCTGCTGGACTTGCTCCAGGAATACAGCTCGGTGGTCTCCAGGATCCCGCCTTCCCTCCTCCCTCTGATGCAGCCCTTCATCGGCCGGGTGGAGGCGGCTCTCTCCCCCGGACTCACCACACTGTCCTGGACCGCCATCAACACTGACTCATGTAAGCAGGACAAGACGTACATTAAAATACCCCCCCATCATCACATCCCCTTCACCATACCCCCCCATCATCACATCCCCTTCACCATACCCCCCCACATCATCACACCCCCTTCACCATACCCCCACATCATCACATCCCCTTCACCATACCCCCCCATCATCACATCCCCTTCACCATACCCCCCCATCATCACATCCCCTTCACCATACCCCCCCACCCATCATCACATCCCCTTCACCATACCCCCCCATCATCACATCCCCTTCACCATACCTAGAGATTGGCATGGGGTACTTTCCATAAGATCATCTCTCAATGCAAATCAAACCAGCTATTAGACTAACTGAAATACAACCATGCCAGTCTCTAGGTATGGTGAAGGGGATGTGATGATGTGGGGGTATGGTGAAGGGGATGTGATGATGGGGGGGTATGGTGAAGGGGATGTGATGATGTGGGGGTATGGTGAAGGGGATGTGATGATGTGGGGGGGGGGGGGGGGGGGGGGTATGGTGAAGGGGATGTGATGATGGGGGGGTATGGTGAAGGGGATGTGATGATTTGGGGGTATGGTGAAGGGGATGTGATGATGGGGGGGTATGGTGAAGGGGATGTGATGATGTGGGGGTATGGTGAAGGGGATGTGATGATGGGGGGGTATGGTGAAGGGGATGTGATGATGGGGGGGTATGGTGAAGGGGATGTGATGATGTGGGGGTATGGTGAAGGGGATGTGATGATGGGGGGGTATGGTGAAGGGGATGTGATGATGTGGGGGTATGGTGAAGGGGATGTGATGATGGGGGGGTATGGTGAAGGGGATGTGATGATGGGGGGGTATGGTGAAGGGGATGTGATGATGTGGGGGTATGGTGAAGGGGATGTGATGATGTGGGGGTATGGTGAAGGGGATGTGATGATGGGGGGGTATGGTGAAGGGGATGTGATGATGTGGGGGTATGGTGAAGGGGATGTGATGATGTGGGGGTATGGTTAAGGGGATGTGATGATGTGGGGGGTATGGTGAAGGGGATGTGATGATGTGGGGGTATGGTGAAGGGGATGTGATGATGTGGGGGTATGGTGAAGGGATGTGATGATGTGATGATGGGGGGGTATGGTGAAGGGGATGTGATGATGTGGGGGTATGGTGAAGGGGATGTGATGATGTGGGGACCAAGGGAACTTCATCAGGATGCATAGTATCCTGGATCCATGAAATAACTGGCCTTTCAAAATAAAAGTCTGCCTGCCTCTATGGGAATCTAACATAGGGGTGGACTGACTTATGCCGCCTGTATTTTAAGGAAGAACATTTATTTATTTACGATACATTATTCATTCACAAAGACAATTGGTGTCCTTAAAGGTTGGATTTTTACTATTTTTTTAATTAAGTCATTAAGATCAATTTCCAAAAGATGATTTTTTATTCCTCTTTTTAGTCAACGTTAGCATGGGTTCCTATACTCATGAGCAGCACTGTATGAATGGTTGGATGGATGCAGAGGAACATTTGCTGTTATATGATGCTACGAATCAGGGGCGATTCCAGGATCAGACCTTTAGGGGGGCTCAGCCCCTAATGAGAATGGGACACGGATACAGTGCCTTGCAAAAGTGTTAACTCCCCACCCTGCTAAATCAGTAATTTCACTGGATAACAGTGAAAAAATGTATTTCTTATTATAACAGAGGATGAATGCAAAATATTGACCATATGAAAAAACTACGAAAGTCCCTTTTATGGACTACCAGAATGAATGAAATGATAATGAGGTGTAAACAATAAATATATAACAAATTCAACTTTCCTTGACTGGGTTACAGGTGCATAGCATTGGCGACAGCGACACAGGATATTAAACCTGTTTATTTGAACCTGTCATTGTGTGTTTGTCCTCACAGACAAGTTATCAAACTCTAACTGGAAGCACTCAAATTCATTTTAAAAAATGATTTTTTTTTTATTATAGTTTTTAGGGGGGCTTGAGTCCCAATAAAAAGGGTCTAAAATTGCCACTGCTACGAATTATAAAATATTAGCATGTAACAATCAATGAACACCCGTTCTATCAGCACTACTCCGGAGAAGCATCCAGCAATAATTCAGTTCCCCTCTCTGTCTCTGCTCAGTCATTGAGAGTGTGTACGTGGCTCTGAGTGATCTGGATCAGGTATCCAAAGTTGCCACAGACCTGCTGGAGTGTCGCGTCGGTCGGCTGCTTCAGGCCATGTCGTCTTGCCGTCTGCTGGTCCTGCCCGAAGACTCACCCGTCTCCCCTCAGGACCTCCTGCTGCAGACAGACAGCTCCGTCCAAGCTGCTGCTGTCACTCTCAACTGGTAATACTGAACAATACTCACACTACTGCCGCTGTTAGTACTGTTACTACTGGCACTACTGGCACTACTGCCGCTGTTACTACTGTTACTACTGACACTACTGCTACTACTGCCGCTGTTACTACTGTTACTACTGGCACTACTGGCACTACTGCCGCTGTTACTACTGTTACTACTGGCACTACTGCTACTACTGCTGCTGTTAGTACTGTTACTACTGTTACTACTGGCACTACTGCTACTACTGCTGCTGTTAGTACTGTTACTACTGTTACTACTGGCACTACTGCTACTACTGCTGCTGTTAGTACTGTTACTACTGGCACTACTGGCACTACTGCTACTACTGCTGCTGTTACTACTGTTACTACTGGCACTACTGGCACTACTGCTACTACTGCTGCTGTTAGTACTGTTACTACTGGCACTACTGCTATTACTGCCGCTGTTACTACTGTTACTACTGTTACTACTGGCACTACTGCTACTACTGCTGCTGTTAGTACTGTTACTACTGGCACTACTGGCACTACTGCTACTACTGCCGCTGTTACTACTGTTACTACTGACACTACTGCTACTACTGCTGCTGTTAGTACTGTTACTACTGTTACTACTGACACTACTGCTACTACTGCTGCTGTTAGTACTGTTACTACTGGCACTACTGCTATTACTGCCGCTGTTACTACTGTTACTACTGTTACTACTGGCACTACTGCTACTACTGCTGATGTTACTACTGCTACTACTGACACTACTGCTACTACTGCTGCTGTTACTACTGTTACTACTGCTGCTACTAATGACACTACTGCTACTACTGCTGATGTTACTACTGCTACTACTGACACTACTGCTACTACTGCTGCTGTTACTACTGTTACTACTGCTACTACTGCTGATGTTACTACTGCTACTACTGACACTACTGCTACTACTGCTGATGTTACTACTGCTACTAATGACACTACTGCTACTACTGCTGATGTTACTACTGCTACTACTGACACTACTGCTACTACTGCTGCTGTTACTACTGTTACTACTGCTGCTGTTACTACTACTACTACTGCTGCTGTTACTACTGTTACTACTGTTACTACTGACACTACTGCTATTACTGCTGATGTTACTACTGTTACTACTGACACTACTGCTGCTGTTACTACTGTTACTACTGGCACTACTGCTACTACTGCTGCTGTTACTACTGTTACTACTGCTGCTGTTACTACTACTACTACTGCTGCTGTTACTACTGTTACTACTGTTACTACTGACACTACTGCTACTACTGCTGCTGTTAGTACTGCTACTACTGACACTACTGCTACTACTGCTGCTGTTACTACTGCTACTACTGACACTACTGCTACTACTGCTGCTGTTACTACTGTTACTACTGTTACTACTGGCACTACTGCTACTACTGCCGCTGTTACTACTGTTACTACTGACACTACTGCCGCTGTTACTACTGTTACTACTGACACTACTGCTACTACTGCTGCTGTTACTACTGTTACTACTGGCACTACTGCTACTACTGCCGCTGTTACTACTGTTACTACTGACACTACTGCTATTACTGCTGATGTTACTACTGTTACTACTGACACTACTGCTACTACTGCTGCTGTTACTACTGTTACTACTGGCACTACTGCTACTACTGTTGCTGTTACTACTGTTACTACTGGCACTACTGCTACTACTGCTGCTGTTAGTACTGCTACTACTGCTGCTGTTACTACTGTTACTACCGACACTACTGCTACTACTGCTGCTGTTACTACTGTTACTACTGCTACTACTGCTGCTGTTAGTACTGTTACTACTGACACTATTGCTACTACTGCTGCTGTTACTACTGTTACTACTGCTGCTGTTACTACTGCTACTACTGACACTACTGCTACTACTGCTGCTGTTACTACTGCTACTACCGACACTACTGCTACTACTGCTGCTGTTACTACTGCTACTACTGCTGCTGTTACTACTGTTACTACTGACACTACTGCTACCACTGCTGCTGTTACTACTACTGTTACTACTGCTACTACTGCTACTACTGCTGCTGTTACTACTGCTACTACTGCTACTGTTACTACTGACACGACTGCTACTACTGCTGCTGTTACTACTGACACTACTGCTACTACTGCTACTACTGCTGCTGTTACTACTGACACTACTGCTACTACTGACACTACTGCTGCTGTTACTACTGTTACTACTGACACTACTGCTACTACTGCTACTACTGCTGCTGTTACTACTGCTACTACTGTTACTACTGCTGTTGTTACTACTGACACTACTGCTACTACTGACACTACTGCTGCTGTTACTACTGTTACTACTGACACTACTGCTGCTGTTACTACTGCTACTACTGACACTACTGCTGCTGTTACTACTGCTACTACTGACACTACTGCTGCTGTTACTACTGCTACTACTGACACTACTCAAGCAGTCTGAAAAGTGAAGCCAACGCTGAAGCTCCTTAAAGCTGCATTCTCTGTAACTTCCACCAGGGGGAGTCTCCTTAAAGCTGCATTCTCTGTAACTTCCAGCAGGGGGAGACTCCTTAAAGCTGCATTCTCTCTAACTTCCAGCAGGGGGAGACTCCTTAAAGCTGCATTCTCTCTAACTTCCAGCAGGGGGAGACTCCTTAAAGCTGCATTCTCTCTAACTTCCAGCAGGGGGAGACTCCTTAAAGCTGCATTCTCTCTAACTTCCAGCAGGGGGAGACTCCTTAAAGCTGCATTCTCTCTGACTTCCACCAGGGGGCGACTCCTTAAAGCTGCATTCTCTGTAACTTCCAGCAGGGGGAGACTCCTTAAAGCTGCATTCTCTCTAACTTCCACCAGGGGGAGACTCCTTAAAGCTGCATTCTCTCTAACTTCCACCAGGGGAGACTCCTTAAAGCTGCATTCTCTGTAACTTCCACCAGGGGGAGACTCCTTAAAGCTGCATTCTCTGTAACTTCCACCAGGGGGAGACTCCTTAAAGCTGCATTCTCTCTAACTTCCAGCAGGGGGAGACTCCTTAAAGCTGCATTCTCTCTAACTTCCAGCAGGGGGAGACTCCTTAAAGCTGCATTCTCTCTAACTTCCACCAGGGGGAGACTCCTTAAAGCTGCATTCTCTCTAACTTCCACCAGGGGGAGACTCCTTAAAGCTGCATTCTCTGTAACTTCCACCAGGGGGCGACTCCTTAAAGCTGCATTCTCTCTAACTTCCAGCAGGGGGCGACTCCACTGTCTCCAACAAGAAGTCTGTTTCTATAGAAGTCTATGAGAAAATGAGCCTACTTCTCTCTTGATTTATTACCTCAGTAAACATTTTCATAATGAGTTTATGGTCTCAATCGTTAGTTTCAAGTCTTCTTCAACACAGAATGATGTTCATTTAGTGAATGATGCTCCCATTTATTTTAAAACAGACGATAAAGCAGGGGATGCTTTAGGACCTGTCAGTCAGGACAGAGGCTTAGCGATGCTAACCATGCTAACACTGGGGACATTAAATAGACCTCAACTTGTTTCTGGCTGTTGTCCGTGTTTTCATCTTAAACTTTGACCCTCTCGCTGTGTTTTCACTTCAGCAAAGATAACTGGAACATTTTGGTCGCCTAAAAATGTCTTGTTCTGGCAACCAAGCTAACTAGCTACCGCTATTGTTTCCTGTAACGTGTGTGTGTGTGTGTGTGTGTGTGTGTGTGTGTGTGTGTGTGTGTGTGTGTGTGTGTGTGTGTGTGTGTGTGTCTGTCTACAGGCAGAGTCAGCAGGTGGAGAAATATGTGTTTGAGCTGATTGATGAGCTGAAGAAGAAGATGAAGACGTCTGAGACTGTTAACCTGGAGGTAACACACACACACAGACGCACACACACACACACACACACACACACACAGAACAAACACACACACACACACACACACACACACACACACAGACACACACACACACACATTCATTTTCCTCTCCTCTTTTGTCTTTCTCCTTCTCTTTAGGGATCTTTCCAGTGTCTCCATCCAGACTCCAAACAGAAGACACGCTGTCAGTCTTGTCTTCCGTGTCGTTTCTACAACCTGATTGGTCAGCTGTGTCATCGCAACACTGAAGCCCTGGTCAAAGGTCAGCCCTCTCTCCTACCATGTCTCCTTCTCTTCCCTGCCTTCCTTCATAGCCTTCTTTTTCTCTTGTCTTCCCTCCCAGAGATGATATCAAAAAAGAAAGTGAAATCTTCTTTTTAATATGATTTCTGCATTGATAAAAAACAAGTCCAACTTAGAACAGACGAGGAAGTTGCAACCACAAGGTCCCGACCTTGTGTGTGTGTGTGTGTGTGTGTGTGTGTGTGTGTGTGTGTGTGTGTTCTCATTTAACTGTATTTGTGGGGTCCAAAAACCGGGAGTTCAGTACTCTTGTGGGGTCCTGACAGCTTTGTGGGGCCAAAATGCTGGAGCCCACAAGGTTAAAGGTCTGTTTGAGGGTTAAGACTTGGTTTTAGGAT
>CM042335.1:925136-945136 GCA_023566125.1 Zingel zingel | reverse complement strand
CCAGAGTACCCCTAGGGGGACACGTACCCCCTGCAGTCCTCCAGAGTACCCCTAGGGGGACACGTACACCCTGCAGTCCTCCAGAGTACCTCTAGGGGGACACGTACCCCCTGCAGTCCTCCAGAGTACCCCTAGAGGGACACGTACCCCCTGCAGTCCTCCAGAGTACCCCTAGGGGGACACGTAACCCTACAGTCCTCCAGAGTACCCCTAGGGGGACACGTACCCCCTGCAGTCCTCCAAAGCACCCCTAGGGGGACACGTACCCCCTGCAGTCCTCCAGAGTACCCCTAGAGGGACACCTACCCCCTGCAGTCCTCCAGAGTACCATTAGGGGGACACGTACCCCCTGCAGTCCTCCAGAGTACCCCTAGGGGTACATGTACCCCCATTTGAGAAACACTGCTCTAAGCAATGTCACACGTTTATTTAGGCTACAACATTTTTTGTCACATACAGCAAACATCTCCTCACTAGCCGCTAGCTGCCTGTCCCCTGAACACACTGTAAAAAAATATGGTCTCTGTAGACAGCCCAGGCTCCACAAACGTCTTCCAGCCAATAACAGACCAGAAGGATTTGGTTGAGCCATTACCGCAGCAGCGTTAGCACGTAGGCTACTTCCACAATGTGCATTTCAGGAAGCACGGAAGGGAGGGGGAGGGGACGGGATGAGGATGAGGAGGAGGGAGGGGCGAGCTAGCCTCCGTTTCGTTTGACAATACTTCCAACGTCAACAAGAAGTGATGTCACCCAACATCGCATAGAGCACCTTTAAAGCTGTTAGAATAATTACATTATCAAATGATAGACAGGACCACTGAAGTAGTCAAAGTTCATTTTACTTGAGAACCCAACAAGGAGGCAGTCTCCGCACTACAGAATAGTACAGATAGTGACCTAACGAAAAGCTCTCCACAGCCGCCCTTTATAATACCAAGTGAAATGCAATAAATCATGATACAGAGTAGATGTCGTTAATTGTTATCTTGTCAGAGTCGATGACGTCTCCCCTATCTGGTCTGAGAGGGCATGTATGCCCTCAGGAACACACCGTGCTCAGACAAGGACACGCAATGGCTCCAGTTATCTTGTTTTAGAGTATTCAGTATAATATTATTCTATGCGAACAGTTTAATAATAACAAGAGAGAAAGTATGTAAATCAAACAAAAGCATGTTCAAATAAAGTGTACACATGTTCTAGTAGAAACCCAAAATATGAACCTGAAAATGAGCACGGTATGGGACCTTTAAACCAATCACAATCACCGTGGGCGGGGCTAAGCTCCGGACGGAGCCACGGTCCCTCTGCTAAATAATCTCGGGAAGGAACTTGTTTTGGTGGAACATGTGGACGTTCAAAAGTAGTTTTAGTCGTGCAACAGAAATCTCAGATTGGACAAATAGTCTAGCTAGCTGTCTGGATTTACCCTGCAGAGATCTGAGGAGCAGTTAACCATAGTCCTCAGAAATCCACCGGAGGTTAGAACGCCAACACAAAGACAGAGGAAGGGGACGGATATCTGGCGGATCTTCCGGCGGCACCCATAGACCGTATATAAGAATGGACCAGCAGGTCCCGTGTCTCTGGACGGAGACCAGTGATGTCTCTTTTCCGGTGATGGCTGAGCGTTACTGAGCAGCCTCCAACTGAGCTTGAAGACGTAGATGTGACGTGAGCAACCTGTCTGAAAGTTGGAAGTCTTCTGGTAGCTGTGCCAAGAGAAATCTCAATCATTCCCAATCTAGCAGAGACGGAGAGCGTAGGTATATGTAAGGAGATAACATAGGCACAGGCTAATTACTGATCACTAACATGATAGTTAACATTAGTAATTACACTTAAACAGCTAATGGAAGTCCAAACTGCCTGAGAGCTTCTCCTGTACTATACGGTAATTCCTCTACTATGAGACAGTAAGTCTCGTGGTTATGACCCAATCGTTAGCTTATTTTTATAAAAGCGTCTGCTACGGAGCCATAACGTGAGCTACAAGGTAATGGAGCCTTTTATACATTGTCGTGTTTCTTTAGAAATAAACAACGGACAAATAGAGTCTTTAAACGCTTCAGATGTAAAGTTATTCTCTGTCAAAGTGACGTCAAAATGAATGGCAGTCAATGGGATGCTAACGGGAGCTGATGGCTTGGTAGCATCAGAATGAATGGCAGTCAATGGGATGCTAACGGGAAGTGATGGCTTGGTAGCATCAGAATGAATGGCAGTCAATGGGATGCTAACGGGAGGTGATGGCTTGGTAGCATCAAAATGAATGGCAGTCAATGGGATGCTAATGGGAGGTGATGGCTTGGTAGCATCAGAATGAATGGCAGTCAATGGGATGCTAACGGGAAGTGATGGCTTGGTAGCATCAAAATGGCGCCATAGGAGGTTCGAGCTCTGAAGCGAAGCTTACCCCCTTGGCGGCACCAGAGCAATCCCCTAAATAAATCATTGTCGATATAGACAACTGACTGACTTCCTTCTCTTCTTCCTTACTAATCATCCCTCTCTTCCCTGCAGAGTATCCAGAGCTGCAGAGGATCAAGAGGGAGCTCTCTCTGCTGTCCAAACTCTACACTTTGTATAACTCCGTAATCGACAGCGTGGCCGGATACTACGACATCCTGTGGGCCGACCTCAACATCGAGAAGATCAACACCGAGCTGCAGGACTTCCAGAACAGGTACAGCACGGAGGAACATTCTTTTATAGTATTTAAGATTGAAATTAAAAGACTGAGATAATATAGTTAGTCAGTCTTGAGATAATCATTCATGGTTTTATATCATCCCGGCTAGGGGTGGGGAAAAAAATCAATACAGCATAGTATCGCAATATTTTCTGTGGCAATACTGTATCGATACACAGACGCCAAGTACCGATCTATTATTATATATGTGTAGGTCAGTTTGTCTGCTTGACAATCCTATTTTGCAGCAATACAATTGAAGTGAGGTGAACAAACAGAGAAATGTGTCTTTTTAGGTAAAACATATGTTGACAAAGTTCATCATTTGAAATTGGGGAAATATTTGAAGTTGGAAAGAAGGTAATGAATTGCAATATATCGTAGAATATTGCAATATTTTTAAAATCGCAATAATATCTTATCGTGACATAAGTATCGTGATGATATCGTATCGTAAGGCCTCTGGTGATTCCCACCCCTAATCCCGGCTTGATTACTGCAACTCCATTTTCACTTGTCCCAGGACCGTCTACAACTAGGGTGTGGTCTAGATCTGTAAAGTGTCCTGAGATAACTCTTGTTATGATTTGATACTATAAATAAAATTGAATTGAATTGAATAGAACTCTATGGTGGAGGGGGGGGGGGGGGGTTTGGCCTTGACCAGCTGCCACTTTGCTCGTTTTCAGGCAATGATGTCGCTCTCTCTCTCATGGGCGGGCCAAATTCTCTGGGCGGGCAAAGCAGAGAAAGGGGAGGTAACCTTTCCCCTTATGATGTCATAAAGGGAAGATTCCAGATCGGCCCATCTGAGCTTTCATTTTCTCAAAGGCAGAGCAGGATACCCAGGGCTTGGTTTACACCTATCACCATTTCTAGCCACTGGGGGACCATAGGCAGGCTGGGGGAACGCATATTAATGTTAAAAAACCTCATAAAGGGACATTTTCATGCCATGGGACCTTTAAATGATTTTCATTGGTCTTTCAATTTTTTTTCCTTGCTTATTTTCTGTTGGATCTTATTGTATTTTTTACAAATGTTTATCATGTGAAGCACTTTGTGACTTTGTCTGTAAAAGATGCTATATCAAATAAACTTATTATTATATTATTATTATTTAGCTTCTGTATTTCCTATCGCCACTGGCAGCACTTATTGCTCCGTCTCTCACCGGGTCTTCTTTTGTGTTTTTCAGGATCCGGAAGCTTCCGAAGGCGTTGAAGGAGTGGCAGGCCTTCAGAGATCTGAAGAAAACCATCGATGACTTCACTGAGACCTGCCCTCTGCTCTACATGATGGCCAACAAGGTCTGACTGTTTGACTTCACTCAGAATAAATGTAAAAGTAGGGTGTGGAAGTGTTAGATCAATCAGCGTTGTTAGACACGTTACGCCGCTGACCAGGAGCATCATTCATAAAACTAGACGGCGAGTTTGCGTCAGAAGTGACGTACGACAGAAACATAGGATGTGAGTAACAGAAAACGAACGTGAAATGCCCAAAATGTATAGTCATTCATACCGACATGCACAGAGAGGAAAACAAAACAAAGGAATTTCACACTATGTGAAGTTGTTTAAGTTGTAGGATGTTTGGGGGGCACACTGTAGAGCAGGGGTTCTCAAACTGTTTTCAATAGTGTACCCCCTTTGAATTGTGTTTTTAAGCCAAGTACCCCCTGACCAGCGCAACAACATTTTGACATCTATATAAAAAGGAACAATACAGCGTCGGCAGTGATAGATTCACTTAACAACAACCTTGTAACTCAAAAACATTTAAATGCTGCATTTCAAATGTTCAGAATCCATCACTTACAGTAATTCATTCATTATTATAGTATAATTATTTTAGGTATTATGCATGACATATTTTTAAGCATTTTGCAAAAAGTTCATGTACCCCCTGCAGTACTCCAAAGTACCTCCAGAGGTACGCGTACCCCCATTTGAGAAACACTGCCGTAGAGTGACAACATGTTGCAGACCCAGTTAATGCCACAGCCTCATGAGGTCAGTCCGTGCCATAATTCAAATTAAATGGTCCGGTATTAAAGCGCCCAGTGCTACATCGAGAAAGGGTTTTGCCACGGGACACCGGATGGATGGATGGACTGTTGGATGGATGGATGGATTGATTGATTGATTGGTTGTTGGATGGACTGTTGGATGGATGGATGGATTGATTGATTGATTGGTTGTTGGATGGACTGTTGGATGAATGGTTTCTCTTAGTGCTCCTCTCTGTACAAGGGCCCAAAACAGGACAGAGATCCAACAGGACAGCTCGAGGCAGTCGGAACCGGCTCCTCGTTTGCCAGCATGTCTTCCTCCAACTGCTGAACTGGATATGCTTATATGTGCTTTTGTCTCATCCTGCATTGACTACTGTAACACACTTTTCTACTCACTGAGTATGTCTGCTCTGGCTGGTGCTGATAATAATAATAATGTGTTTCTCTGACCGTGTCCTTCAGGCCATGCTGTCCCGACACTGGACTCGTCTTAGCGAGCTGACCGGTCACAGCTTCCACGTGGAGTTGGAAACTTTCTCCCTCAGGAACATCATGGAGGCACCGCTGCTGCAACACAAAGAAGACATAGAGGTACTGATGCTGAAAACACGGCAGCTGTTACCACACAGACGCAAATAAAACCTCTGTTTAACCTAGTCTCGCTTTGCCAGACCCTCCTCCACAGCGCGATAAAGGAAGGTCTGGCTACTCCACATAGCATTCAACCAATCAGAATCGGCATGGGCGGCACTAAGATCTGCACGGAGCTGCTGCCAAATAGTCGTGCGAGAGAAATCTCAGATTGGACAGATAGTCTAGCTAGCTGTCTGGATTGACCCTGCAGAGATCTGAGGAGCAGTTAACCATAGTCCTCACAAATCCACCGGAGGTTAGAACGCCAACACAGAGACAGAGGAAGGTAACGGAAACATGCATCCAGCGGAATTGAAATCCGAAATCCTGGAAGTGGAACATCAAGGACATAGACTAGTTTAACCTGACCCAACCCACAACGACGTTTCTCTCCTAACATCTCTTACATACTATGAGTTATTATGGATGGATGGATGGATGATAGACAAAACAAACAAAGAACAGAAAGTATCATATACACAGAACAATGGTACCACTAGCAAAGTCATGATATGTGTAAATACCAAAAACAAATAAGAGTTGCACCTTTGCTATCACCCTCCAAGACATTTCTCAGTCTCAGTCCTTGCAAACAATGTCTTTAATTAGGTTTTTGTATGAAGAACATTAGCCTCTTTCCGACCAAGTAGTTACAGGAACGTAGTTATAGGAAGAGTCCACTTCTAAACAGTTCTACTAACTACTCTCCCCCAAAACCGTTTAACCATTTGCATTCACACTGGCCAAGTGGCCATAGGAACTGACCTTTTGTTATTATTATTATAGGGGCTTTCTGACCGGAGGGCTTTCTGCCGTTCTTAGAGCTAAACGTTCCTAGAACACTTTTTTCGTCGTGTTCCGACAGGAAAAATTTGGGGATTTTTAAGTTCCTCCGGCCTCAGTAGCGTACTTTTTTAGCTCCTACTTCAGAGCAGGGTCTTTCCCTTTTCCCTTTTCCTAGGTGGACTTGATTGGTCGAACTTATAAGTCCCGCCCACTGCCAACTGGGAACTTGCAGACAGAGAACCAACCAACAACGTGACATTTTTAACAATTTTCACCATCTCATTCATCATTAAATTCACTTCTGACAACGTTTTAGGCGAGAAATTAACTGATTAGATTTCGGATATAGGCAGTCTTGCGAGAATTGATGCCGAATTGACAATTTGCTTCAAAGTTTTCGGAGTTGAGGAGCTCCATGAAGTGAGGCGACAGCCAGCAGACGCCTGCCCCGGCCTCTAGCTCGTCGCTGGGCCAGTCCTGCTCAGACACCTCGCTGTGAGCTAGAGGTCTCTCAGACCACACACACACACACACACACACACACACACACACACACACACACAGTCACACACACACACACACACACACACACGTCCACAGCGCAGCAGGCAGAGGCGGGGTCTGTTCCGAGTATAATAAAGCCCTGTCTGTGTTGAGCAAAACATCACGTGAATTACTACGAGAATGGACGTGCATTTAATATAGGAAAAGTGCACAAGTATTAGCATCATTTGTTGTTGTTGTATGTGGCGCTAAGGTCTAGTGACGATGCTATTTGACCATTGCCATGCTTGTGTCACTCCCTTACCCCTCCTACCAGTCCCTATGGCCAATTGGCCAGTGGGAATGCAAACGGAAAAAAAGATTTTGGGGGAGAGTAGTTCTTAGAACTGCTTAGAAGTGTACTTTTCCTCTAAAAATGACAAGTACTATCCGGTCGGAAAGCACCTAATTACAGCCATCTAACCACCACTATACGGAAAAGGGAAAAGACCCTGCCCTGAAGTAGGAGCTGAAAGAGTTACAGGAACTGTGGTCAGAGGAACTTAATAATCCCCAAATTGGTCCAGTCAGAACACAAGAAAAAAAGGGTTCTAGGAACTGCAAATATCCCTCCGGTCGGAAAGCGATGTTATTTTATAATTATAATATATAATTATGAAACTCAGTCTGGCGAGGTCGGTGACTCGAGTCTGTTCGGTGTGTCCCGTGCCGTCGTCCGTCCGAGGAGCCGTCGGCCTTCATTTGGGCCGACCCGACATGTTCAGTCGGAGACAGGGCAGTCGGGACTCACCCGGAGATGGGGAGCTGATGAGCCTCTCAAAATCTGATGAAGATCTTTTAACCTGACCTTTGTTGATCTGAAATGAAGACAGATTCAGCGACTGCACGGCCTATTCCTCTCTTAACATGTTCTCAGGAACACGTTACGGTGAACTATTTTAGGACAATATGAGATCGGATTCTGAACGAGCCGCCATGACAGTCTGGCTGTGGATTTCCAGAGAAAAAAGAACCACGTTCGTCCAATCAGCTGCCGGTTTTCATTTTCTGGGAAACAATACAGATTAGCGCCGCCTGCTGCTATGGAGACGTATTACGTGCAGAACGTACGCTCAAGTCGGCGTCTCTTCAGTGAGTTCTGAGGCACTTTTTGGACCTCGGGGACCCGACTGATCAGTCCGACTGGCTTTACTGCCGACGGTCGGCCCGTCTGGTTGGTGTGTCAGGGCCTTTAGAGGGGTTAGATTTCAGGGGGATTTGAAATATCCAACATGACCATGAAATGTTGGGAATTACATTGAAAAAACAGAAATCTGGAAAAGTTTAAAAAGACTTCGTAAAGTCAGGACAAGAGTAATCCAGGAAGTTCTGCAATGACCCTAGTCTGGCTATCACCAGACCAAGCTCAATCTTTTAAGATTGAACATTAGTCTGGGGAGTCTGCTCTGGATTTTCTACTGCACAAGAGCCGTGATCAACGGGTTTAGTTCAAATGACTCTGTACACAATTAGATAGTCCTTCAACCAATCAGAGCAACGATCCGGGTGACGTACTTTGCTGCAGTTAATTAGGCTTTTACCAAAGCCGGTCGGTAGGAAGGCAAACACATCCTTCTTTTGTAGGAATTGTTCCAGGGAAAGTTTCTGTTCTGTTACCAGAGATAACTTGCCTTTGAAAATTGTTTAAACCATCAGCGACAGTGGCATCAACGGGTGACTGCGTTTCGGTGGCCACCATGTTGAATGTAAACAAAAAGCTGCCTGTCGTCGCTTCTCTATCGTCATCGTGTTAAACCAGCCAATAGCGCGGCAGGTGGATAAGCCAGTTCGTGATTGGTCCCCGCAGATTTGTAATGGAAGCAGGATAGAAAAATGTACAGGTTTCCAGCCTGAGCTGCAGGGAGAAATCAAATTGCCGTCAGTCTACAATAACACTGAAAAACCCTAAAATCTGAATAATTTTGATAAGTCAGGGGGTGCATTTATCGGTGATTTAAGCCCCCAACGTCTCCAGCGCTGCCTGGAAGGCACTAGGATTAAGCAATGGTTAGGGTTAGGTTAGGGTTAAAACACAACGCCCGGGTTAAGGTTAGGTTAGGTGCCTTGAAGTCAACAGTCGCAGCGCTGCCTGGAAGGCACTAGGATTAAGCAATGGTTAGGGTTAGGTTAGGGTTAAAACACAACGCCCGGGTTAAGGTTAGGTTAGGTGCCTTGAAGTCAACAGTCGCAGCACTGCCTGGAAGGAGACGTTTGGGGCTTAAAACACCATCGAGCCAGGGGTGCTTGTTAAGATTACTTGATTGATAATTGAAATAACCTTAATAATACTTATTATCGCGATATCCCTGAAAAGCCCAGACTAATCTAGACAAGTGGGAGGTTGAAAACTTTTGCAATAAACCTTGAAATGATGTAGGGAACCTGAAGTTTTCAGGTTAAACGGTTAGAAAATACTGCCTCTGTGTCTGAAAGAAGGCGCCTGATTGGACTGTTTCCCTGCTGGTCTCAGGATGTTTGTATCAGCGCGGTGAAGGAGCGGGACATCGAGGCCAAGCTGAAGGACGTGGTGGCCGAGTGGAGCAGCCAGACGCTCGGTTTCGCCTCCTTCAGGAGCCGAGGAGAACTGCTGCTCAAGGGAGCCGACACAGCCGAGAAGATCTCCAACATGGAGGACAGTCTGATGGTGCTGACGTCACTACTGAGCAACAGGTGAGAGGAGGGTTGGGAGGGGGGGCAGAGACAAGGAAGGAAGGAAGGAGGAGACAAAGTAGGAAGGAAGGATCAGACAACAAAGTAAGAAAGAAGGAAATGAAGGATTTGGGAAGAAAGAGGGTTGGATTGAAAAGGAAAGAAAGACAGAAAGGAAGGAATGAAGGAAGAAAAGAAGGAAGGAAGCGACAAGGAAGGAAGTGGGAAGGAAGAAAAGAGACTAGGAAGGAAGGGAATAATGAACGGATGAATGGATGGATTATTGGATAGATTGTTGGATGGATGGATAGATGGATGGATAGATTGTTGGATGGATGGATATATGGATGGATGGATGGATGGATGGATTGTTGGATGGATGGATGATGGATGGATGGATGGATGGATGGATTGTTGGATGGATGGATATATGGATGGATGGATTGTTGGATGAATGGATTGTTGGATGGATGGATAGATGGATGGATGGATGGATGGATGGATTGTTGGATGGATGGATGATGGATGGATGGATGGATGGATGATGGATGGATGGATGGATGGATGATTGGATGGATGGATGGATGGATTGTTGGATGGATGGATGGATGGATTGATAGATGGATGAATGGATGGCTTGTTGGCTGGATTGACGGATGGATGGATGGATGGATGGATGAATGGCTGGATGGATGGATGGATGGATGAATGAATTAATGAATGAATGAATGAATGAACTGTCTGCCTGTGGTCCTCCGTCCTGCAGGTACAACGCTCCGTTCAAGCCGTCCATCCAGCTGTGGGTCCAGAAACTCTCCAACACCTCTGAGATCATCGAGAAGTGGCTGTCGGTTCAGAACCTCTGGATCTACCTGGAGGCCGTGTTCGTGGGCGGAGACATTGCCAAGCAGCTGCCTCAGGTCACATGACCGTCACGTTAAATGTTTTTAAACCTTTTGTCTCACATCAGATAGAAGTTAAGCTTTATCTTTGACTCGTGCAGGAGGCCAAACGTTTCCAGAACATTGACAAGTCGTGGCAGAGAATCATGCAGCGAGCGCACGACCTTCCCAACGTGGTGCAGTGCTGCGTGGGAGACGAGACGCTCAGCCAGGTGCTGCCCACGTGCCTCTGAGCAACACGTCACTCACATTACTCTGCCAAGGTTTTTAAACATGGACGTAGCATCGACGTCACCCATTGGTTGGTGGACTGCCGTTTTGAAGCCTTTAGTCTGGCAATTTGGCCGTCGCCATTTAGTTTTTTTTTAATCTGATGTGACGATTTTGACAAGGGCGGAGCTAGGGAGGATGACACGGCCAAGCCGGTTTTGATTATGGTTGCAGTGGCACTGCGCTAAGCTAAATGCTAAAGAGGGAAAGTTGCTGATTTTTAAGCTTTATGAAGCTCAGTGGTACGGAAGAGGATTAGGGCCACACGTGAAAAACTCAAATACATTTTTCACATGCGGCCCTAATCCTCTTCCATACAGTGGAGAATTATAAGTGAGTAAACAGAGCCCTCTGGGTGCTGGTGCTGTTCAAATCTGCAGACGATAACTTAAGTTACCAGCTAACAATAGAGCTAGCTAGTTAGATTGGTTGGCGGAACACTGAATAAGACATTTTTAAGAGGCCAAAATGTTCCAGTTATCTTTGCTGAAGTGAAAACACAGCGAGAGGGTCAACGTTTAAGATGAAAACACGGACAACAGCTGAAAACAAGTTGAGGTCTATTTAATGTCCCCAGTGTTAGCATGGTTAGCATCGCTAAGCCTCTGTCCTGACTGACAGGTCCTAAATTATCCCCTGTTTATCGTCGGTTTTAAAATAAATGGGAGCATCATTTACTAAATGAACATCATTCTGTGTTGAAGAAGACTTGAAACTAGCGATTGAGACCATAAACTCATTATGAAAATGTTTACTGAGGTAATAAATCAAGAGAGAAGTAGGCTCATTTTCTCATAGACTTCTATAGAAACAGACTTCTTGTTGGAGCCAGTGGAGTCGCCCCCTGGTGGAAGTCAGAGAGAATGCAGCTTTAAGGAGTCTCCCCCTGCTGGAAGTTAGAGAGAATGCAGCTTTAAGGAGTCGCCCCCTGCTGGAAGTTAGAGAGAATGCAGCTTTAAGGAGTCTCCCCCTGCTGGAAGTTAGAGAGAATGCAGCTTTAAGGAGCTTCAGCGTTGGCTTCACTTTTCAGACCCAGAAGCTTCGTCCATTAGTCTAAAGATCTCATGGCATGAAAATGTCACTTTATGAGAATTTGGCCCACCCATGAGAGAGAGAGACATCATGGCTTTCAAACGAGCAAAGTGGCAGTTGGTCAAGGCCACACACCCCCCCCCCCCCCCCCCTCTCTCCTATAGGCCTATATAAAGAGACTTCAGATACAGTATTAGGGGACCACTAAGGTCTATATAAAAGAGACTTCAGATACAGTATTAGGGGACCACTAAGGCCTATATAAAGAGACTTCAGATACAGTATTAGGGGACCACTAAGGTCTATATAAAAGAGACTTCAGATACAGTATTAGGGGACCACTAAGGTCTATATAAAAGAGACTTCAGATACAGTATTAGGGGACCACTAAGGTCTATATAAAAGAGACTTCAGATACAGTATTAGGGGACCACTAAGGCCTATATAAAAGAGACTTCAGATACAGTATTAGGGGACCACTAAGGCCTATATAAAGAGACTTCAGATACAGTATTAGGGGACCACTAAGGTCTATATAAAAGAGACTTCAGATACAGTATTAGGGGACCACTAAGGTCTATATAAAGAGACTTCAGATACAGTATTAGGGGACCACTAAGGTCTATATAAAAGAGACTTCAGATACAGTATTAGGGGACCACTAAGGCCTATATAAAAGAGACTTCAGATACAGAATTAGGGGACCACTAAGGTCTATATAAAAGAGACTTCAGATACAGTATTAGGGACCACTAAGGCCTATATAAAAGAGACTTCAGATACAGTATTAGGGACCACTAAGGTCTATATAAAGAGACTTCAGATACAGTATTAGGGGACCACTAAGGTCTATATAAAAGAGACTTCAGATACAGTATTAGGGGACCACTAAGGCCTATATAAAAGAGACTTCAGATACAGAATTAGGGGACCACTAAGGTCTATATAAAAGAGACTTCAGATACAGTATTAGGGGACCACTAAGGTCTATATAAAGAGACTTCAGATACAGTATTAGGGGACCACTAAGGTCTATATAAAGAGACTTCAGATACAGTATTAGGGGACCACTAAGGTCTATATAAAGAGACTTCAGATACAGTATTAGGGGACCACTAAGGCCTATATAAAGAGACTTCAGATACAGTATTAGGGGACCACTAAGGTCTATATAAAGAGACTTCAGATACAGTATTAGGGACCACTAAGGTCTATATAAAAGAGACTTCAGATACAGTATTAGGGGACCACTAAGGCCTATATAAAAGAGACTTCAGATACAGTATTAGGGGACCACTAAGGCCTATATAAAAGAGACTTCAGATACAGTATTGGGGGACCACTAAGGTCTATATAAAAGAGACTTCAGATACAGTATTGGGGGACCACTAAGGTCTATATAAAAGAGACTTCAGATACAGTATTAGGGGACCACTAAGGCCTATATAAAAGCATCCAAAAAGCAGCATCTCATAGGACCTTTAACTGTCTGTTTATCTGAAGGACAATTGTTGTTAGGATTCATTCTTGATTCAAACAGACTTCTTCCTCCACCTCCAGTTGCTCCCTCACCTCCTGGAGCAGTTGGAGTTTTGTCAGAAGTCTCTGTCCGGTTACCTGGAGAAGAAGCGCTTGGTTTTTCCTCGTTTTTTCTTCGTTTCTGACCCCGCCCTGCTGGAGATTCTGGGCCAAGCCTCTGACTCGCACACTATACAGGTAACACCCCCTTACATAAACATATTTGTCCCAGTTTTTATTCCCCCTGCTCTCCTTGCTCCCTATCCGTCTCTGTCCTTTGCATTCTTTACTGTATTCTTGTTGTTTTTCTTAGTAGTTTAAAATGTCATATTTTGTTCCAAAATGTCTCTGTCTGTCTCTGTCTCTCAGGCTCATCTGCTCAGTCTGTTTGACAACGTTAACAGAGTTGTTTTCAATGAGAAAGTCTACGACCAGATCATCAGTTTTCAGTCTCAGGAAGGAGAAACTGTGGAGCTGAGCCAACCTCTCCTGGCACAGGTATACATGCACGCAACCATGCACACACGCATGCACAAACGCACGCATGCACAAACGCACGCATGCACGCACACATGCACGCACACATGCACGCACACATGCACGCACAAATGCATGCACTTAACCGGCAATTTCCACTGGACGAGTAACGGCTCGACGGAGTCATTAGGTTTCCATTAAAGTAAATGTGTGTATTTCCACTGAACGTCTGCGTCCCTACTCCATCCCAGCTCTATATAGTAGTATATAATACTACCAGCTCTATATAGTAGTATATAATAGTACCAGCTCTATATAGTAGTATATAATAGTACCAGCTCTATATAGTAGTATATAATAGTACCAGCTCTATATAGTAGTATATAATACTACCAGCTCTATATAGTAGTATATAATAGTCCCAGCTCTATATAGTAGTATATAATAGTCCCAGCTCTATATAGTAGTATATAATAGTACCAGCTCTATATAGTAGTATATAATAGTCCCAGCTCTATATAGTAGTATATAATAGTCCCAGCTCTATATAGTAGTATATAATAGTACCAGCTCTATATAGTAGTATATAATAGTACCAGCTCTATATAGTAGTATATAATAGTCCCAGCTCTATATAGTAGTATATAATACTACCAGCTCTATATAGTAGTATATAATAGTCCCAGCTCTATATAGTAGTATATAATAGTCCCAGCTCTATATAGTAGTATATAATAGTACCAGCTCTATATAGTAGTATATAATAGTCCCAGCTCTATATAGTAGTATATAATAGTCCCAGCTCTATATAGTAGTATATAATAGTACCAGCTCTATATAGTAGTATATAATAGTACCAGCTCTATATAGTAGTATATAATAGTACCAGCTCTATATAGTAGTATATAATAGTCCCAGCTCTATGTAGTAGTATATAATAGTCCCAGCTCTATATAGTAGTATATAATAGTACCAGCTCTATATAGTAGCATATAATAGTCCCAGCTCTATGTAGTAGTATATAATAGTACCAGCTCTATGTAGTAGTATATAATAGTCCCAGCTCTATATAGTAGTATATAATAGTCCCAGCTCTATGTAGTAGTATATAATAGTACCAGCTCTATATAGTAGTATATAATAGTCCCAGCTCTATGTAGTAGTATATAATAGTACCAGCTCTATATAGTAGTATATAATAGTACCAGCTCTATGTAGTAGTATATAATAGTACCAGCTCTATATAGTAGTAAATAATAGTACCAGCTCTATATAGTAGTATATAATAGTCCCAGCTCTATATAGTAGTATATAATAGTACCAGCTCTATATAGTAGTATATAATAGTCCCAGCTCTATATAGTAGGATATAATAGTACCAGCTCTATATAGTAGTATATAATAGTACCAGCTCTATATAGTAGTATATAATAGTACCAGCTCTATATAGTAGTATATAATAGTACCAGCTCTATATAGTAGTATATAATAGTACGAGCTCTATATAGTAGTATATAATAGTACCAGCTCTATATAGTAGTATATAATAGTACCAGCTCTATATAGTAGTATATAATAGTACGAGCTCTATATAGTAGTATATAATAGTACGAGCTCTATATAGTAGTATATAATAGTACCAGCTCTATGTAGTAGTATATAATAGTACCAGCTCTATATAGTAGTATATAATAGTCCCAGCTCTATATAGTAGTATATAATAGTACCAGCTCTATATAGTAGTATATAATAGTACCAGCTCTATATAGTAGTATATAATAGTACCAGCTCTATGTAGTAGTATATAATAGTATCTGCTCCGGCGGTCCCAGCCCTCCGGAGCAGATACCAGAGCTTCTATTGTTGCTGGACGCCGGAGAGCTCTGCAGCAATTCAGGACACGGCAGATAGTGCGGGACAGGAAGTCGAACACAGAAATAAAAATCTGGTTAATTTTCAAAGTAAAATCCAGCGTGCTCACGGCGGATCATATCTCCCCTCTACTCCTCTGGATGGAAACTAACTGGTGTTGGTTTTGTAGTTCTATTCTGCGTGAATTTGCGAGATCTCATGGGTCCTCGTGGGCAGACGGTCCGTAGACGTTCTGCATCCAGTGGAAATTGCCGGTAACAGTTCATCGTGTCTCTTCCAGGGGAACGTGGAGATGTGGTTATGTGAGCTGCTAGCAGGCGTGAGGCAGACCCTCCATGCTATCATCCGTCAGGCCTACCTGGCCATCAGCGACCCAAAGCTGAAGCTGCTGGAGTTCCAGTCGACGTTTCCAGCTCAGGTTGGCCTGCTGGGCATCCAGATGATCTGGACCAGAGACGCAGAAGATGCTCTCGTCCTCAGCAAGTCTGACAAGAAGGTGCTTTTATTTTGAAAAACAGGAGCAGAGGGGGCAGCGGTGGAAGAACTATTCAGATCCTTTACTTCTGTAAAAATACCACACTGTAAAAATACTCTGTAAAAAGTTAAAGTCCTGTATTGAACATGTTCTTTAAGTCAAAGTCTGTAAGTATCATCGGGAAAATGTAGTTAAAGTATTGAAAGTAAAGAACAATCCTCCCATTTTAGAAAGTGTGAAGGATCCAACCAGCTGGGTGTGTGATGGTCTGATCATCTCAGCTGGACTTGTAGCCGTTATATTGTTGGCTAGTTTACTTTATAATCAAACATCAGATGTTATAAACTACATGTGTTCTGTCTGCAGTAATCTTAATGTGTAAAGTAACTAGTAACTAAAGTAACTAGTAACTAAAGCTGTAACAGATGAATGTAGCCGAGTAACTAAAGTAACTAGTAACTAAAGCTGTAACAGATGAATGTAGCCGAGTAACTAAAGTAACTAGTAACTAAAGCTGTAACAGATGAATGTAGTGGAGTAACTAAAGTAACTAGTAACTAAAGTAACTAGTAACTAAAGCTGTAACAGATGAATGTAGTGGAGTAACTAAAGTAACTAGTAACTAAAGCTGTAACAGATGAATGTAGTGGAGTAACTAAAGTAACTAGTAACTAAAGCTGTAACAGATGAATGTAGTGGAGTAACTAAAGTAACTAGTAACTAAAGCTGTAACAGATGAATGTAGTGGAGTAAGTAAAGTAACTAGTAACTAAAGCTGTAACAGATGAATGTAGTGGAGTAAAAAGAACAATATTTCTCTCTGAAATGTAGCGGAGTAGAAGTAGAAAGTGGCATGAAAAGAAAAAGACTCAAGTACTTAGTTACATTCCACCTCTGTTTGGAAAACATGTATTTCATTGCCACGCAGATCCTCTCCCCTTTACTGTCTTTTATCTGATTGGCTGACAGATCATGCAGACGACCAATCAGAAGTTCCTGGACATCCTCAACGAGCTGATCGACATGACGACCAGGGAGCTGAGCAGAAACGAAAGGACCAAGTACGAGACGCTCATCACCATCCACGTCCACCAGAGAGACATCTTTGACGAGCTGGTGGGTTCGACGGACAGATGAAAGAATATGGTTTCGTGTTAGGGATGCACCAAATCCAGGATTCGGATTCGGCTGAATATTGGGCTTTTTGACGGGGTTGGGTTTCTGCCGAACTGAACCCTACGCTTGCACGCCGTGCGTTACGCTGGTCGACGTAAGCCCCGTTTACAAGAAGGGAAGACGCAGATATTTTCCCGCGGTTTGGCCTCTCATTTACACGAAAACCCCGTTTTCTAAAAACTCCGGCCAGATTTTGGATAACTTCGTTTGCACGTAAACTGAGACAAACGGAGGTTTAGGCAGCCAAGGAAGAGAGGAAGAGAGGAAGAGAAGAGAAGAAGTGATTCGTTGCTGTTGTTGCTATTTTCCAAGGGGGTCAGCTTCTCCTCGGACCACGAAGACCCTATGGCGCCATTTTGATGCTACCAAGTCATCACCTCCCGTTAGCATCCCATTGACTGCCATTCATTCTGATGCTACCAAGCCATCAGCTCCCGTTAGCATCCCATTGACTGCCATTCATTCTGATGCTACCAAGCCATCAGCTCCCGTTAGCATCCCATTGACTGCCATTCATTCTGATGCTACCAAGCCATCACCTCCCGTTAGCATCCCATTGACTGCCATTCATTCTGATGCTACCAAGCCATCAGCTCCCGTTAGCATCCCATTGACTGCCATTCATTCTGATGCTACCAAGCCATCAGCTCCCGTTAGCATCCCATTGACTGCCATTCATTCTGATGCTACCAAGCCATCACCTCCCGTTAGCATCCCATTGACTGCCATTCATTCTGATGCTACCAAGCCATCAGCTCCCGTTAGCATCCCATTGACTGCCATTCATTCTGATGCTACCAAGCCATCAGCTCCCGTTAGCATCCCATTGACTGCCATTCATTCTGACGTCACTTTGAAAAAAAAGAAATCAAGGGACATTTAGAATAGATAAAAATGTGCGATTAATTGCGAGTTAACTATGACATTAATGCGATTAATCGCGATTAAATATTTTAATCGTTTGACAGCACTATTTATGTTTTATTTTGTACATCAGGTGCGTCTGAACGTGCGATCTGCAGCCGACTTCGAGTGGCAAAAACAGTCCAGGTTCTACTTCCTGGAGGAGACGGACAGATGTGTCATCCAGATCACAGACGTGGAGTTCAGCTACTGCAACGAGTACCTGGGCTGCACGGACAGACTGGTCATCACCCCGCTGACCGACAGGTACACACACACCTGACACACCTTGTATTGGCTTCCTGTTGACCGTGCAACTTTTTGAATTTCAAATTCAAACTTTTTTTCAACGTTTTGGCCTCCTTCCCAATGTTTTTGTCCCTTTTTTCTAAATTTTTAAAGCGTTTCCTGACATTTTTTGTCACTTCTTTCGACCTTATTGGCACTTTTCTGATGTTTTTAAAGCTTTTTCCGATGTTTTTGTCGATTTTCTTCTGCGATTGTTTTTGGGACTTTTTTGTTGTTTTTTCCCCCCACGTTTTTTAAAGCTATTTCCCAATCTTTTGTCACTTTTTTCGACATTTTTGACACTATTTTGACATTTTTGACATTGTTGTCACTTTTTTTTTAACATTTGTGTAATTTTTTTAAACATTTTTGTCATTTTTTGTCACTTTTTTTTAACATTTTTGTCACTTTTTTTAACATTTTTGTCACTTTTTTAACATTTTTTTCAAAGTTCTTTTATCAATTGTTTTTTCTTCAAATGCTATAAAATTGAACAAAATCCTCAAATTAAATAAAAGTAATGAACTGATCATTTATTTAACTTTCGGAGAGCGTTGTATGGAACCGTCCACGTTATTGACAATTTGTTTGAAAGAAACTCAAATTTCTGATATAGAAACTTTTTAAAAAATGGGTCAAATTAAAATGGGCCCAGCACCAGGGTACAATTAGTTAAAAGATTTTCACTATTAACGTAAAAACTGACAGGAAGGAGAAAACCTCCAGGCGTCAGAGTCTGGACGGTCCTCCGTTATCCAGTCGGACGGAACGAAGGATGCTCAAATCGTCTTTAACCCTTCTGTTGTCTTCCCATCGACCATGCAACTTTTTTTCTGGGTCAAAATCTCAAATTAAAACTTTTTCTGGTGACGACTTCAGTACTGTATATATTTATGTTTAACATGAAGTATACTACTGCTCGAGTGCAGTACATTTCTATTATTTCATTTTATCAATGGGAAACATACATGTGTACTAGAGGTCGGAACGGGCCGAATGTTTTCGTCCGAGTCCGACCCGAGCCCGACAGTTAAAATCTCGTTTCTTTCTCATATAATGACACATGAACGTTTGTTTGTTTGTGTGAAAGCTGTTATTAAGCAGCTGGAGGAAGGCATTCAGAAATATCAACAGATGAGGTCATCAGCTCACGTTAATCAGCCGTTTAATCTAAAATGTTCAACGTGTTAACCTCTCCTGATCGCTTTGTTTCCACCGTGGTCAGAACACCAGGAGACCGGTTACCTCCAGGGCCCACGTTATATAACGTTAGGGTTACATCCTGATTCTGGTGAGACGAGGAATGAACTTGGCTTTCAGTCTGGAGATTATCTCAGACACCACACACACACACACACACACACACACACACACACACAGACACACACACACACACACACACACACACACACACACTCACACAGAGTTCTTTTAAAGGAGCAGCAGCACCATTTTACAACAAATGCCTCATCGCGCTGATGTGACCGAGCCCGACCCGAACCTGGCCATCATTTCTAAATATCTGTCCGAACCAGGCCCGGCCCGTCGGGACCCATCGGGACCCGTCGGGCTCGGGTCGGCCTTAATGTGTACAGACAAGGCTAGCAGCAGCAGCGCCGTGTCAGACACGTTTCTGGTGTGCAAAGACATAGAAAACGCCATGCAGCCGCCACGCAACAGAAACGCCACGCTCACGCCACGCAGGCAGCGTGCAGGAGGCCTCCGACTACTGTTGAAAATCAGCCAGCTGGCTGACGCTGGCAC
>CM042335.1:907636-912636 GCA_023566125.1 Zingel zingel | reverse complement strand
GGTCATGGTTCTAAAGGGTTGGACTTAGTGTCTTCATTAATCAGAGGTGTGTTCTGGGCGTAACATGCAATCAACCAATCAGAGATCATCTCCCATTCCCTTTAAAAGCCAGGCGCGTTTGGACCTTGGAGCATTGCTGTTATGATGGAGGATTTGCACCGTAATATTTTTATTTGTAATCTTCTGCACGTGTGTATGTATGTGTGTGTGTGTGTGTGTGTGTGTGTGTAACAAGCATAGTGTGCACGTGCTGTGCACGAGCCTAGGAGCATTTTCCTAATGCTCTGTTAAAATAACAATGAAATGCTGCGTTATTGACTTTAGACCAGGTTTTTGTTGGTCAATGGTGCCATCACTTCCTGCTGCCTCAAGATAGCAATACGCCCAGAATGCACCTGAACACACCTCCCTGTAAGACCAGCACGCCCAGAATGCACCTGAACACACCTCCCTGTTAGACCAGCACGCCCAGAATGCACCTGAACACACCTCCCTGTAAGACCAGCACGCCCAGAATGCACCTGAACACACCTCCCTGTTAGACCAGCACGCCCAGAATGCACCTGAACACACCTCCCTGTTAGACCAGCACGCCCAGAATGCACCTGAACACACCTCCCTGTTAGACCAGCACGCCCAGAATGCACCTGAACACACCTCCCTGTGAGACCAGCACGCCCAGAATGCACCTGAACACACCTCCCTGTTAGACCAGCACGCCCAGAATGCACCTGAACACACCTCCCTGTAAGACCAGCACGCCCAGAATGCACCTGAACACACCTCCCTGTAAGACCAGCACGCCCAGAATGCACCTGAACACACCTCCCTGTAAGACCAGCACGCCCAGAATGCACCTGAACACACCTCCCTGTAAGACCAGCACGCCCAGAATGCACCTGAACACACCTCCCTGTAAGACCAGCACGCCCAGAATGCACCTGAACACACCTCCCTGTAAACACTGTTGAACACGGTGGACTGTTTGGTTGTAATGGTTAAGTTATTAAATTCCTCTTCTGTAATTGTGCTGATGTTCCCGGGGGTCAGAGGTCATGTTGTCTTGTTCTTATTTGTGTGTTCAGGGTTTGCTCCCAGCATCGGATGAGAAACAGGGTTGTCATGGCGACGTGGGCCGACTTTTTGTCTTTGCGGTGATGTGGTCTCTCGGGGCGGTTCTGGAGCTGGACGACAGAGCCAAGATGGAGGCCTTCCTGAAGGTAGGGGTGTGTGTGTGTGTGTGTGTGTGTGTGTGTGTGTGTGTGTGTGTGTGTGTGTGTGTGTGTGTGTGTGTGTGTGTGTGTGTGTGTGTGGGGGGGATGTGGGTGTCTGTGTGTGTGTGTGTCTTTGTGTGTGTGTGTGTGTGTCTGTGTCTGTGTCTGTGTGTGTGTGTGTGAGTGTATATATATGTCAGTGTGTGTGTGTGTGTGTGTGTGTGTGTGTGTGTGTGTGTGTGTGTGTGTGTGTGTGTGTGTCTGTGTCTGTGTGTGTGTGTGTGTGTGTATATATATGTCAGTGTGTGTGTGTGTGTGTGTGTGTGTATGTGTGTGTGTGTGTGTGTGTGTGTGTGTGTGTGTGTGTGTGTGTGTGTGTGTAGGTGTGTGGGGGGGATGTGGGTGTCTGTGTGTGTGTGTGTGTCTGTGTGTGTGTGTGTGTGTGTGTGTGTGTGTCTGTGTCTGTGTGTGTGTGTGTGTGTGTGTATATATATGTCAATGTGTGTGTGTGTGTGTGTATGTGTGTGTGTGTGTGTGTGTGTGTGTGTGTGTGTGTGTATATATATGTCAGTGTGTGTGTGTGTGTGTGTGTGTGTGTGTGTGTATATATATATGTCAGTGTGTGTGTGTGTGTGTGTATATATATATATGTCAGTGTGTGTGTGTGTGTGTGTGTGTGTGTGTGTATATATATATGTCAGTGTGTGTGTGTGTGTGTGTGTATATATATATATGTCAGTGTGTGTGTGTGTATATGTCAGTGTGTGTGTGTGTGTGTGTGTGTGTGTGTGTGTGTATATATATGTCTGTGTGTGTGTGTGTGTGTATATATATGTCTGTGTGTGTGTGTGTGTGTGTGTGTATATATATGTCAGTGTGTGTGTGTGTGTGTGTGTGTGTATATATATATGTCAGTGTGTGTGTGTGTGTGTGTGTATATATATATATGTCAGTGTGTGTGTGTGTATATGTCAGTGTGTGTGTGTGTGTGTGTGTATATATATGTCTGTGTGTGTGTGTGTGTGTGTGTGTGTATATATATGTCTGTGTGTGTGTGTGTGTGTGTGTGTGTGTGTGTGTGTGTGTGTCTGTGTGTGTCTGTGTGTGTGTGTGTGTGTGTGTGTGTGTGTGTGTGTAAAGTGTGACGTGTCCTCTAGGGGGGGCTCTAACAGTCCTGTTTATGATGTGTTTAAGAACCACAGCTCGTCTCTGGACCTGCCGCTCACTCAGGACGAGCAGACGATCTTTGAGTTCACCGTCAACGAGCAGGGGCAGTGGCAGCACTGGTCCAACAAGGTCCGTGGACACTAAACTCTCTCTTTATCGTACACGTACGTTAGATATACAGACATAGATTCATGGAAACAGCTCTTGATATTTTTCTAAATGTCTTCTCAAAAAGATTTTCCACATATTCTGTCTCAGTCTTTTCTCTGCAGGGCTTCATTAGAAACTACGTACATATACAAATATACCAACCCGGTCTCACGACAGTTCGTGAAATGGTCACGTTATTTTTATTTATTGATACGTGTACAGGTCACGATTTTCTCGTTTATTTCGTGTACAGGTCACGAATTTCATTTCGTGTACAGCCACGGGGAAATTAAACGCCACACGCCGGCGACAACAACGGACGGACCGCCACACGGGGATGCTTTCCCCGGGCAAACAGACACGATCCGCGGTCTCTGACGACTACAAAGAGACAACACAACTACAAAGAGACACAACACAACTACAAAGAGACACAACACGTCTACAAAGAGACACAACACAACTACAAAGAGACACAACACGTCTACAAAGAGACACAACACGACTACAAAGAGACACAACATGTCTACAAAGAGACACAACACGACTACAAAGAGACACAACACAACTACAAAGAGACACAACACGACTACAAAGAGACACAACACAACTACAAAGAGACACAACACGACTACAAAGAGACACAACATGTCTACAAAGAGACACAACACAACTACTAAGAGAGACAACATGACTACTAAGAGACACAACACGACTACTAAGAGACACAACACGGCTACAAAGAGACACAACACGTCTACAAAGAGACACAACACGACTACTAAGAGACACAACACGACTACAAAGAGACACAACACGACTACAAAGAGACACAACATGTCTACAAAGAGACACAACACAACTACTAAGAGACACAACACGACTACAAAGAGACACAACACGACTACAAAGAGACACAACATGACTACAAAGAGACACAACACGTCTACTAAGAGACACAACACGACTACAAAGAGACACAACACGACTACAAAGAGACACAACATGACTACAAAGAGACACAACACGTCTACAAAGAGACACAACAGAACTACAAAGAGACACAACACGACTACAAAGAGACACAACACGACTACAAAGAGACACAACATGTCTACAAAGAGACACAACACAACTACTAAGAGAGACAACATGACTACTAAGAGACACAACACGACTACTAAGAGACACAACACGACTACAAAGAGACACAACACGTCTACAAAGAGACACAACACGACTACAAAGAGACACAACACGACTACAAAGAGACACAACACGACTACAAAGAGACCCAACACGTCTACAAAGAGACACAACACGACTACAAGGAGACACAACACGACTACAAAGAGACACAACACGACTACAAAGACACAACACGACTACAAAGACACACAACACGACTACAATGAGACACAACACGTCTACAAAGAGACACAACACAACTACTAAGAGACACAACACGTCTACAAAGAGACACAACATGTCTACAAAGAGACACAACACAACTACTAAGAGACACAACACGTCTACAAAGAGACAATATGTCTACAAAGAGACAACACGACTACAAAGAGACAACATGTCTACAAAGAGACACAACACAACTACTAAGAGACACAACATGTCTACAAAGAGACACAACACAACTACTAAGAGACACAACACGTCTACAGAGACACAACACAACTACAAAGCGACACAACACGACTACAAAGAGACACAATACGACTACAAAGAGACACAACACGACTACAAAGAGACACAACATGTCTACAAAGAGACACAACACAACTACTAAGAGACACAACACAACTACTAAGAGACACAACACGTCTACAAAGAGACACAACACGACTACAAAGAGACACAACATGTCTACAAAGAGACACAACACAACTACAAAGAGACACAACACGACTACAAAGAGACACAACACGACTACAAAGAGACACAACATGTCTACAAAGAGACACAACACGACTACAAAGAGACAATATGTCTACAAAGAGACACAACACGACTACAATGAGACACAACACGTCTACAAAGAGACACATCACAACTACTAAGAGACACAACACGTCTACAAAGAGACACAACACAACTACAAAGAGACACAACACGACTACAAAGAGACACAACACGACTACAAAGAGACACAACACGTCTACAATGAGACACAACACGTCTACAAAGAGACACAACACGACTACAAAGAGACACAACACGTCTACAATGAGACACAACACGTCTACAAAGAGACACAACACGACTACAAAGAGACACAACACGTCTACAAAGAGACAATATGTCTACAAAGAGACACAACACGACTACAATGAGACACAACACGTCTACAAAGAGACACAACACGTCTACAAAGAGACACAACACGACTACAAAGAGACACAACATGTCTACAAAGAGACACAACACGACTACAAAGAGACACAACACGTCTAC
>CM042335.1:897636-905136 GCA_023566125.1 Zingel zingel | reverse complement strand
TGTCTTGTCACAGTGGCAGAGATGTGCCTCCATACCAGGCTGCACGATATGAGGAAGACATGCGCTAACGCTAACGTTGCTGGATATAGCGATAACGATATTACTACTACGGATACCAAAGTGTACTCAGTTCTGTGTACTCAGTATTCTGCTTTAGGACAACAATGTGCTTGTTGATTGTAAAACAAATGAAAGGAAATTATATCCAACATTTTTTTATTATGCAAATTGAACATTGAATTGGATCTTAGTTTCCATGTCTGAATGCAGCATAATGCTAGCTAATGCTAATGCTAGGTGTTCCCCTCTCTCCCCCCCTCTCTCTCCCTCCCCTCTCTCCCACCTTTCTCTCCCTCTCCTCTCTCTTCCTCCCCTCTCTCCCTCCCCTCTCTGTCTATCTCCCTCCCCTCTCTCTCCCTCCCCTCCCTCTTCTCCCTTCTCTCTCCCTCTCCTCTCTCCCACCTTTCTCTCCCTCTCCTCTCTCTTCCTCCCCTCTCTCCCTCCCCTCTCTCTCTATCTCCCTCCCCTCCCTTCCCTCTCCCCCTCCCCTCTCTCTCCCTCCCCTCTCCCCTCTCTCCTCTCTTCCTCTCTCCCTCTCCTCTCTCCCTCCCCTCTCTCCCTCCCTTCTCTCTCCCTCCCTTCTCTCCCCCTCCCCTCTCTCTCCCTCCCCTCTCTCTCTCTCCCCTCCCCTCTCTCTCCCTCCCCTCTCCCCCTCCCCTCTCTCCCCCTCCCCTCTCTCCCACCCTTCTCTCCCTCTCCTCTCTCCCTCCCCTCTCTCTTCCTCCCCTCTCTCCCTCTCTACTTCCCCTCTCTCCCTCCCCTCTCTCTCTATCTCCCTCCCCTCCCTTCCCTCTCCCCCTCCCCTCTCTCTCCCTCCCCTCTCCCCTCTCTCCCACCCTTCTCCCCCTCTCCTCTCTTCCTCTCTCCCTCTCCTCTCTCCCTCCCCTCTCTCTCCCTCCCTTCTCTCTCCCTCCCTTCTCTCTCCCTCTCCTCCCTCCCTCCCCTCTCTCCCTCTCCTCTCTTCCTCCCCTTTCTCCCTCTCTCCTTCCATCTCTCCCTCCTCTCTCCCTCCCCTCTCTCTCCCTCCCCTCTCTCCCCCTCCCCTCTCCCCTCCCCTCCTCTCTCCCTCCCCCTCTCCCCCTCCCCTCTCTCCCTCCCCCTCTCCCCCTCCCCCTCTCCCCCTCCCCTCTCTCCCCCTTCCCTCTCCCCCTCCTCTCTCCCTCCCCTCTCTCTCCCTCCCCTCTCTCCCCCTCCCCTCTCCCCTCCCCTCCTCTCTCCCTCCCCCTCTCCCCCTCCCCTCTCTCTCCCTCCCCTCTCTCCCTCCCCTCTCTCTCTATCTCCCTCCCTTCCCTCCCCTCTCTCCCCCTCCCCTCTCTCCCCCTCCCCTCTCTCTCCCTCCCTTCTCTCTCCCTCCCCTCTCCCCTTTCCCCCTCCCCTCTCTCCCCCTCCCCTCCTCTCTCCCGCCCCCTCTCTCCCTCCCCCTCTCCCCCTCCCCTCTCTCCCCCTCCCCTCTCTCTCCCTCCCTTCTCTCTCCCTCCCCTCTCCCCTTTCCCCCTCCCCTCTCTCCCCCTCCCCTCCTCTCTCCCGCCCCCTCTCTCCCTCCCCCTCTCCCCCTCCCCTCTCTCTCCCTCCCCCTCTCTCCCCTCCCCTCTCTCTCCCGCCCCCTCTCCCCCTCCCCTCTCCCCCTCCCCTCTCTCCCCCTTCCCTCTCCCCTCTCCCCTCCCCTCCTCTCTCCCACCCCCTCTCTCCCCTCCCCTCCTCTCCCTCCCCCTCTCTCCCGCCCCCTCTCTCCCCCTCCCCTCCTCTCTCCCGCCCCCTCTCTCCCACCCCCTCTCTCCCCTCCCCTCCTCTCCCTCCCCCTCTCCCCCTCCCCTCTCTCCCCCTCCCCTCTCTCTCCCTCCCCCTGCAGGGCTACACCAGTAAGCTGGACCCGGAGCTCCACCTCAGTAAGACGGTGAACTTCTCGTCGGCCACGCTGCCCAGCATGTTCCAGAGAACCGTGGAGAGCTACATCGATAAACGCATGGGCGCCACCTACGGGCCGCCGGCCGGACGCAGGATGACCGTCTTCATAGACGACATCAACATGCCCGTCATCAACGAATGGGGAGACCAGGTCGGCCCCACGCCCGCTCTGATTGGTCGCCTCTTTCTGTTTTAGCGTTGGCTTTGCTCTTTTTGTTCGCTGCTTCTTTCTAAATATCAAGTTTGACCAAAAAAGTCTTAAAACCAAAAGTAAATCTGTTTTCTTGTTTTCTTTTTAATTAATTAATTAAATATAGATTCAAATGTGGTCTTCTCTTTCCTACTACAGATAACTAACTGTGTGTGTGTGTGTGTGTGTGTGTGTGTGTGTGTGTGCGTGTCGGTGTCTGTGTGTGTGTGTGTGTGTATGTATGTGTGTGTGTCAGTGTCTGTGAGTGTGTGTGTGTGTGTGTCTGTGTGTGTGTGTGTCTGTGTGTGTGTGTGTGTGTGTGATAGACAGTTTAAAAGTTATACCACATTGAGCAAACCAGAATAACCCATGTTTATTTCATGAATAACACCTCCACCTGGGTAACCAATCACATCACTGAGTCTAGTTTCTTCCCGCCTCTGTGTCCTTCAGATAACCAATGAGATTGTGCGTCAGCTGATGGAGCAGGGAGGCTTCTACAGTCTGGATCGTCCCGGAGAGTTCATCACTGTGGTGGACGTTCAGGTAACGGTCTCTTTCACTTTCTTCCCTCAGCTACAAAGGATCTGGACTTTAGTTTCTAATTAACGGCATCCGATTTTAGTGCCCCCCTCTCATTCCCCCTGCTCTGGCGTTTCCCTCTCTCATTCCCCCTGCTCTGGCGTTCCCCCCTCTCATTCCCCCTGCTCTGGTGTTTCCTCCTCTCATTCCCCCTGCTCTGGCGTTCCCCCCTCTCATTCCCCCTGCTCTGGCGTTCCCCCCTCTCATTCCCCTGATCTGGCGTTTCCTCCTCTCATTCCCCCTGCTCTGGCATTTCCCTCTCTCATTCCCCCTGCTCTGGCGTTCCCCCCTCTCATTCCCCCTGCTCTGGCGTTCCCCCCTCTCATTCCCCTGATCTGGCATTGCCTCCTCTCATTCCCCCTGCTCTGGTGTTCCCCCCTCTCATTCCCCCTGCTCTGGCATTTCCCTCTCTCATTCCCCCTGCTCTGGCGTTCCCCCCTCTCATTCCCCCTGCTCTGGCGTTCCCCCCTCTCATTCCCCCTGCTCTGGCGTTCCCCCCTCTCATTCCCCTGATCTGGCGTTGCCTCCTCTCATTCCCCCTGCTCTGGTGTTGCCCCCTCTCATTCCCCCTGATCTGGCGTTCCCCCCTCTCATTCCCCCTGCTCTGGTGTTCACCCCTCTCATTCCCCCTGATCTGGCGTTCCCCCCTCTCATTCCCCCTGCTCTGGCGTTCCCCCCTCTCATTCCCCCTGATCTGGCGTTGCCTCCTCTCATTCCCCCTGATCTGGCGTTCCCCCCTCTCATTCCCCCTGCTCTGGCGTTCCCCCCTCTCATTCCCCCTGCTCTGGCCTTCCCCCCTCTCATTCACATCTTTCCAAGCCCTCCGTTCTAATTGAATAAATAAAGAGTGCGATAACCTTTTCAACAGCTGGTGGCGGCCATGATCCACCCGGGCGGCGGGCGGAACGACATCCCTCAGCGTCTGAAGAGGCAGTTCTCCATCTTTAACTGCACGCTGCCCTCCAACTCCTCCATCGATAAAATCTTCGGCACCGTGTCCGCCGGATACTTCTGCCCAGAGAGAGGCTTTGCCGCCGGGGTCTGCCAGCTCGCCACTGCCCTCGTTCCCACCACCAGGCGGGTGTGGCAGGCCGTGAAGGCAAAGGTAAAAAATATATATATTCACAGCTAAGATTAGGCATCGAGAAGTGGTTCAAACTTGGCAAGGCAGCTTTATTTTGTGATATTTTATACATGCACGTGCAAATCAATCTTCTCTGAACATGCTGGACTCAGTATACCATAAAGCAACCCGTTCTCACTCCGAACTCGTCAAATCAGGACGTTTGGACAGTGGCTGTCATCGTCTGATGCCACGAAAAAGGCGTCTTTCAGCGTGTTTGTGTAACGCCCCGGGGAGAGCAGCAGTTAGAGAGGATTTAGAGAGGAGTATGTAAGGAGGTTGGTTGGGGGGGGATGGGTCAGACACAGGACTTTCACCAGGAGAGCGGCGTTCACGTCCCGCTTGTCACGCTTGATATAGTCGCTTTTTACTTTTCTCCCGCGTGTCACAGAACCGTACGCCCACCCACGACCCTTTCCTTAACGTAACTGCGTCAAAAGGGACGGCGATAGTCCCGACCAAGCGCGTTCACTTATAGCGCTAAAGGGACGGCGATAGTCCAGACCAAACGCGTTTACTTATAGCGCTAAAGGGACGGCAATAGTCCCGACCAAGCGCGTTTACTTATAGCGCTAAAGGGACGGCGATAGTCCCGACCAAGCGCGTTTACTTATAGCGCTAAAGGGACGGCGATAGTCCCGACCAAGCGCGTTTACTTATAGCGCTAAAGGGACGGCGATAGTCCCGACCAAGCGCGATTACTTATAGCGCTAAAGGGACGGCAATAGTCCCGACCAAGCGCGATTACTTATAGCGCTAAAGGGACGGCGATAGTCCCGACCAAGCGCGTTTACTTATAGCGCTAAAGGGACGGCGATAGTCCCGACCAAGCGCGTTTACTTATAGCGCTAAAGGGACGGCGATAGTCCCGACCAAGCGCGTTTACTTATAGCGCTAAAGGGACGGCGATAGTCCCGACCAAGCGCGTTTACTTATAGCGCTAAAGGGACGGCGATAGTCCCGACCAAGCGCGTTTACTTATAGCGCTAAAGGGACGGCGATAGTCCCGACCAAGCGCGTTTACTTATAGCGCTAAAGGAGACTTTTAGCGTCAATAAGAGCGACCAAGGCACCTGACCAAGCGTCCATATTTTACAAGATGGGAGTGAGAACGTGTTGCATGCAGCACTAAGATTTGTAGCTAATTCTAGTTTTCGTACTCAACATCTTGCATGAGAGCGTTGGTCGGCCTTCTTTGCACAATCGCAGGTTGGAGTATTGGTATATTTTTCTTTTTAAGGCCGTCCTGTGTAAACTGCTTCCTTACTTACTGTATGTTCTCTCCTGACTCCTAAAGTCACCACCAGGAAATGTAATCTTTGATCAAATGGGCAAATCATGTATGACATTCCCCGAATGCAAACTGTCTTCGGTGAAAGTGCTTTCAAAGTTTTTGCACCCTTATCCTGGTATAAACTGCAGAATCAGCTTAAATCAGACTACCTACACAGGCCACGCCCCCATCTATGACGAGCTGTGACGCTCATTAATTATATTAATTATTTAATCAATTAATGGATGTTCCCAGTAATGCCCACCAAGTCTATGGGTGAGAAGTTAAAGGACAATTCCAGCGCACAATGAACCTAGGGGTCAATAACAGATGTGTACCTAGTCGACCCTTCTCTGGGACATGCTGTCATGCTAATCTAATGCGTCTCTAGCTTGAGACAAGCTATCGGCAAACAGGTGGTTAGCTGCTAACGCTAGCTTTCGGGGCAGATGGTAAATCACTATTTTCTACCACTAACAAGGCTCAAAATAGCACCACACTTCCACGGTAGCATAATGAGGGTCCCTGCATGCAAGCCGAAGTGTACAGACAGATTATTAAAAAGATAGATTATAAAGACAGTAGCGTTCATGTTCACATTCAGTCATGAGCAGTCGAATCAGGAACGCCGTGTTTGAGCTCTGTTACTGGTTACTGGTTGCACACTGCTACTGTCTTTTGCGCTAGCTTGTTTAAAGCTAGCGACACATTCGATTAGCATGACAACATGTCCCAGAGAAGGGTCGACTAGGTACACATATGTCATTAACCCCTAGGTTCATTTTACGCCAGATTTGTCCTTTAACTTTCTCTCAAGTTTACATCTCGTATCTCATAGTCTGAGTGCTGCGGTTCGTCCAGCTGTTACATGCAGACAGATATTGGTCAGACTTGTACAGATCTAATGAAGCCGTCTCTCCTCCTCAGATGTTACCGTCTCCTGCTAAGTTTCACTACATCTTCAACCTGAGGGACCTCAGCCGGATCTGGCAGGTAGAAATCACTTCTTCTCTTCACGGTTTAAATGGTATCTTTGGTTTTATTTATTTTTCATTTATTTTTGATCTGGACCCTTTTTTTCTCAAGTGTTTGTGTCTAAGTAACATTATGGAAAGAGATAGACATTTTTGTTAAAGCGTAAGATCCTTTTAGTTTAACATGAAACAGCCCCGAAATCACCATCACCAAACTACACCAGACTCCATGTAAATAATCAGGACTTTTATCATCGTAAAACACACTTCATTCAAAGTGGACAGAAACTAAATAAAACTATCAAAAGCCGTCTTGGTTCATCTTTCCACTGTTCCAACAATCACCACTCTGGTTTGGTTGAAATAAACCCTTAATTCACCCATTTACATGTGGAAATATGCTGGCTCTATACACGCTAAAAGTGCTGATTATTTACATGGAGTCTGGTGGAAATATGCTGGCTCTATACACGCTAAAAGTGCTGATTATTTACATGGAGTCTGGTGGAGATATGCTGGCTCTATACACGCTAAAAGTCCTGATTATTTACATGGAGTCTGGTGGAAATATGCGGGCTCTATACACGCTAAAAGTCCTGATTATTTACATGGAGTCTGGTGGAGATATGCTGGCTCTATACACGCTAAAAGTCCTGATTATTTACATGGAGTCTGGTGGAAATATGCTGGCTCTATACACGCTAAAAGTGCTGATTATTTACATGGAGTCTGGTGTAGTTTGGCAATGATATTTGGAAGTGTTTTATGTAAAAATATCTGACATCTCAAAGGAATCATCATCGTTCAACAGTTTAATTAATTGTTAGTGTGTGTTGTGTTAGTGATTAGTTTTAGGAACATGTGACAGTGTGAAAAGGCGACACAAAGACGACGAAAAGGCGACGAAAAGGCAGTGTTGTGTTAGGGCGTTTTCACACCTGTAGTTCGTTTGCTTTGGTCCGATTCAGTTGGTGAGTTAGTAAACTTGCACGATTTGCCCCCATTAAGCAACTACATGACCTGTGGCGTTCCCCAGGGCTCAATTGTGGGCCCACTGCTATTCAATCTTTATATACTACAACTTGGTCAACTCATAAAGAACAACTCAGTCTTAAAGGTCCCATGACATGTTGCTCTTTGGATGCTTTTATTGCCTTAGTGGTCCCTAATACTGTATCTGAAGTCTATTTTATATAGGCCTTAGTGGTCCCCTAATACTGTATCTGAAGTCTCTTTTATATAGACCTTAGTGGTCCCCTAATACTGTATCTGAAGTCTCTTTTATATAGGCCTTAGTGGTCCCCTAATACTGTATCTGAAGTCTCTTTTATATAGGCCTTAGTGGTCCCCTAATACTGTATCTGAAGTCTCTTTTATATAGGCCTTAGTGGTC
>CM042335.1:872636-890136 GCA_023566125.1 Zingel zingel | reverse complement strand
CTCCCTCTCCCTCTCCTCTCCTCGCTTCTCCTCTCCCTATCTCTGTCTCCTATCCCTCCCCTCCCTCTCCCTCTCCTCTCCTCTCCTCTCCTCTCCTCTCCTCTCCTCTCTCTCCTCTCCCTCTCCCTCTCCTCTCCTCTCCTCTCCCTCTCCTCTCCTCGCCTCGCCTCGCTTCTCCTCTCCCTATCTCCGTCTCCTATCCCTCCCCTCCCTCTCCTATCCCTCCCCTCCCTCTCCTCTCCCTCTCCCCTCCTTCTCTCCCTCCCCTGCCTCCTTCTCTCCAGAATATATGAACAACGTCCTGGCGAGCGGTGAAGTTTCCAACCTGTTTGCTCGTGACGAGCTGGATGACATCACTCAGGAACTGATTCCCGTGATGAAGCGGCAGCACCCTCGCCGCCCTCCGACCTCCGAGAACCTCTACGACTTCTTCCTGTCTCGCGTGCGGAGCAACCTCCACGTCGTGCTCTGCTTCTCGCCCGTCGGGGAGAAGTTTCGGACTCGTGCTTTAAAGGTCAAACACCGGCTGTGGGCGTTTTACATCATGTAGCCACGACAGTCTCGGTATCTTGGGTGTGTGAGGAGGGAGAGGGAGAGGGAGAGGAGAGAGGAAGAGGGGAGGGAGAGGAGGGAGAGGGGAAGGAGAGGGAGAGGGGAGGGAGAGGAGGGAGAGGAGAGGAGAGAGGGGATAGGAGAGAGGAAGAGGAGAGGGAGAGGAGAGGGAGATGAGAGGGGGAGAGGGAGAGGAGAGAGGAGAGAGGGGATAGGGAGAGGGGAGGGAGAGGAGAGGGGAGAGGGAGAGGAGAGGGGATAGGAGAGAGGGGAGAGAGAGGGGAGGAGAGAGGGGAGAGGGAGAGGAGAGGGGATAGGGAGAGGGGAGGGAGAGGAGAGGGGAGAGGGAGAGGAGAGGGGATAGGAGAGAGGGGAGAGAGAGGGGAGGAGAGAGGGGAGAGGGAGAGGAGAGGGGATAGGAGAGAGGAAGTTGAGAGGGAGAGGGAGAGGAGAGAGGGAGGGGAGAGAGAGGAGAGGAGAGAGGGAGAGGAGAGGGGATAGGAGAGGGAGAGGAGAGAGGGGATAGGGAGAGGGGAGAGAGAGGAGAGGAGAGAGGGGAGAGGGAGAGGAGAGGGATAGGAGAGAGGAAGAGGAGAGGGAGAGGAGAGAGAGGGAGAAGAGAGAGGGGATAGGGAGAAGAGAGGGAGAAGAGAGAGGGGAGAGGACTGGAGAGGGAGAGAAGAGGAGAGGGGATAGGAGAGAGGGAGAAGAGAGGGAGAGGATGGGAGAGGGAGAGAGGGAGAGGACAGGAGAGGGAGAGGAGGGGAGAGGGAGAGAAAGAGGAGAGGGAAAAAGGGAGAGGAGAGAGGGAGAGAGGGAGAGGACTGGAGAGGGAGAGAAGAGGAGAGGACAGGAGAGGGAGAGGAAGAGGAGAGGGATAAAGGGAGAGGGGAGGATGAGGGGAGAGGGAAAGGGGAGTAGAGGAACAGGGAAAGGAAGAGGAGAGGGAATAAGGTAGAGGAGAAGATAGAGGAAGAGGGGAGGGGAGAGAAACAGGGAGAGAAGGAGGGAGAGGAGCAAATTGAAGGTGTTTAAAAAAAGAAAGTGAAACCAGTTTTTGTAATAACCAAAAACAAAAAAGACAGAAATCGCCCGAACCAACCAACCGGTGATGTCGTTAGCCAGTCGGCCAACCGGTGATGTCGTCAGCCAGTCGGCCAACCCTTACATCTTACATCTTCCAAAGTTCGTCTTTGTGTCTCCACAGACAGTGTTGAGCTGCAGAGGGAGCATGAGAGCAAAAGGGAGTTAAAGTGTAACATGAGAAGTCATGGATTAAAGTAACGAGAGCCTCCGTATTTTGGGCGTTTTGGTGCAGATAACAACAAACTCAAACCATACTATAACACCGAACAATGTACAATAGGAAGAGGACATTCAAAATTAAAGAGCTGGACAATTTTTAAGGAATCTGCACAATACACAAGTACAAAAATCCCTCTTTGTGTTTCCACAGACAGTGTTGAGCGATATTAAGTGTAAAAATATTTTAGTAACACAAGGTGTGTATGTGCTCATTGCAAAAGAGCTGTTAGTTAATGAGGAGGTGGTTAAAAGCACTCCGGGTGCCTTCTGATGCACAGAAAGTTAAGCTTAAGTCATAAAAACTAGGGCTGTCAATCGATTAAAAAATGTAATCAAAATGAATCACCTACATAATTAACGGTGCCTGAACCGATACTTTTTAAGAAAGTTAAAAAAGAAAAGAAAAAGAAGGTATTAAACAGTCGGTGACATTAAAGAACGGCTTGTTCGTTGCTAATATGGTCAAAATGCAATGAGTTAATAATAATGTAGAACAATAACAATAACTTATTTCACTAGTAACAACCACCAGATGTGAAAAGGACATTTACAATAACTTCAAATGCACCACGAGGCTGTAGATTACCAGTTTCATTGAACGCACCGTCTGTGTTTCTCCGACGGCTAAAACACAGTCAAACTTTACACCGTTTAGCGTTAGCTGTCAGCATCATAACCATTTTTAATCCAGCTACTAGCTAGCGGTAGGCTAACGTTAGCTGCTGTCGAGTATAGTGTTAACTAGCTAGCGGTAGACTAATGTTAGCTGCTGTGGAGTATAGTGTTAACTAGCTAGCGGTAGACTAATGTTAGCTGCTGTCGAGTATAGTGTTAACTAGCTAGTGGTAGGCTAATGTTAGCTGCTGTGGAGTATAGTGTTAACTAGCTAGCGGTAGGTTAACGTTAGCTGCTGTTGAGTATAGTGTTAACTAGCTAGCTGTAGGCTAACGTTAGCTGCTGTGGAGTATAGTGTTAACTAGCTAGCGGTAGGCTAACGTTAGCTGCTGTTGAGTATAGTGTTAACTAGCTAGTGGTAGGCTAAGGTTAGCTGCTGTTGAGTATAGTGTTAACTAGCTAGCGGTAGGCTAACGTTAGCTGCTGTTGAGTATAGTGTTAACTAGCTAGTGGTAGGCTAACGTTAGCTGCTGTTGAGTATAGTGTAAACTAGCTAGCGGTAGGCTAACGTTAGCTGCTGTTGAGTATAGTGTTACCTAGCTAGCAGTAGGCTAACGTTAGCTGCTGTTGAGTATAGTGTTAACTAGCTAGCGGTAGGCTAACGTTAGCTGCTGTAGAGTATAGTGTTAACTAGCTAGCGGTAGGCTAACGTTAGCTGCTGTAGAGTATAGTGTTAACTAGCTAGCGGTAGGCTAACGTTAGCTGCTGTAGAGTATAGTGTTAACTAGCTAGTGGTAGACTAACGTTAGCTGCTGTTGAGTATAGTGTTAACTAGCTGGCGGTAGGCTAACGTTAGCTGCTGTAGAGTATAGTGTTAACTAGCGTCCCGGTCAGCGGTGTGTGTGTAGCCTGTATCGTCTGTCTCAGAGCATCAGAGAGAAGAGCAGACATATCAGCGGCTCCAGATTTCGGTAGCCAGGGTTGGCAGGAAGAAGATCTTTATAAGTAAATGTTCCAATCAATGATCCAGCAGCACATTCTCGTCTCCCTCCTTCATCTTACAGTCCAACGGAGGCTAGAACGGCTCCGGGTCAAACGGCAATATGGAATGGATTAATCTGCCTTATTTTTTTTAACACGTTATTTTTTCTCAGATTAATTAATCGAAATTAACGCGTTATTTTGACAGCCCTAATAAAAACAGTTTAGGCTTTTTATGGCATAGAAGTGCATTGTTTGAGGTTGCGAGAACGGAAGAGGAAGTTGCACCACACGGAGGCCCTAACCGTGGCATATGCGTCTGTGTAAGATACCAGTTTCTGCCTAAGAAACTAGAAGACCCCCCCCCTGTGAGGATAGGATGAAGCTTGAGGGAGACAACAGATCAGGGCTCATAATTTCGAGGACAACTTGGTGGACCAGCTCTGACTTAATGTCTGTAGCTAGGGAGCATGGGCGTCAGTTTGGTTTGAAATGTGCCGGGGACAGAGACACATTCGGAAGTACATTTCCAGAAGTGCTGGGTACAATTATGCATTCATTTTTATTTTTTTTATCTCTTTCGTGGAGGTCATGTTGTGAAAGACGCTGTCCTGTAGCTTACTAATGAATACAAACTTGGTTTAATGTACGTTATGTATTTCTCTCTCATATTGCTCCTCATAACCACTGAAAACTGACTGAAACGAACACAAAGTCCAATTATTATGGACGTTATGTGACATTAAGCTTCACGTTTCTAAAAAAGTGGTGGGTACAAAAAGACTCATGACGAAATCTGGTAGGTACGCGTCCCCACCGTCCCCACCTACCCCACCGTCCCCACCGTCCCCACCGTCCCCACCGTCCACACCGTCCCCACCGACCCCACCGTCCACACCGTCCCCACCGACCCCACCGTCCACACCGTCCCCACCTACCCCACCGTCCCCACCGTCCCCACCGACCCCACCGTCCCCACCGTCCCCACCGTCCCCACCGACCCCACCGTCCACACCGTCCCCACCGACCCCACCGTCCCCACCGTCCCCACCGTCCACACCGACCCCACCGTCCCCACCGACCCCACCGTCCACACCGTCCCCACCGACCCCACCGTCCACACCGTCCCCACCGACCCCACCGACCCCACCGTCCCCACCGTCCCCACCGTCCCCACCGACCCCACCGACCCCACCGTCCCCACCGTCCCCACCGTCCACACCGTCCCCACCGACCCCACCGACCCCACCGACCCCACCGTCCCCACCGTCCACACCGACCCCACCGTCCCCACCGTCCCCACCGTCCACACCGACCCCACCGTCCCCACCGACCACACCGTCCACACCGACCCCACCGTCCACACCGACCCCACCGTCCCCACCGACCCCACCGTCCACACCGTCCCCACCGACCCCACCGTCCACACCGTCCCCACCGACCCCACCGTCCCCACCGTCCCCACCGTCCCCACCGACCCCACCGACCCCACCGTCCCCACCGTCCCCACCGTCCACACCGTCCCCACCGACCCCACCGACCCCACCGACCCCACCGTCCCCACCGTCCACACCGACCCCACCGTCCCCACCGTCCCCACCGTCCACACCGACCCCACCGTCCCCACCGACCACACCGTCCACACCGACCCCACCGTCCCCACCGTCCCCACCGTCCACACCGTCCACACCTACCCCACCGTCCCCACCGACCACACCGTCCCCACCGTCCCCACCGTCCACACCTACCCCACCGTCCCCACCGACCCCACCGACCCCACCGACCCCACCGTCCCCACCGTCCCCACCGACCACACCGTCCACACCGACCCCACCGTCCACACCTACCCCACCGTCCCCACCGACCACACCGACCCCACCGTCCACACCTACCCCACCGTCCCCACCGTCCACACCTACCCCACCGTCCACACCTACCCCACCGTCCCCACCGTCCACACCTACCCCACCGTCCCCACCGTCCCCACCGACCCCACCGTCCACACCGACCCCACCGTCCCCACCGTCCACACCGACCCCACCGACCCCACCGACCCCACCGTCCACACCGTCCCCACCGTCCACACCGACCCCACCGTCCACACCCACCCCACCGTCCCCACCTACCCCACCGTCCCCACCGTCCACACCGTCCACACCGACCCCACCGTCCCCACCGTCCCCACCGTCCCCACCGACCCCACCGACCCCACCGACCCCACCGTCCCCACCTACCCCACCGTCCCCACCGTCCCCACCGACCACACCGTCCCCACCGTCCCCACCGAAATCGGCGCCTTTGGAACCCACTGCTGGGTTGTTAATCTTATGCTGGACTCCGTAAACTTTGCTCAACTGAACTCTTTGTCTCAGATTGATCCTTGTGTTCTGGTAACCTTAAGTCCGATGTAAGAAGGCGCGGGAATTAATATATTGGAGTCAGATTTGACAGGCCTTAGGGCCTCATTTTAGACGTAATTCCCCTACCTAAGAAAAAGAGAAAGTCTAACATGAGAAGTCACCGATGAAAAGAGATGAGATGGATTTGTGTAATGTGCTGAAATGTAATGATGTTAGAGGGGTTAAACATGTATGTGACCTTTGCTCTGAGCAGTTCCCGGGCCTGATATCGGGCTGCACCGTGGACTGGTTCCAGCGCTGGCCTCGGGACGCCCTGGTGGCCGTGTCGCAACACTTCCTGTCTCAGCACCAGGACCTCCGCTGCACAGAGGAAGTGAAGCAGAGCGTCGTGGTCACCATGGGAGCCTTCCAGGTAACGCTCGTTGTGGGACCAGGGTTAGTTATGAATCATGCGTTTTATCAGCTGACTGGTGACATCATCTCCATCCTCTGCAGGACCTGGTGGCGGAGAAGTGTGCCGAGTACTTTGAGCGCTTTCGCCGTCAGACGTTTGTGACGCCCAAATCCTACCTGTCCTTCATCGACAGCTACAAGGTCATCTACGGCGGGAAGATCGCTGACGTCGGCACGCTGGCCGAGCGCATGCAGACAGGTGAGGACGAAAACAAACAGCTGGAGCTGGAGGCAATGAGCTGTCGCCAGAGAGAGGGGACGGTCATGTCTTTGTCTCCTGTCGTCTCCGGGATATCTCATTCTACAAATGACGTTAGTGTAGCGCATTTGGAATAGTGTCTCAATCTGGGTCACATATACACACACACACACACACACACACACACACACACACACAGACACACACACACACACACACACACACACACACACACACACACACCAAACACACACACACACACACACACACACACACACACACACCAAACACACCAAACACACACACACACACCAAACACAGAGAGAAACAGAGACGCGGGCACACACACACACACACACACACACACACACACACAGAAACACACACACACACACACACACACACACACACACTAAACACACCAAACACACCAAACACACACACACACACCAAACACACCAAACACACACACACCAAACACACACACACACACACACACACACACACACACACACAGACACACACACACCAAACACACACACACACACACACACACACACACACACACACACACACCAAACACACACACACACACACACACACACACACACACACACCAAACACAGAGAGAAACAGAGACGCGGGCACACACACACACACACACACACACACACACACACAGAAACACACACACACACACACACACACACACACACACTAAACACACCAAACACACCAAACACACACACACACACCAAACACACCAAACACACACACACCAAACACACACACACACACACACACACACACACACACACACACACATACGTGTTTTGCTATACTTGTGAGGACCATGACCGTATAGCATGTTGTGAGGACCACCCTTTCTGCTTACACTAGGAGGATGAAAAAAATAGTTTGACCATTAGATGGGAGTAAAGAGCCAGAAAATGACTTCAAATGTTTAAACACACGATGGTCACACAACTGGTGAAGTTGGTGGGTGTTGTGAGGACCGGTCGGTTGCTAGGCAGATTTAAGATCACATGATCTGCTTTCTAAGGCTTTTTGGCAGCAGTTTTGATTGGTTATCACATGTGCTGAACTTATTAGACCAAAGAACAGTTTTGTTATATTTAACACTGAAGCTTATTAAACCCTTATTATGTGGTTATATTATTCCTTGTATATTTATGAACTTTATATTTTTTCATTAACTTGTAATGTCTTAAGGTTAGACACTACAGGTGAATAGGGTCACATTTTTAACTAGTATCACCATGAAACTCTCCCAGTTGATTACTTAAATTAAGATGAGAAAAAAATGTATTACAAGCTTTCTGTAATTTAATGTTTAAATATGCAAACTAGGCATTATCTAATTGAATATGTGCTAATTTGCATATATAAAATATATATATAAAAAATTATATATATATTTATATTTGAGTATTGGGTAAAGCTAGGTTCAAAATTATTCATTCATTGTGTTCACATATTAGATGGGAAAAAAATTACAGACGGATTTATGGATATCTTCTTAAACTACAAATACTGTCAATATAAAAAAAGATTTTTATGGCAAAATTCCACTAATATCCAGTGTTTCCTTTAGAAATTTTTTTAGCAGTGGGGGCAGGTCCGAACCCCCCCATGAAACAGAACTGACACTTCGCTGCAACACAAACTAATATATTTATTCACCTCTATTCACACAATCAGGCATATTTTCAGTTGTGATTGAACTGTATTTTTTGAGTTACTATATAGGCCAACTTTGATCTTGACATATAGGCTAAGCATTCTGTAGCAAATAACAATAACCCCACTATTAATTATATTGTCTTAATGCAGTGTAACTACTTCAGCATGTAAATAATGCACTTAAAATACAAACGTGAGCAATCACTATTATATCGAATCAACAGCCACGTGCAGTTTAGCTCGCAGGTGAAGAATACAAACAACGAAAATCACCAGTTAACTTAATTTAAATGCAACCTCAGTCCTGCTTTTCCCCACAAAGACGGTTTTTGGACTCACAACCACTTTAGGATCCCAAAATTACAGATTTGTTTAGTATTGTATAGTAATTATAGTAGAATAGTATATATGTGACACCTATATATTTCATATATGACATGTACGCCATGAATATCTGTAAACTGCTGAGAGAGAGAGAGAGGGAGAGAGAGAGGGAGAGAGAGAGAGAGAGAGACAGAGAGAGAGAGACAGAGAGAGAGAGAGAGACACAGAGAGAGAGAGAGAAGGACAGAGAGCGACAGAGAGCGACAGAGAGAGAGAGAGAGAGAGAGAGAGAGAGAGAGAGAGAGAGTCTGATTACCTCCGCTGTCTGAAAACTCCTGTTTTCTGAACGACCGTTGACACATCAACGTACTATGTGAAGGCATTTCATCATCTGCTGTCTTAGTTTGTAATCCCCTGTGTCTTCTTGCTAATGTTTACATCTTCTCTGAGATGATTTTCGACCGTTTGACGCACTTCTTACGACATTCTGAACTACCGCGGAAATGTCAGAGCGCGTCACGTGACTATTCTAAGCGAATCACGTCAGAAATTGGCATCAGCCAATGAGATTACCCATTTAGAGTTAAATCCCCCCTTTTACTTTCACGAATGGTTGCTGATAAAAAGGAAATGAACATATTTGGATCCGACAGCATTGTACAGGAGAGAGAGAGCTTTCTAATGTTATATGTGATGACAGGATGCAGACAACGATCACGGAGCAGCGGGATGATTTAGAACGTCAACTTTTGTTGAATTCAGGAGAAATCTACAGATGCAAACAGACAAAGTGTAGTAAAATAAAGACCTAAATGTGTATTTTTGACTTCTTTTTCACCACAATTCTGAAAGAATACATGTTATTAAAGACAAATAGCCCAAAATCTCAAAATTGACCAGTGAAAAAAAACTTATTCCCTGCCGTGTTTCGCCTTAAGCTGCTGTCAACACTACAGCAGTGTTGGAAGTAGCTTACTACCTCATCTGATCATTTCAAAACAAATAAAATGTTAGTATGCAATGATCATCGGTGTATGACAAATGATTTTTAATTATTATTTTATGATTTGATAAACTCATAGCTAGCCATATTCATAAACTACCATATATTTTGGCCCACAATAAGTATAGCTGACCCAGAAACTATTGTCCATGTGTTTTTCAGGTCTCACTTTGATTACTGTAATGTACTTGGGTCTGATCTTTATCCGGCGTTAGTATTGCACACATACTAGATCCTGTTCAACTCAAACTAATTAACCTTATCATTATGAATTTTTTTTCAAATCAGAGGAAAGTGACTAAGAATATTATGATTTAAAAATGATTTACATTGATGACCGATGCCACAGACAAGGTCAATTTAAAACTTTTTTAATTATAGCAGTTGAGTGAACTACCCATTTTTAAATGAAGTATTATAAGCCTTATTGGGTCATGTAGTAAATCATCCATCAGGACTTTCACCTCAGCTAAGATTAAAGCTCTGACCTCCATCACAACACAAACTCCAAAATAATAAATCAGCAGATAATTTATTCTACAAAAGCAAATTTTGGGCTTTACAAAAGTACACTGTAACGAGCCGGGTAAGAAACTGTAACAGAGCACCGACACCTACTCACTCAAACATCAAATGCAAGGATTTTAAAATCCCTTTCAGGCCTCATTAAACACTGCTGAATTTCAGCTTCAACAAAACAAGTCAGGAGACCAACACGGCATCATGACTCTGTAAACATACACGCCACTTTCCTAAAGCCAAATGACGTGTTATCTGTACGCATTCTGAGCTATCCACGTGTATGTCTACGCTGTATAGAGCAGATGTAAACATACACGCCACGTGGCGTCGGCATGTTGCGTGTTATCATGAGAACGTTGCGTACTATCGCGAGAACGTCACGCGTGTAAAAAAAAAAGGTTGGGATTAGGAAAAGAACACAGGGAAAGGCTTTAGTAACACACAAAAGCGACAAAAACATGGAAAACACTGGGAAAAAAAAAAACAACAAAAACATGCTTAGGAAAACAATAAACGGTTGGGTTTAGGAAAGAAACAGTGGGGAAGGCTTAAAAAAAACAAACAAACAAACAAAAAAATAAAAAAAGGTTGAAAATCACCACACGCGGGACGTGATCCTGGCACTCCTGGGTGAAAGTCCTGTATTTTACCCATCCTCCCCCCCCCAACCACCCTCCCTCCCGCTGCGGACTTACATCCCTTTATACTATTCGCTACGGCGAAAATTTGCTCTTAACGTAGGTCAATGGCGGGCGAATTGCGTTGATAAACACGCTAAAAATGCGATTATGCGTCTTGATAACACACCAAAATAGCATACAAATTGGCGTGTCATACATACGCCACTTTGAGATCAGTCTGCAGGAGACATACCTGAGCCAATATTGTTCCTACGAAAAGGTGAAATAACAAAAATGAACATTTTCACACATTTAACTGCTCTCATCTATAAAGAACTTGAACTTGCGTCTGTGTGCAAAAATAATGCAGATGAAGAATAAATATGCTAAGTTAACTGCATGATACCTTCTTTATTCTAGTTTCAATGGTATTATGTACATGATTATTTATATCTCTCCAGTGTCTGGTTCTGCATCTATGCACTTGTCTTTACCAGGAACTGTCATCGAAGTTATGCAATTTCCAAGTTGCCACCAAACCCAAATCACTCCAGGGCCTTCTTTGAGTCTTCTTATGCATAGTAGAACCTAAAAAACAGTAAACAGAAATACACATTATTCCACCAAAATCAAGAATATCATAGAATGAACTAAGACTGCAAGCAATCATTAGCAGGCCTGCCTGTATGTAAATAAGTATAGTTAGAAAGTAACTGACTAGTTCAAGTGAGTAGGTCGGTCAGTAGGCAGGTAGAAGTAAGTAAGTAGATGTGATTTTGTTTGTTAATGTCAATTAAATCACTATGTATGCATGTTACCGTCACTGTTCTTTTGCATTACATTATATGTGCAATGAACTACACTTAAATTAAAGAAAAAGGTAAAACGGTAGTAGTAATAAAGTAGTAGCATACGCAGTAGTATCAGTGGAGGCAGTAGAAGTAATTTTAGCATCCGCAGCATTAATAGTTGTAGCTTTTGCAGATGTAGCAGGAAACTGAACTAAAAATAGTTGGACTATTTTAAGTTGCAATATTCTTTCTAGTAGTTGCAGCAGTAGTGAGAGTAACAGTAGTTGCAGTACTATTTGCTATAATAGTTCTTGAAGTGGAATCTCAAGTAGTTAACCCTTTAACAAGCATCCTCAATCCCTTTGAAAAAAACAAATATAAGCTTAGGCTTTCCTGAAAGCTCAGACTTTGTAGTTTCTTGGGGAAAGAGGAGTCAGAATAACTGAGTATTACAGTATCAGAGTAACAGAAGCTTAACCACGTTGGTAGAAGACAGATACCAAGATTACTCAGATTGGAGCTCACGGCTTTCTGTCGAGGTTTCACAGTGAAAATATCCAAACTTGAAAACCACGTATGGATCTCCCCAGAATATTGTACTTTTGGAACCATTTATAATGTTACAAAATAGGGCTGGGCGCGATGAAACGATAACGATATGTCTCGCGATAGACATGTAATAATCAATATCAATAGAAAATGCAGTCGATAAAATGTTAGATAACTTGTTTTTCTTCATCCGAAGAAACCAGAGGTTGTGAAGCAAGTTTGGTTGCATGAACAAAGACACTCACTCTCTGGTAACCTAGCAACGTAGGGAGTGACACTAACAGTCAATCATCTAATAGTATCTTTTTGGTTGCGCCACATCGCTGTCTCGTGTTCTTCAATAACAGAACCGGCAGCGTGGAGTGATAAGTATAAAGTGAGTGCCGCAGCGAGCGAGGAAATTGTTGCTAAAACAGGAAAAGTCAGTATGGCAGTTTTGGGGATTTTATAAGTCTGCCCGTAGTCAGACCAATGTCGTCAGCAAATTATGCAAGACTGTCGTCCCCACCGACACTGGTAATACCACAAACTTGTTTTACCACCTTCGCCGCACTCACACTTTGGAGCACAGCCGTATTCGCCAGCAACGTCCAACACCATCTACAGCTGCAACACCGCACAAGCAGCAGACCGCCACGGAGAGGTACTCTGCATCAGCGCCTTATCAACGATACAAAGAAATAACGGAGGCAGACATGCTGAGCACTGTCGAGAAGCCAGGTTACCAACCAAGCACTGAACTTGCAGAAAATAGTTCAGGTTTCTTATATTTAACACTTTGCACTATTTTATTACACTTTATTAAGCATTTCTTACTATTCTTTAATTTTGCACCTTAATATTAACAGATAATTGTTAAGTGTTCATTGTGATTTTAGACCTATGTTTACATTTTAATTATTTGAGTGTTTTCCATGGTTGTGTTGACATTTCTGCTTTTATAACTGAGGGGATTATAATCAGAGGAAGGTTACGTTTAAAATAAAAATTTAATATATTTTTCTCCTGGTCCTTATTTTAAATAGGTCATAAAAAATATCAATAATTATTGATATCGACCGATATGAAACACTTATATCGTGATAGTTTTCAGCCATATCGCCCAGCCCTATTACAAAATGACCAACATCAATCTATATCGTTGTTTCACTTTCAAACTAGGAGTGTTGAAATTAATCATTTTTACGATGCATCGCGATATGGACGCGGATGATTCTGCATCGATGCAGTGACAGACCATAATTGATTATTAATAGCCTAGTGATGTTACTTGTTGATTTTTGTTGATTGTTTTCTGCTTTTTTTGCCTTAGCGGCTCATCTGACTCACGTCCTTCGTCAAGGTGGTTCTATATTGGCAACAAACAAGCTTACCATTTCTCTCAGCCTTGGATGACCTCTTGACTTTAGCCTTTGTGCGTGTGCCAGATCCTTCTAGGTGAAGAGAAGAGAAACCCCATGATGTATACACAGACTGAGTCATAACCTACTGTACACTTCATGCCAAGAAGTGTAAAGCTATAGATGATCACACTACATACCATCTGAGTCTTGGTCTGCATCAGCAGGCTCATCTGGATCAGGTCTCTGCTTCTGGCTTCTGGATAGCTCTGTAACAGAAGGTAATGAACATCAGACATTATGAGCTACATCTACAGGTGCAGCTCAGAAAATTGGTAGAAAACAGCTACCAGATTACTCAGATTGGAGCTCTGTGGCTTTCAGTTGAGGTTTCACAGTGAAAATACCCAAACTTGGAAGCCACATATGGATCTCGCCAAAATAGTGTACTTGGGCACCATTTACAATGTTACAAAATGACCAACATCAATCTATATCGTTGTTTCACTTTCAAACTAGACATGAGTTGACCCGATAGGCTGAAATATCACTTTTTTAACAAGGTTGTAATGTTTAAAAGGCTTGTATTGACCCAAGGGCAGTGTAGTTACGGCTAGGCCTGCACGATATTGGAAAAAACTTACACTGCGATATTTTTTTCCCTGCGATATATATTGCGATATGAAAAAAAAGACTAATTTTTACAAGAGGACATGAATAGCCCTATTTAGAAATACTAAATCATTCTCAACTACTGGGGTGATTTTTTAAGGAAATGTTCTTATGTGACCCGGTCTTTGTTGAACTTTAATGCTTTACAAACACCAAAGCAAGTAAGCGCTGTGACTACTCTTCTGAACTGATTTTGGAGAGGGAAATTAGGAAGAAATACACTGGTTGACTGACATGACACCGTTGTATTCATATAATATGAATCCAGGCTAAAGTGAATGATATTATTAGATGATCACACTACATACCATCTGAGTCTTGGTGATCTGGCACAGGTTTCCCCTTCTGGCTTCTGGATAGCTCTGTAACAGAAGGAAATGAACATCAGACATTATGAGCTACATCCATATTGGTCAGTGGAAAAGGTGATTGATTATCACAGCAAACACTATTTACTTCTTGAACAAACTTAGCAGTCACCTAATGCATCCTGGTCACTTCAAAATACCACTGTAGCAACCACCTGATAAACCTTGGCAAACATGTGCACTTACACTTCTTGCTGTTACCCATTAACTGCTCTGCTTTTACACCGCTCGCTCTGATGCCGACATACACTTCATCTGCTCCAGTTCCACACGCACCTCTCTATAAATTATCTTTTCTTATATACTTTTTATATTTTTTTTAGGATTTTTTTAAATTTTGTGTATACTTTTAACTGCTACACAACAGTAAAATTCCCTTTCTCCGACTACCTATTTGCCAATGAATCTGATTCTGATGTTCCATATCTACTACAATATGAACCAGAACGCCCGTGAAATATGACAGCTAGCTACAGTTTATTGTAAAATAGTGTTGTGGACACTGAAGTTGATGAATTTCCTGTTGATCAGACCCCAGATGAGACAAGAAGTGAGCTAACTTTAGCTAACTTGAGCTAACGTTAGCCAAGCTGCTATGACGGCTGTGTAAAATGAGCGGTGATGTTAAATCACCCTACGGTACTGTCTATTTGCTGGATGGTTTCAAGGTAGCAGTCGGTAGCTAACGTTAGCAGATAAGCCCGTACTCGGACGAAATAAAATCTAGAGTAAACACTGTTTATTCAAGTAACAGCTCAGCCTAGTTTAAATAAAAACAAAAATGTCTTACCTGGGTTGATAATCTGTTGCTTTCCTGTTCCTCTTTAAATCTCCTATCAGCACGTCTGTCTCTGCAGCCTCCGTTAAAAAAAAAACTCCGTCATGTTTCTGACGATGCATTTAAGTCCACTGGGAGAGTGCACAAGTGTACTCCATGTTGTAAGGAAATTTTACAAAATGTTTCAACTCAAAATAGCGTCAACAATGAAAACAAAAATAGAGTTTTTACTACAACATAACGTAGTTTCAGCAGTTCTCCATTTTAGTATGAAACTCTGTATATTAAGTCAGGGACAGTGAAGCCAGGAATTCCCATGTCCCTTGAATGCAGCAGTGCAGGTGTTTAATTGAGCTCCCCTCCCCCTCTCTGTGTGACCTCCTGTTAGCCTCTCCTCACACAGGCAGCAGAGCCTGGATTCAGTTTGAGCCTCATCTCAACACACCTTTACACTTTATTTTACACTGTTTATTATTTACTGGGAATATTACTGCTTTACATTCGGTTTTAAATCAGTATTTTACATTATTTGTGCAAAATCATTTTAAACATAAATGCATGTAACATACATTTAAATAATATTGGAGAGATTTTGATACCATGGTTTTAATATTTTGATATCACTTCATTGCTGGACTATTTAACATCAGAAAACAAGACCTGAGATTCAAGTTCATTTGAAGAAAGTTTGGTGCTGTGGTTAAGTGCTTGCTTGTTTTCCCCTCCCCCACCTGACATGTGCTCCTTGGCTGCCCTGGCTGTGACCTCTCAGACACAGGCTGCAGAGCTTGGATTCAGTTTGAGCAATATCTCAGCACACCTTTACACTTTATTTTACGCTGTTTTTTCCTTGCCTTGCTTTTTAATTGAAGTTATAACCTTTTTATATTTGTACAAAATCATGTTTAACATAAATGCATGTAAGGTAAATTTAGATAATATTTAAGAGGCTCTCATACAGTGGCTTTACTGTTTTCATGTCACTTCATTGCTGGTCTATCTAACATCAGAAAACAAGACCTACGGTTCAAGTTTATTTGAAGAGAGTTTGGTGCTGTAGTTAGGTGCTTGACTGTTCTCCCCTCCCCCACCTGCGTGTGTGTCACCTCCTCAGCTGCCCTGGCTGTGACCTTTCAAACAGACACAGGCAGCATGAGAATATCCCAACAATACTTTACACTTTATTTTATACTGTTTATTTTTAATTGAGCACATTGCAAGTTTTACACATACACATATACTTTGTACACACACATTATATTCATATACACATAGTAAATGTATATATTATATACAGGCTTAACATGGCTTAACACGTGCCCTTCATTCAAACAGTATTCCCGTATGGCAACAGCCACTTAACATCAGGATAATGTCCCATTTATTCTTTTAATTTCAGATAAGACTTAACTTATCTGAATCATTTAAGATTATTTTACTAAAATTGTATGGTAACAGGGTTGACGTTTGAGTGACAGGGTAGAATGGATAGATCACTCTTGATTGTAGAACATGACATCAATGTGACAGATACTCAGGGCCACAGTGTTGTATATTAGTGTTGTATAATATATATTTTCATTTATCTTTTTGATAAAAGATTAACAGGATGAGGAGGAATGATTAAAAATAAACATGTGAACAAGACCACAAACTGGAGGTGCCTGAGATTTGCTTAAGCAATGTACTGACATCTTACTGGATCTTGGCAATGGATGGTCCTGCTTCAGTCATTAGAGCCGCTCTCTGTATTTCTCTGCTCACTGTTTGACGTCAACGTGTAGTTTCTGCAACTCCCTGTTTAATTTAGCTTTGGCAGCCCTCCTTTTTCCTTCTCCCAAGATCACATTTCCTAAAAGAAACATATGTATGTGTAAATATTTTGTCACTTAACCATTTCAACAGCAGCAAAATAGACATTGCCAGCCATGAACTACAACAATATAAATTCTTCATTATTGATTTCTCAGTAGCAACTTATTTGAAGGTAGTTACCCATTAATAAATAGATACAGATGTAGTAAGTAGCAATACATGGTGCATGGAGTGATACTTGATAGAAAACATATCATCACATTGATAGCTACAATACTGTTTCATTGGCAAAAATGCATATATTGTAGATATCGGTGAGTACACTTAAGGAGGTGTAACAAGTAGCTCTAACATCTATCTTAAGTTGTGTTCACATGACAGTAAATATTGGGGTCAATATCTCTAATGTATACTTCAAAGTTCTTTCAGGATCCGTTGGCATCTTTAGCCTTATTTGCACAGTATTTGATTTACAGATGACGTGAATCTGAAATTTCACAAGGCTCCTCTGTAATAAAATGTAGTCTGTGGATTTGGACCATAATTATT
>CM042335.1:840609-855609 GCA_023566125.1 Zingel zingel | reverse complement strand
TTGCTGTCGTGTTGTGTGATTTGCTGTATTGTTGTGTGATTTGTTGTATTGTTGTGTGATTTGCTGTATTGTTGTGTGATTTGTTGTATTGTTGTGTGATTTGCTGTCACGTTGTGTTGTGTGATTTGCTGTATTGTTGTGTGATTTGCTGTATTGTTGTGTGATTTGTTGTATTGTTGTGTGATTTGTTGTATTGTTGTGTGATTTGTTGTATTGTTGTGTGATTTGTTGTATTGTTGTGTGATTTGCTGTCGCATTGTGTGATTTGCTGTATTGTTGTGTGATTTGCTGTATTGTTGTGTGATTTGTTGTATTGTTGTGTGATTTGTTGTATTGTTGTGTGATTTGTTGTATTGTTGTGTGATTTGTTGTATTGTTGTGTGATTTGTTGTATTGTTGTGTGATTTGCTGTCGCATTGTGTGATTTGCTGTCGTGTTGTGTGATTTGTTGTATTGTTGTGTGATTTGCTGTCGTGTTGTGTTGTGTGATTTGCTGTCTCGTTGTGTTGTGTGATTTGTTGTATTGTTGTGTGATTTGCTGTCTCGTTGTGTTGTGTGATTTGCTGTCATGTTGTGTTGTGTGATTTGCTGTCATGTTGTGTTGTGTGATTTGCTGTCTCGTTGTGTTGTGTGATTTGCTGACGTGTTGTGTTGTGTGATTTGCTGTCATGTCGTGTTGTGTGATTTGCTGTCGCGTTGTGTTGTGTGATTTGTTGTATTGTTGTGTGATTTGCTGACGTGTTGTGTTGTGTGATTTGCTGACGTGTTGTGTTGTGTGATTTGCTGTCATGTCGTGTTGTGTGATTTGCTGTCGCGTTGTGTTGTGTGATTTGTTGTATTGTTGTGTGATTTGCTGTCTCGTTGTGTTGTGTGATTTGTTGTATTGTTGTGTGATTTGCTGTCATGTCGTGTTGTGTGATTTGCTGACGTGTTGTGTTGTGTGATTTGTTGTATTGTTGTGTGATTTGCTGTCGCGTTGTGTTGTGTGATTTGTTGTATTGTTGTGTGATTTGCTGACGTGTTGTGTTGTGTGATTTGCTGACGTGTTGTGTTGTGTGATTTGCTGCCGTGCTGTGTTGTGTGATTTGCTGTCGCGTTGTGTTGTGTGATTTGCTGACGTGTTGTGTTGTGTGATTTGCTGACGTGCTGTTTGTACTTCAGGGCCACCGTAAACTTTTGCTGCTGCTTGTAAAATGATATCGTTATTAAAGCTTCTCACTTATTTCAAACGTGAGAAACAGAAATAGTCTTCTGCAGCAGCGGTCGTTCTCTACAGCAGGCGTGTTGTTATTTTACTGTCATTTCCAAATCACTTCATCATAATTTCTTCTGTATAAGTAAAAGCACACAAGTCTGCTGAACATGCAGAAATAACAGCACGCATTTCAACACACATGAAGCACCATGAATATTTAATGCATTAATATTTCCTTTGGTTCAGACGGAGCAGTTAGTTCTTTCAGGGAAATGCTCGCCGAGCTGCTGCTCTGACGGTCAGTTAAAGGTGAGTTTAACTCTTACATTAAAATATATATAAATACAGAGAGAGAGGAAGAGGAGGGAGAGAGGAAGAGGAGGGAGAGAGGAAGAGGAGGGATAGAAGGAAAATATGTGAAGTGTAAGAAGAGTAAGAAGAGATTAGGAATGAGAGGAGAGTGAACTAATGAGCCCAGATGGCTTATAGCAAAACACGGAGACCTGAGGATTAATACAGTGTGTGTGTGTGTGTGTGTGTGTGTGTGTGTGTGTGTGTGTGTGTGTGTGTGTGTGTGTGTGTGTGTGTGTGTGTGTGTGTGTGAGATCAATAAAGTGAAAGTGTCCTCGGGCTAAACATTGACCTCACACTCAGAGAAAAGCTGCGGTTTGTTCTGTAACTCCAGTATTTCTATTTTCTGTCTCTTTCTACGTGTACTCCCATATTGTCTTATTGATTTCCACAGAAAACTGTTCTGTGATTTGTAAAAAATTTAAATAAAAAGCCTAATTTCTCTCTCTCTCTCTCTCTCTCTCTCTCTCTCTCTCTCTCTCTCCCTCTCTCTCTCTCTCTCTCTGTCTCTCTCTCTCTCTCTCTCTCTCTCTCTCTCCCCCTCTCTCTCTCTGTTCTGCAGGCAAGCATTGCCCCCTGCTGGCTGCATGTTGTCCAGATCCCCAGCCAGTCTCTGACTCTGCCTCTTACAGCAGTATGTGCAGTGATGTGACTATGGGGAGGAGAACCTGGGATTTCTCTCTGGCAAACACAAGACGTCACCGGTCTATACCTCAAAGGCACACATCATATATTTGCTATATGAGCTCCATCAGGTCTGTAGAGCTGATGGCGTGACTTATGATGTCATTGTGTGGGATAATGTCAGGTTCCACCGTGCTCACATGGTTTCAGGCCCATGCTCAATTTACCACCCTGTATTTGTGTGTGTGTGTGTGTGTGTGCTTGTTTAACTGTATTCGTGGGGTCCAAAAACTGGGGAGTTCAGTATACTTGTGGGGTCCGACCAGCCTTGTGGGGCCAAAATGCTGGAGCCCACAAGGTTAAAGGTCTGTTTGAAGGTTAAGACTTGGTTTTAGGATTAGGGTTAACTATCGGTAGCTTGTGTGTGTGGGTGATCTAAACGTTTCAAGTGTTTTCTAACTTATGATTGTGCAAGAAAACAACAGAGAGAAGAAGTGACACCGTCAGAAGAAAAATAGAATAACACTCAAACTTTGTGAATTGGAAGAAATATTTTATAACGAAATTAGGATAATAAGGATGCAGAATGAAGTACAATTAGCCTGTCCCAGGAATCATGTCTGATGCTCTGGGTAAAATGTTTTGGGAGGAATGTGTGTGTGTGTGTGTGTGTGTGTGTGTGTGTGTGTGTGTGTGTGTGTGACTGCAGCCATTCTGCTCCGAGGTCGACGAACACTGACACCACTCAGCTCATATACGCTCTACACCAGCCCTCATCAGCAGCTGATCTCTATCTGTTGTTATCAAACATGACTTCTTTATCTCATCATCAGAGGAAACGTTACAGCATCAGCTCTCTATCCAGTAATCAATGTCCTTACAGGACTCTAAGACCACAGAGGCTGACGGGTCTTCATGCACACATTATTCAGAGAGGAGAGGAAACATCCAGAGATAAGAGAGGGGGGGTGCCTGTGTGTGTGTACCTGTGTGTGTGGGTGTGTGAGTGTGTGTGTGTGTGTTTGTCTGTGTGTGTGTGTGTGTGTGTGTGTGTGTGTGTCTGCGTGTATATATGTGTATGCATGTGTGTATAAATGTGTGCATATGTGTATACATGTCTGTATATGTGTATGCATATTTGTATGTGTATATATATATATGCAAGTGTGTATATACGTATGCATGTGTGTATATATGTATGCATGTGTGTATATATGTATGCAAGTGTGTACATGTGTATGCATGTTTGTATGTGTATGCATGTGTGCATATGTGTATACGTGTGTATATGTTTATACACATGTATATGTGTATGCATGTGTGCATATGTGTATATGTATATACACGTGTATATGTGTATGCATGTGTATATGTATATACACATGTACATGTGTATGCATGTGTGTCTATCTGTATACATGTGTGCATATACAGTAGGCTATGTATGCATGTGTTTTGTGTGTGTATTTCAGGCCTGTGTGTACTGATTTCTAACAGAGTGTAAATTGTAATTTTCCCAATTAATTAATTTAATCAAAGTGTCTTCGTTAAAGTGTCTAGAATGATGCGTCAGAATTATGTATTTTTGTGACAGAGCAAACAGAAGATATTTAATTATATTAGAGGAGAGCATGCTGGGATGTGAGGTTCTTTCTCTCTCTCTCTCTCTCTCTCTCTCTCTCTCTCTCTCTCTCTCTCTCTCTCTCTCTCTCTCTGTGTGTGTGTGTGTGTGTGTGTATGTGTGTGTGTGTGTGTGTGTGGGAGGGGTCTCCTGGAGGTCACGTGGTCTGAGCCTTTGTTGATTTGAGAAAGAACAGGAGGACAAAAAAAAAAAAAAGTCCCGGTCCGACTGTGCGTCCGACCGACTGCTTACGTGAATCCTCCCCGGCGAACACTCGCTCCGCTTCGGCCTGGATGCTGCTGGAAGTCCCTTTTGGACTTTTCCCTGGATCATTTTTTTTTTTGTCCACGGCGATCCGCGTTTCTCCCCGCCTGGTTTGAGTGCGAGGCAGCTGGGCTGCATGGGGGATGGAGGCTCAGTGAGTCCGGGCTGTGAGCAGACTGGTTTTGAAGGGGTGTCGGAGGTGTGGGGGGTCGGTGTGTGAAGAAGCCCCAGGCCCTGCTTTGCTTTGTTATCCTGGCTCCGTTTAGCAGCAGCCCTCCTCCCTTCCTGGGCTTTCTCATCGTGTTTTCCAGCCTATTTCTCCCCCGTGATCCTCCGTGCGTGGAGCCGTTTTCCTCGCAGACACTGGAAGGAGTTCTTGGAGAGAGCAGAGGAGACACACATGGACATATTTAGGATTTAAGCCCGCAACCTTTCCGTATCCCTCTTTTTCTACGGGGTGTTTTTGTATTTAGGATTTTGTTCCGCTTCTTTTGAAGGACGAATCCAGAAAAAAAGATCATTTTATTATCTGTTTTTCTCTCTCTTTACCCTTTGTATCCGCTGTCTACTCATCCATCTCTCCCTCTATACCTCTCCTTAAATCCCCCCTCTCCACCTCCATCTGTCTCTCTCTTTTTTCCTACCTTTCAGTCTCTACCTCTCCCCTCTGTCTGTCTCCATCCCTACATCTATCTCTCCTTCATTTCCTTCCTTTCAGTCTCTGTCTGCCTCCATCCCTTCGTCTGTCTCTGTGGATATCCTCCCTCCTCCTCCTCCATCATGGCTCCAGTGTTCCGGTTCTCCTGGTTCTGCTGCGTGCTGGTTCTGCTGGTTCTCCCCGCCGCCTGGAGCTCGTTCCCCCGCAGCGGAGGCAGCAGCAGTGCAGACTGCGGCCCCGGGAAGGCCGCCGACTGCCCCGGTGAGACACCTACACACATCCATGTAAACACAGAATCAGGATCAGAAAGGAGTTCATTGCCATACTCAGTACGTAGAATTTGCCTCGGTGATTGGTGCAGACATACATAGCTACACAAACAAACAAAGAATAAAGAATAATACATAACAAATAAATAGGCTACAAAATAGCTGTTTAAGTAGTTTAAGCACTGTGTGCACGGACGGGGCAGATGTATAGTGCACGATGGAGATTAGTGACTACTACACTTGAATGCATCATTATTATTTTCTGGCTGATTTCACTTCATGTTGGAGGCTTGAGGATGGAGAGGTTAGAGGTCACAGTCGTCTCTCATTGGATGTTTCAGAGCAGCTGTTTACGTCATCCAGATGTTGTCAGTGACACTACGGCTGTGTAACTAACGCTTATTTACATCGTGTATTAATGTGTGGATTGTTTGGTCTCTAAAATGTCAGATAATGGCGAAAGAATGTCTGCCCCAGTTTCTCAAAGTCCAAGGTGATGCGTTCAAATGTCCTCATTTGTCCAAAACATAAAGATATTCATAGTCTCTCATAGCCAGACCCTCCTCCACAGAGCTGTGGAAGAGGGTCTGGCTAGTCCACACAGCATTCCTGGATGGGAGAGAAACGTGCTCTGGATTATCGGCATTTCTTTAAACCAATCACAATCGGCGTGGGCGGGGCTAAGCTCCGGACGGAGCCACGGTGCCTCTGCTAGATAGTCTCAGGAAGGAACTTGTTCTGGTGGAACAATCGACTAAATGATCGACTAAACATTGCATCTCTACAGGTGTTGACTTTATGTCTCTGTTGTCATGACACTCATATATATATATATATATATATATATATATATATATATATATATATATATATATATATATATATATATATATAGAGAGAGAGAGAGAGAGAGAGAGAGAGAGAGAGAGAGAATGAATGAATGAATGAACGCAGTGGCCCACTCAAAGTTCAGTTGTTGCTGCTGACAGACTCAGATTATTATTATAAGTGTCTGACAACATTATGGGATGGATCCCTACAGAGATAGACCTTTAAAACCTCTTTAAGACCTTTCTGTTTAACCAGAAACAGCTCTGAAGTCGCTAGCGCTAACCCCACCAGACTCCATTTAAAAAAACAATACTTTTAGCCTGAACAGCGTGTATAGAGCCAACATATCTTCACATGTAAATCTGTTAACTATGTGTTTATTTCAACCAAAACTAGAGTTGTGATGGTTGGAAAAGTGGAAAGACGACCCAAAACGGCTTCTCATAGTTTTATTTTGTTTCTGTCGACTTTGAATGAAGTGTGTTTTACGATGCTAAAATGACTGTTTATTTACATGGAGTCTGGTGGGTTTAGCAAACGCAATTTCGCAGATGTTTTAATGTTCTTACTCTTTAACAGAAAGGTCGACCTCGTTAGAAATCCTTTTCATAATGTTGTCAGACACTTAGAATAATAATCTGAGTCTGTCAGCGTCAAAAACAGCACTTTTGTACCGTAAATAGAAGATACACAATCGTCCTATTAACTTACATTTCAGCTTGTTTCTCCGCTGCGGACTGCAGCGATCTCTCTTAATACTGGACCAATGTCAAAGACTGTTGTTCCCATCAGTCACTTAGACACAAACACATAGGAACATAGGGTCCAGGTTGAAAAAAATGGTAGTTACCCTTTAATCGATTAATGGACGAACATTTTGAAACATGTTTTTATGAAATATATCAGGCTGTGATGCACACACACACACACACACACACACACACACACACGTTACACTTGTTAGTAGATACATTCACTGCTGGTTTGAGTCTGAACATATAGAATATTTGGCCAATACTTTAAAGTGTAGTTTTAGTTTGATGTATCCATACACACAGAGCGCTCCCTCAGTTAACCTCGCCCTGTTTCTCCACCCTGTAATTACCCTAAAATAGAGCCCAGCTGAAGTGAGTAGTGGTCACCACACACACACACACACACACACACACACACACACACACACACACACACACACACACACACACACACACAGTTGTTGATTATTTTTATAGTTGACACCTAATTGATGGATCTTTGCAGCTCTACAATTTCTGCAAGTTTGAAGTAAGTTTGTAAAAAGGGAAGGACGGAATAAAGAGAGTACGTAGGGAAGAAGGTAGAGAAGAAAAAAAGAGGAGGGAAGGAAAGAAGGATGAAAGAAAGGAGGCAAGGATGGAAAGAAAAGGGAAGGAAGGAATAATGAAGGGAAGGGAAGAACAGATAGGGAAGGACGGGAGAAGGAAAGAAATGCAGAGAGACGGACTCACGTGTTGTTGGTTTGGAGTCTGAACATGAGATCCGTTGACAAGAAGAACAATATAGAAAAGCAGCAGAATAGTTACCGCAAATGTTTTAAACACTGAAAAAAGTGACCCAAAAAAGACCCGTCAAAAACATCGGCAAAGGTGACAAAAAGTTGTTGAAGAAAAGTGACAAAAAATAGGAAAAAAGTGAGAAAAAAAATCATAAAAAGCCACAAAAAACGTGTCAGAATTGACAAAAACCTGATTAAAAAACGCCCAAAAAGTGACAAAAGTTGGAAAGAAAGTGACAAAAAAAACCCATCAAAAACATCACCATAGGTGACAAAAACTTGTTAAAGAAAGTGACAAAAATAGGAATAAAATCGACAAAAACGTCGAGAAAAGTGTCGAAAAAGAACAACAAAATGTTGAAATGTCGACCTAGAACAACACAACGTTGCGCGGCCGACGGGGCGGGTTAAGGAGTTTGTTGTATTGATCGCTGGCTCTTTGTTCGTCTGGCTGTATGTACATTCGTCCTTTCACTTCTCTGATCTCAATCCAGACATTTAGATCTAATATAACTCCAGCGAACGGCTCTCTCCAGTCGGTTTGAACGCTGGCTTTTAAGGGTTTTTATTTCGGATATTAAGGATGAAATCTTTGTGATTTCTATTTTCAGAAGATCTGAACTCTTTCTCATCACGGTTGCCCACTTTAGCTCCGTCGCAGATGTTCTCCACGGAAAATAAACGCCACTCTTAGACTTAGAAAGCTTTAATGTCCCCGAGAGGCCATTTGTTGCACAGACAGGGGCGTAGCACCAAATTCTGGGCCCCGTAGAAAGGCATTCTCTATGGGCCCCGCCCCACATCTACAGCTCTTCATTCTCGCTTCTTTTTGGGCCCTGGGTACTCAGTCTCCTTTCCACCCCCAGTCCGACGCCCCTTTTGTACAGTACAGGGATATTGAAACACAATCCACAACACAAAAATGTAACCAGACATCTACAGCACTATTTATTAGGGATGTCCAGATCTGATCACGTGATCGGAAATCGGGCCCGATCACGTGGTTCCAGACTCGATCGGAATCCGCCGTTACCTCCCGATCAGGACTGGGATATATATGTATATATATTCTCATTATTTGTTAACACATCTATAGTTATGCGGTGGCACAGAGTTAGACCCTTTGGACTCCACACAGGAACAGCAACGCGTGCGGTGTGACATCACTTTGTTGCAGAGACGCTATTGGTTAAAGCCGGCGAAGTAGAAGACGGAAGCAGCTTGAAGCGGACAGCGCGAGTATGTCTGGGACAGGAAGAGTCAGGAGGGCAGCTCCTAAAGCCCCGCATATTTTGCGCGGAAATCGGCAATTTATGCGACGAAAGTGCGGCGTATTTGACATCAAAACAACATCAAATATGCGGACTTTGGCTGATTATGCATTGAATTATGAGATCGCATAATCACGTTTTTCTGGAGGGACTGAGAAGGGAGCGGCTTGAACTCCACTGAAAGTAGATGGCTTGTCTGTCTTTTCTGCCAGTCTGGTCAGATATAGTTGGTACGGGTCTACCGGTTGCTTACCAATGATTTGGTAGGCACTCTCCGGTTCTCTTCAGCCGTTTGCCAGGTTGTGTGTGTGTGTGTGTGTGTGTGTGTGTGTGTGTGTGTGTTTGTTTTGGGCGATTTTTCCGATGATTTTGGCATTTTCTTTCTCTTCCTTATTATCTGTAAGAGCCAATTAGTGCCCTTGGTATAAATAGGAACTAATCTTTGGTTCCTCAGGTGCAACCTGGAAGCATATACAATTTTTGACCACACGCACACATGCACACATGCACACATGCACACATGCACACATGCACACAACACCACAACACCACAACACTACACAGGCATACATACAAGCAGTGATTTGTCTGCAAACCCAACTAACGGTTTAAACTGCAAATATGACTTGGACTTTCAGTGATCAAAAAGGTAAAAAGTGCGTCAATTACCCTACCGGTGAGACAGCACCTCAGGGGCTTAAAGCTTGGGCTTAGCCTCTACATTATCTTTAACTTTTCTGTACTCCTTTGGACCGCGGCGCCACTAGCAGTTGCCTCTGCTGCCGATGCCGCGGGCCGGCCCTGAATAAGATCTTTAAATTAATCCTGAAGCCGACAGGAAGCAAGTGGAGCGAGGCGAAGAACGGTTAATGTGTTCATGCTTTTTAGTCCCAGTTAGAAGAACTGTAACGACGCAGAGATGACTGATCCAATCCAACATATATATACACACATATATATATATATATATATATATATATATATATATATATATATATATATATATATATATATATATACACATATATATATATATATATATATATATGTATATATAAAGAGACTGCAGCTGAACAAACACTGAACACTCCCTCATCACATTTATCTAAACAGTTTGTGTGTTTTCACTCTGCAACTGGTCGGTCCAGTTCATGTGTTATTCTAACGGCCCTTTCTTTAGACCTGAGTGAGAGATGTTGTTCTGCAGTCGCGTCACAGTTCACTGCCTCCTCCGAGCTCCGAGTCAGTGACCCGATCTCACACTCGGAGATCTAGTCGGAGACGTTTCCTAGACCTGAGGCCGTTTCAGTGTCAAAGCTTTAGACTCCATTGACAGATACTGAGACAGGACGAGGAGGAGGATGGGAGACTCGGGTCGACTTTGTCTTTCCAGTGAGCTTCCTCCGTCTGCAACACACAGTCAGTTTTCGGTAATTTTTTGGTCAGTTTTCTGACCAGTTTTCTGGCTGTCATTGGTCAGTTTTCAGTCAGTTTTCGGTCAGTTTTCGGTCAGTTTTTGGTCAGTTTTTTGGTCAGTTTTCGGTCAGTTTTTTGGTCAGTTTTCAGTCAGTTTTTGGTCAGTTTTTTGGTCAGTTTTCGGTCATTTTTTTGGTCAGTTTTTGGTCTGTTTTTGGTCAGTTTTTGGTCAGTTTTTTGGTCAGTTTCCCGTTAGTTCTGGAACGCCAGCCACCACTAATTAATTATATAATAATAATAATAGGGCTGCACAATTAATCGCAATTAGATATTTTCCTCATATCGTGCAGCCCTAGTCTGCAACACACTAATCACTTTTGGTAGCAGAAACACAAACACGATTGAGCTAAAAAGAACTAAAAAACTTTTTTTGTGCAAACTCAGAAACTTTACTTTTTGCATTTTGACTGCAGAAACCGGGTTCCAGGTTTGGTTCCAAGCTCTCAAAGAGTCCCAGCTCGCCGGGATCAATCATCCCATTTCACTCCTGACGAAGTCTTAGGAATCAGCTGCTGACATAGTACGGAGTGTGGTCTAGACTTACTCTATCTGCTAAGTGTCCTGAGATAACTCCTGTTGGAAATGACACTATAAATAAAACTGAATTGAATTAATGTCTGGTCCAACGGATTGACACATTTGTGAATCAGCTGATATATTGATTCTCAGATAATCTGTTGATTATGAAAATAATCCACGATGAAAACGATGCTTCAGATGCAGCCCCAGACTTGAGTTCTTGGTTTATTTTTTGGGTCTTGTGTAAGTAGGGGTGGGAATCACCAGAGGCCTTGCGATACGATATCATCACGATACTTATGTCACGATACGATATTATTGCGATTTTAAACATATTGCAATATGCAATATTAACTTCAAATTTTTCCCCAATTTCAAATTATGTCCCCAAAAGGAAACTTTGTCAACATCTGTTTTACCTAAAAAGATACATTTCTACGGAGCCCCCCTGGTCCCACTTTGTCAAAAAAATGAATTATAACTATCTCGTGGCCTCAAGATACAAGTTACTATCTTGAAGCCACGAGTTGCTATCTTGAGGCCACGAGTTACTGTCTTGATGCCACGAGGTACTATCTTGAGGCCACGAGGTACTATCTTGAGGCCACGAGTTACTATCTTGAGGCCACGAGGTACTATCTTGAGGCCACGAGTTACTATCTTAAAGCCACGAGTTACTATCTTGAGGCCACGAGGGACTATCTTGAGGTCAAGAGTTACTATCTTGATGCCACGAGTTACTATCTTGAGGCCAAGAGTTACTATCTTGAGGCCACGAGTTACTATCTTAAAGCCACGAGTTGCTATCTTAAAGCCACGAGTTACTATCTTGAGGCCACGAGTTACTATCTTGAGGCCACGAGTTACTATCCTGAGGCCACGAGTTGCTATCTTAAAGCCACAAGTTGCTATCTTGAAGCCACAAGTTGCTATCTTGAAGCCACGAGTTACTATCTTGAGGCCACGAGATAGTAACTCGTCACGAGTTACTATCTTGTCCACGAGTTACTATCTTGAGGCCACGAGTTACTATCTTAAAGCCACGAGTTACTATCTTGAGGCCACGAGTTACTATCTTGAAGCCACAAGTTACTATCTTGATGCCACGAGGGACTATCTTGAGGCCAAGAGTTACTATCTTGAGGCCACGAGTTACTATCTTGAGGCCACGAGTTACTATCTTGAAGCCACAAGTTACTATCTTGAAGCCACGAGTTACTATCTTGAGGCCACGAGTTACTATCTTGAGGCCAAGAGTTACTATCTTGAGGCCACGAGTTACTATCTTGAAGCCACGAGTTACTATCTTGAGGCCACGAGTTACTATCTTGAAGCCACGAGTTACTATCTTGAGGCCACGAGTTACTATCTTGAGGCCACGAGTTACTATCTTGAGGCCAAGAGTTACTATCTTGATGCCACGAGTTACTATCTTGAGGCCAAGAGTTACTATCTTGAGGCCACAAGTTACTATCTTAAAGCCACGAGTTGCTATCTTAAAGCCACGAGTTACTATCTTGAGGCCACGAGTTACTATCTTGAGGCCACGAGTTACTATCCTGAGGCCACGAGTTGCTATCTTAAAGCCACAAGTTGCTATCTTGAAGCCACGAGTTACTATCTTGAGGCCAAGAGTTACTATCTTGAGGCCACGAGTTACTATCCTGAGGCCACGAGTTGCTATCTTAAAGCCACAAGTTGCTATCTTGAAGCCACGAGTTACTATCTTGAGGCCACGAGATAGTAACTCGTCACGAGTTACTATCTTGTCCACGAGTTACTATCTTGAGGCCACGAGTTACTATCTTGAGGCCACGAGTTACTATCTTGAGGCCACGAGTTACTATCTTGAAGCCACGAGTTACTATCCTGAGGCCACGAGTTACTATCTTGAGGCCACGAGATAGTTATAATTAATTTTTTTACAAAGTGGGACCAGGGGGGCTACGTACATTTCTCTGTTTGTTCATCTCACTTCAGTTGTATTGCTGCAAAATGGGATTGTCAAGCAGACAAACTGACCAACACATGTATAATAAAAGATCGATACTGGGCGTCTGTGTATCGATACAGTATTGCCACGGAAAATATTGCGATACTATGCTGTATCAATTTCCCCCCCACTCCTATAGTCTTGTGCTCCTCCAGCGGAGACAGACGCCTCCATATGCTCCCATCTCCCAAACAGCTGTGTGTAGATTCAGTGTAAACTCGCTCTAACTCCCCCCGGAGCCTCCTGGCGGGGTCTCTGCAGACCCGTCTGACTCTGTAAACAAGCTGTAATCGCTTGGTGATGCAACCAACGACTGTCAGATGAGAAGTTAATAACCAAGGCGACCGAGCATTAATGAAAAGCTGTGGCTTACGTGTGTGTCAGGTGGAGATGTTAAATATTAAGATACAAAATGATCAAACACTGTACTTGATTCATTTTCTGCAGAGCAGAAATGTCTTTGCATCGCGGCAGGAAAAGTGACTTTTACATTAGTCTTGTGTTACAGCGCTGTGGAGTGGCTACACCACAGATGCATTCTGGGATAGGAGAATGAACTCTCTGGGTTGTAAGCATTTCCTAAACCAATCACAATCATCTTGGGGCGGTTGCTAATCTCCGTTGCTAAAAAAAACGCCCTTCAGCGTGTTTGTAGAACGTACCGGGGATTCAGATTCAGATTCAGATTAACCTAATTCTAACCCTAATCCTAAAACCAAGTCTTAACCCTCAAACAGACCTTTAACCTTGTGGGCTCCAGCATTTTGGGCCCACAAGGCTGTCCGACCCCACAAGTATACTGGACTCCCGGTTTTTGGACCCCACGAATGTAGTTAAACGAGAACACACACACACACACACACACACACAAGGAGAGCAGCAGCTATACAGGGTTTAGCGAGTAGTATGTAAGGCCGAAATTCCATGTAAGGAGGTTGGTTGGGGGGGAGGATGGGTCACATGGGACACAGGACTTTCACCCAGGAGACCGGGGATTGTGTCCCGCGTGTTTCCTAAGGTGGCTTTCTTCTTTAACCGTCCCGTTCTTCCCGCAAGACACGGAAACGTAAGCCCAGCCACAACCTTTTCCTTAACATAACTGCGTCAAAAGGGACGCCAATAGTCCCGACCTTATTTTACGAGATGGGAGTGAGAATGAGTTGAACATTTGCGCCCTGCAAAAGAAAACTCCACATCCAATATTAAATGAAGTTACCTGTTGACACAATCCAGTAACGTGAGATATTTAAATGAGCTGATGCATGGTTAAACCTGATTGGCTCTTACCAGTGTATCTCCGTGTCCACAGCAATCCCACCAATCAGTCCCAAAACCGCCTAGTTAGAGAGGAAATGTGCTTTCTCTGAAGTCACTTTTGCCAAATACATTTATTTTTTGGCGCTTTTCCTGGCATTGTTTTGGGACTTTGTCCTTTGATGGCTGAGTTACTTTTTTTGCAGATTTTGTAGGGTTTTAGACACTTTTTCTGAACTTTCTGGGCGCTTAGGATGAAGGCTTAGGAACTATTTTGCGACTTTATGTCGACCAAACTGTAACTGAGAAAGACTTTATTAGACATGCAATAATAAGGTCAAAGATATTTCCCTTTTTGTCAATAAAACTTTGAAAAAAGAGACACAAACTTCAAAAAAGTAATAAAAACGGTGTAAAAAGTAGAAAGAAGGAAGGCAACACTAGGGCGACACAGCGACAAACTTCAAACACAGCGACAAAAACGACACGTCTGGCTCTTGATTTGATGATTATTTTCCGGTGTGGTCCGTAGAGAAATGGAGTTTGACACCCGTGAGTTAGAGAGGAAATGCAAATGTAAATCTTTACAATCATTCCCTGAAAGAACGGAGCAGGTCTGCCTTGGGTTAGGGTTAGGGTTAGGTCTGCCTTGGGTTAGGGTTAGGTCTGCCTTGGGTTAGGATTAGGTCTGCCTTGGGTTAGGGTTAGGTCTGCCTTGGGTTAGGGTTAGGTCTGCCTTAGGTTAGGGTTAGGGTTAGGTCTGCCTTGGGTTAGGGTTAGGTCTGCCTTGGATTAGGGTTAGGGTTAGGTCTGCCTTGGGTTAGGGTTAGGTCTGCCTTGGGTTAGGGTTAGGTCTGCCTTGGGTTAGGGTTAGGTCTGCCTTGGGTTAGGGTTAGGTCTGCCTTGGGTTAGGGTTAGGTCTGCCTTGGATTAGGGTTAGGGCTAGGTCTGCCTTGGGTTAGGGTTAGGTCTGCCTTGGATTAGGGTTAGGGTTAGGTCTGCCTTGGGTTAGGGTTAGGGTTAGGTCTGCCTTGGGTTAGGGTTAGGTCTGCCTTTGGTTAGGGTTAGGTCTGCCTTGGGCTAGGGTTAGGGTTAGGTCTGCCTTGGTTTAGGGTTAGGGCTTGGTCTGCCTTGGATTAA
>CM042335.1:815609-835609 GCA_023566125.1 Zingel zingel | reverse complement strand
AAAACTGACCGAAAACTGACCAAAAACTGACAGAAAACTGACAGAAAACTGACAGAAAACTGACAGGAAACTGACCGAAGACTGACCAAAAACTGACAGAAAACTGACCGAAAACTGACAGAAAACTGACAGGAAACTGACCGAAGACTGACCAAAAACTGACAGAAAACTGACCGAAGACTGACCGAAAACTGACAGGAAACAGACCGAAGACTGACCGAAAACTGACCGAAGACTGACCGAAAACTGACCGAAAACTGACCAAAAACTTACCGAAAACTGACCGAAAACTGACAGAAAACTGACCGAAGACTGACCGAAAACTGACCGAAAACTGACCGAAAACTGACCAAAAAACTGACCGAAAACTGACCAAAAACTGACTGAAGACTGACCGAAAACTGACCGAAAACTGACTGAAGACTGACCGAAAACTGACCGAAAACTGACCGAAGACTGACCAAAAACTGACCGAAGACTGACCAAAACTGACCAAAAACTGACCGAAAACTGACCGAAGACTGACAGAAAACTGACCGAAGACTGACCGAAAACTGACCGAAAACTGACCGAAAACTGACCAAAAACTGACCGAAGACTGACCAAAAACTGACAGAAAGCTGACCGAAAACTGACCGAAAACTGACAGAAAGCTGACCGAAAACTGACTGAAGACTGAACGAAAACTGACAGAAGACTGACAGAAAGCTGACCGAAAACTGACAGAAGACTGACCGAAAACTGACAGAAAACTGACCGAAGACTGACAGAAAACTGACCGAAGACTGACCGAAAACTGACCGAAGACTGACAGAAAGCTGACCGAAGACTGACAGAAAGCTGACAGAAAGCTGACCGAAGACTGACAGAAAACTGACCGAAGACTGACAGAAAGCTGACCAAAGACTGACAGAAAGCTGACCGAAGACTGACCGAAGACTGACTGAAGACTGACTGAAAACTGACCGAAAACTGACCGAAGACTGACTGAAAACTGACCGAAAACTGACAGAAAGCTGACCGAAGACTGACTGAAAACTGACCGAAAATTGACAGAAAGCTGACCGAAGACTGACCGAAGACTGACAGAAAACTGACTGAAGACTGACCGAAGACTGACAGAAAACATTTACCCGCCATGTGGCGGATAGCGGTCTTAGATTTACACTCCAAACTGAAAATTCACCCGCATTTGATGCTTGACGAGTGATAATTTGGGACCCTGGTTGTGCGACGGCCGGAGTGTCACTGAAACGACCCGTTTGTGTGACGTCCTGTTGTGGCTAGTTTCCCCCAGAAAGGAGCGAGGCGATGTGAGGAAGACAGACTGCCAATCTGATGTATAAATGTGGTGGACGTTTGTTGTGATAGTCAGCTGATAACATGTGTGTGTGTGTGTGTGTGTGTGTGTGTGTGTGTGTGTGTGTGTGTGTCTGTGTGTGTGTCTGTGTGTGTGTGTGTGTGTGTGTGTGTGTGTGTGTGTGTGTGTGTGTGTGTGTGTGTCTCTGGCAGACGGTGCTTCAGGATCTGGTGACGGAGGTAAACGGCATCATATTTTACTTTTGTAATGCATTATATTTTGAAACCTTTGTGAGACAATGTCGAGGCCGTGTTGTAGTGATGTTTTGTGTTTTCTGTCTCTGCAGATGACGAGGGCTCTGGGCGCGGTAAAAAGGTCTCGAAATGTGGAAACTGCAAGTTTGGAGCCGAATGTGACGAAGACTCTGAGGATATGCTGTAAGCATGCACGCTCTCATGCACGCACACACACACACGCACGCACACACACACATACACACACACACACGCACACAGAGAGACTTACCAAAAAATATATTTCACTGCTTATTTTTCGTTTTCGTTCCCTGTAATAACCCTGGCAGTTACTCACAGCTTCACACACGCACGGACAAACACACACACACGGACAAACACACACACACGGACACACACACACACACACACACACACACACACACACGCGGAGACACACACGCATAGACACACACGCATAGACACACACGCATAGACACACACGCATAGACACACACGCATAGACACAGACACTGAAAGGAAAATGTACCGTTCAAAATAAAAGTAAAAACCACAAAGGATTTCCACGGAAATTATAACGATGACCTATGTAACTTCAACACAAATGAGACAGTGATGCAATGCAAATGTGTGTGTGTGTGTGTGTGTGTGTGTGTGTGTCTGTCTGTGTGTGTGCGCATGCGTGTGTGTATGCGTGTTTGTCTCTGTGTGTGTGTGTGTGTGTGTGTGTGTGTGTGTGTGTGTTTCCAGCTGCATGTGCAACATCGTGTGTAACGGCCACAACGATAACCCGGTGTGCGGTGGCGACGGCGTCACCTACGACACGCCCTGCCACGTCCGAGAGGCATCCTGCCTCAAACAGCTCAAGATCGACATCAAACACGTGGGACGTTGCCAAGGTAACGAGAAAATGCACACATGCACATTCATAATACATACATCAATGTACAGGACACTGTACAACGCACACTCTGCGGCAGTGACCTGAATTATTCTGGTATCATGTTAGCTAACGTCAAATCATCCGCAAGCCCCGAGGACAGAGGGCAGACTGGACTGGACTTCTTTACAATTACTGAGATTTAAGTGCCAAATATACAAGAAAACAACACACATTGAGAGAAGAAGCTCGGATATTCTCTGAGATTAAAGTCACAGAATCTGAGGAAAGATCTTATTGGTAGATCTGATTGCAGTATATTAATTGATTATGTAACCAGCTGCAGGCATAATGCACGGTGCGCATCTGTGGCGATCCTGAAGCGATGTTGTTCCTTAAATAAAAACACTACTTTTTCAGAATATTACCCAGCTCCCCATGGTGACTTTTTTGATGTCTTTGGATGGCCCTAATATGCCATCAAACTTTTTTCGACATACTAGACTATGAAAAAAAAGTCATAGTATATCATGTTGAAAAGATAGGAAAAAAGTCTTGGAAAAAAGTCAGTATAGTATGTCGAAAAAAGTCATAGTATAGTATGTCGAAAAAAGTCATAGTATAGTATGTCGAAAAAAGTCATAGTATAGTATGTCGAAAAAAGTCATAGTATGTTAAAAAAGTCATAGTATAGTATGTTGAAAAAAAGTCATAATATAGTATATCGAAAAAAAGTCATAGTATAGTATGTCGAAAAAAAAGTCATAGTATAGTATGTCGAAAAAAAGTCATAGTATAGTATGTTTAAAAAAGTCATAGTATAGCATATCGAAAAAAAAGTCATAGTAGTGTTGAAAAAAAGTCATAATATAGTATATCGAAAAAAAGTCATAGTATAGTATTTCGAAAAAAGTCATAGTATAGTATTTCGAAAAAAGTTATAGTATAGTATATTGAAAAAAGTCATAGTATAGTATGTCGAAAAAAGTCATAGTATGTTAAAAAAGTCATAGTATAGTATTTCAAAAAAAGTCATAGTATGTCAAAAAAGTCATAGTATAGTATGTTGAAAAAAGTCATAGTATAGTATGTTGAAAAGATAGGAAAAAGTCTTGGAAAAAAGTCATAGCATAGTATGTCGAAAAAAGTCATAGTATAGTATTTCAAAAAAAGTCATAGCATAGTACTTCGAAAAAAGTCATAGTATAGTATATTGAAAAAAGTCATAGTATAGTATATTGAAAAAAGTCATAGTATAGTATGTCGAAAAAAGTCATAGTATAGTATTTCGAAAAAAGTCATAGTATAGTATGTCGAAAAAAGTCATAGTATAGTATTTCAAAAAAAGTTATAGTATAGTATGTTGAAAAAAGTCATAGTATAGTATGTCGAAAAAAGTCATAGTATAGTATGTCGAAAAAAGTCATAGTATAGTATTTCAAAAAAAGTCATAGTATAGTATGTCGACAAAAGTCATAGTATAGTATGTTGAAAAAAGTCATAGTATAGTATTTTGAAAAAAGTCATAGTATAGTATTTCGAAAAAAGTCATAGTATAGTATTTCGAAAAAAGTTATAGTATAGTATTTTGAAAAAAGTCATAGTATAGTATATTGAAAAAAGTCATAGTATAGTATTTTGAAAAGAGTCATAGTATAGTATTTCGAAAAAAGTCATAGTATAGTATATCAAAAAAAGTCATAGTATAGTATTTCAAAAAAAGTCATAGTATGTTGAAAAAAGTCATAACATAGTATTTAAAAAAAGTCATAGTATAGTATTTCAAAAAAAGTCATAGCATAGTATGTTGAAAAAAGTCATAGTATAGTATGTCGAAAAAAAAGTCATAGTATAGTATGTCGAAAAAAAAGTCATAGTATAGTATTTTGAAAAAAGTCATAGTATAGTATTTTGAAAAAAGTCATACTATAGTATGTTGAAAAAAGTCATACTATAGTATGTCGAAAAAAAAGTCATAGTATAGTATGTTGAAAAAAGTCATAGTATAGTATGTTGAAAAAAAAGTCATAGTATAGTAGTTCGAAAAAAGTTATAGTATAGTATTTCGAAAAAAGTTATAGTATGTTGAAAAAAGTCATAGTATATTATGTTGAAAAAAGTCATAGCATAGTATGTCAAAAAAAGTCATAGTATGTTGAAAAAAGTCATAGCATAGTATGTCGAAAAAAGTCATAGTGTAGAATTTCGAAAAAAGTTATAGTATAGTATGTTGAAAAAAGTCATAGTATGTTGAAAAAAGTCGTAGTATAGCATATCGAAAAAAAATTTCAAAGTATAGTGTCGAAAAAAGTCATTGTACAATATGTTGAAAGAAGTTATAGTACAGTATGTCGAAAGAAGTCATAATATAGTATGTCGAAAAAAGTCATAGTATAGTATGTCAAAAAAGTCATAGTATAGTATGTTGAAAAAAGTCATAGTATAGTATATCAAAAAAAGTCATAGTATAGTACGTCGAAAAAAAGTCATAGTATAGTATGTTGAAAAAAGTCATAGTATAGTATATCAAAAAAAAGTCATAGTATAGTACGTCGAAAAAAAAGTCATAGTATAGTATATCAAAAAAAAGTCATAGTATAGTACGTCGAAAAAAAAGTCATAGTATAGTATGTTGAAAAAAGTCATAGCATAGTATTTCGAAAAACGTCATAGTATAGTATGTCAAAAAAAATAGTATAGTGTGTTGAAAAAAGTCATAGTATAGTATGTCGAAAAAAAGTCATAGTTTAGTGTCGAAAAAAAGTCATAGCATAGTATGTTGAAAAAAGTCATAGTATAGTATGTCAAAAAAAGTCATAGTATAGTATGTCGACAAAAGTCATAGTATAGTATTTTGAAAAAAGTCATAGTATGTTGAAAAAAGTCATAGTATAGTATGTCGAAAAAAGTCATAGTATAGTATTTCGAAAAAAGTTATAGTATAGTATTTTGAAAAAAGTCATAGTATAGTATATTGAAAAAAGTCATAGTATGTTGAAAAAAGTCATAGCATAGTATTTCAAAAAAAGTCATAGTATGTTGAAAAAAGTCATAGCATAGTATTTAAAAAAAGTCATAGTATAGTATTTCAAAAAAAGTCCTAGCATAGTATGTTGAAAAAAGTCATAGTATAGTATGTCGAAAAAAAGTCATAGTATAGTATGTCGAAAAAAAAGTCATAGTATAGTATTTTGAAAAAAGTCATAGTATAGTATTTTGAAAAAAGTCATAGTATAGTATGTCGAAAAAAAAGTCATAGTATAGTATGTTGAAAAAAGTCATAGTATAGTATGTCGAAAAAAAAGTCATAGTATAGTATGTTGAAAAAAAAGTCATAGTATAGTATGTTGAAAAAAAAGTCATAGTATAGTAGTTCGAAAAAAGTTATAGTATAGTATTTCGAAAAAAGTTATAGTACAGTATGTTGAAAAAAGTCATAGTATACTATGTTGAAAAAAGTCATAGCATAGTATGTCAAAAAAAGTCATAGTATGTTGAAAAAAGTCATAGCATAGTATGTCGAAAAAAGTCATAGTATAGAATTTCGAAAAAAGTTATAGTATAGTATGTTGAAAAAAGTCATAGTATGTTGAAAAAAGTCGTAGTATAGCATATCGAAAAAAAAGTCATAGTATAGTGTCGAAAAAAGTCATTGTACAATATGTTGAAAGAAGTTATAGTACAGTATGTCGAAAGAAGTCATAATATAGTATGTCGAAAAAAGTCATAGTATAGTATGTCAAAAAAAGTCATAGTATAGTATGTTGAAAAAAGTCATAGTATAGTACGTCGAAAAAAAAGTCATAGTATAGTATGTTGAAAAAAGTCATAGTATAGTATATAAAAAAAAGTCATAGTATAGTACGTCGAAAAAAAAGTCATAGTATAGTATATCAAAAAAAAGTCATAGTATAGTACGTCGAAAAAAAAGTCATAGTATAGTATGTTGAAAAAAGTCATAGCATAGTATTTCGAAAAACGTCATAGTATAGTATGTCAAAAAAAAATAGTATAGTGTGTTGAAAAAAGTCATAGTATAGTATGTCGAAAAAAAGTCATAGTTTAGTATCGAAAAAAAGTCATAGCATAGTATGTTGAAAAAAGTCATAGTATAGTATGTCAAAAAAAGTCATAGTATAGTATGTCAAAAAAAAATAGTATAGTGTGTTGAAAAAAGTCATATTATAGTATGTCGAAAAAAAAAGTCATAGTATAGTATATCAAAAAAGTCATAGTATAGTATGTCGAAAAAAGTCATATTATAGTATGTTGAAAAAAATCATAGTATAGTATATCGAAAAAAAGTCATAGTATAGTATTTCGAAAAAAGTCATAGTATAGTATATCGAAAAAAAGTCATAGTATAGTATGTCGAAAAAAAAGTAATAGTATAGTATGTCGAAAAAAGTCATAGTATAGTATGTTGAAAAAAGTCAGCATAGTATGTCGAAAAAAAAGTCATAGTATAGCATTTCAAAAAAAGTCATAGCATAGTATGTTGAGAAAAGTCATAGTATAGTATGTCGGAAAAAAAGTCATAGCATAGTATGTTGAGAAAAGTCATAGTATAGTATGTCGAAAAAAAGTCATAGTATAGCATTTCAAAAAAAGTCATAGTATAATATGTCGAGAAAAAGTCATTGAACAGAATGTAGAAAAAAGTCATAGTATAGTATGTCGAAAAAAGTCATAGTATAGTATGTTGAAAAAAGTCGAAGTACAGTTTGTCGAAAAAAAAGTCATAGCATAGAATGTTGAAAAAAGTCATTGTATAGTATATTGAGAAAAGTCATAGTATAGTATGTCGAAAAAAGTCATAGTATAGTATGTCGAAAAAAAAGTCATAGCATAGTATGTCAAAAAAAGTCATAGTATAGTATGTTTAGAAAAGTCATAGTATAGTATGTCGAAAAAAGTCATAGTATAGTATGTTTAGAAAAGTCATAGTATAGTATGTCGAAAGAAGTCATAGTATAGTATGTCGAAAAAAGTCATAGTATAGTATGTTTAGAAAAGTCATAGTACAGTATGTCGAAAAAATTCATTGTATAGTATGTTGAAAAAAGTCATAGTACAGTATGTCGAAAAAAGTCATAGTTTAGTATATCGAAAAAAGTCATAGTATAGTATTTCAACAAAAGTCACAGTATAGTATTTCAAAAATAGTCATTGTATAGTGTCGAAAAAAAGTCATAGTATAGTATGTTGAAAAAAGTCATAGTATAGTATTTCGAAAAAAGTCGTAGTATAGTATTTCGAAAAAAGTTATAGTATAGTATATCAAAAAAAGTCATAGTATGTTGAAAAAAGTCATAGCATAGTATTTCAAAAAAAGTCATAGTATGTTGAAAAAAGTCATAGCATAGTAATTAAAAAAAAGTCATAGTATAGTATTTCAAAAAAAGTCATAGCATAGTATGTTGAAAAAAGTCATAGTATAGTATGTCGAAAAAAAAGTCATAGTATAGTATGTCGAAAAAAAAGTCATAGTATAGTATTTTGAAAAAAGTCATAGTATAGTATTTTGAAAAAAGTCATACTATAGTATGTTGAAAAAAGTCATAGTATAGTATGTCGAAAAAAAAGTCATAGTATAGTATGTTGAAAAAAGTCATAGTATAGTATGTCGAAAAAAAAGTCATAGTATAGTATGTTGAAAAAAAAGTCATAGTATAGTATGTTGAAAAAAAAGTCATAGTATAGTAGTTCAAAAAAAGTTATAGTATAGTATTTCGAAAAAAGTTATAGTACAGTATGTTGAAAAAAGTCATAGTATACTATGTTGAAAAAAGTCATAGCATAGTATGTCAAAAAAAGTCATAGTATGTTGAAAAAAGTCATAGCATAGTATGTCGAAAAAAGTCATAGTATAGAATTTCGAAAAAAGTTATAGTATAGTATGTCAAAAAAAGTCATTGTACAATATGTTGAAAGAAGTTATAGTACAGTATGTCGAAAGAAGTCATAATATAGTATGTCGAAAAAAGTCATAGTATAGTATGTCAAAAAAAGTCATAGTATAGTATGTTGAAAAAAGTCATAGTATAGTATATCAAAAAAAAGTCATAGTATAGTACGTCGAAAAAAAAGTCATAGTATAGTATGTTGAAAAAAGTCATAGTATAGTATATCAAAAAAAAGTCATAGTATAGTACGTCGAAAAAAAAGTCATAGTATAGTATATCAAAAAAAAGTCATAGTATAGTACGTCGAAAAAAAAGTCATAGTATAGTATGTTGAAAAAAGTCGAAGTACAGTTTGTCGAAAAAAAAGTCATAGCATAGAATGTTGAAAAAAGTCATAGTATAGTATGTCGAAAAAAGTCATTGTATAGTATATTGAGAAAAGTCATAGTATAGTATGTCGAAAAAAGTCATAGTATAGTATGTCGAAAAAAAAGTCATAGCATAGTATGTCAAAAAAAGTCATAGTATAGTATGTTTAGAAAAGTCATAGTATAGTATGTCGAAAAAAGTCATAGTATAGTATGTTTAGAAAAGTCATAGTATAGTATGTCGAAAGAAGTCATAGTATAGTATGTCAAAAAAAGTCATAGTATAGTATGTTTAGAAAAGTCATAGTACAGTATGTCGAAAAAAGTCATTGTATAGTATGTTGAAAAAAGTCATAGCATAGTATGTTGAGAAAAGTCATAGTATAGTATGTCGAAAAAAGTCATAGTTTAGTATATCGAAAAAAGTCATAGTATAGTATTTCAACAAAAGTCACAGTATAGTATTTCAAAAATAGTCATTGTATAGTGTCGAAAAAAAGTCATAGTATAGTATGTTGAAAAAAGTCATAGTATAGTATTTCGAAAAAAGTCGTAGTATAGTATTTCAAAAAAAGTCATAGCATAGTATGTTGAAAAAAGTCATAGTATAGTATATCAAAAAAAGTCATAGTATGTTGAAAAAAGTCATAGCATAGTATTTCAAAAAAAGTCAGTATGTTGAAAAAAGTCATAGCATAGTATTTAAAAAAAAGTCATAGTATAGTATTTCAAAAAAAGTCATAGCATAGTATGTTGAAAAAAGTCATAGTATAGTATGTCGAAAAAAAAGTCATAGTATAGTATGTCGAAAAAAAAGTCATAGTATAGTATTTTGAAAAAAGTCATAGTATAGTATTTTGAAAAAAGTCATACTATAGTATGTTGAAAAAAGTCATAGTATAGTATGTCGAAAAAAAAGTCATAGTATAGTATGTTGAAAAAAGTCATAGTATAGTATGTCGAAAAAAAAGTCATAGTATAGTATGTTGAAAAAAAAGTCATAGTATAGTATGTTGAAAAAAAAGTCAGTATAGTAGTTCAAAAAAAGTTATAGTATAGTATTTCGAAAAAAGTTATAGTACAGTATGTTGAAAAAAGTCATAGTATACTATGTTGAAAAAAGTCATAGCATAGTATGTCAAAAAAAGTCATAGTATGTTGAAAAAAGTCATAGCATAGTATGTCGAAAAAAGTCATAGTATAGAATTTCGAAAAAAGTTATAGTATAGTATGTTGAAAAAAGTCGAAGTACAGTTTGTCGAAAAAAAAGTCATAGCATAGAATGTCGAAAAAAGTCATTGTACAATATGTTGAAAGAAGTTATAGTACAGTATGTCGAAAGAAGTCATAATATAGTATGTCGAAAAAAGTCATAGTATAGTATGTCAAAAAAAGTCATAGTATAGTATGTTGAAAAAAGTCATAGTATAGTATATCAAAAAAAAGTCATAGTATAGTACGTCGAAAAAAAAGTCATAGTATAGTATGTTGAAAAAAGTCATAGTATAGTATATCAAAAAAAAGTCATAGTATAGTACGTCGAAAAAAAAGTCATAGTATAGTATATCAAAAAAAAGTCATAGTATAGTACGTCGAAAAAAAAGTCATAGTATAGTATGTTGAAAAAAGTCGAAGTACAGTTTGTCGAAAAAAAAGTCATAGCATAGAATGTTGAAAAAAGTCATAGTATAGTATGTCGAAAAAAGTCATTGTATAGTATATTGAGAAAAGTCATAGTATAGTATGTCGAAAAAAGTCATAGTATAGTATGTCGAAAAAAAAGTCATAGCATAGTATGTCAAAAAAAGTCATAGTATAGTATGTTTAGAAAAGTCATAGTATAGTATGTCGAAAAAAGTCATAGTATAGTATGTTTAGAAAAGTCATAGTATAGTATGTCGAAAGAAGTCATAGTATAGTATGTCAAAAAAAGTCATAGTATAGTATGTTTAGAAAAGTCATAGTACAGTATGTCGAAAAAAGTCATTGTATAGTATGTTGAAAAAAGTCATAGCATAGTATGTTGAGAAAAGTCATAGTATAGTATGTCGAAAAAAGTCATAGTTTAGTATATCGAAAAAAGTCATAGTATAGTATTTCAACAAAAGTCACAGTATAGTATTTCAAAAATAGTCATTGTATAGTGTCGAAAAAAAGTCATAGTATAGTATGTTGAAAAAAGTCATAGTATAGTATTTCGAAAAAAGTCGTAGTATAGTATTTCAAAAAAAGTCATAGCATAGTATGTTGAAAAAAGTCATAGTATAGTATATCAAAAAAAGTCATAGTATGTTGAAAAAAGTCATAGCATAGTATTTCAAAAAAAGTCAGTATGTTGAAAAAAGTCATAGCATAGTATTTAAAAAAAAGTCATAGTATAGTATTTCAAAAAAAGTCATAGCATAGTATGTTGAAAAAAGTCATAGTATAGTATGTCGAAAAAAAAGTCATAGTATAGTATGTCGAAAAAAAAGTCATAGTATAGTATTTTGAAAAAAGTCATAGTATAGTATTTTGAAAAAAGTCATACTATAGTATGTTGAAAAAAGTCATAGTATAGTATGTCGAAAAAAAAGTCATAGTATAGTATGTTGAAAAAAGTCATAGTATAGTATGTCGAAAAAAAAGTCATAGTATAGTATGTTGAAAAAAAAGTCATAGTATAGTATGTTGAAAAAAAAGTCATAGTATAGTAGTTCAAAAAAAGTTATAGTATAGTATTTCGAAAAAAGTTATAGTACAGTATGTTGAAAAAAGTCATAGTATACTATGTTGAAAAAAGTCATAGCATAGTATGTCAAAAAAAGTCATAGTATGTTGAAAAAAGTCATAGCATAGTATGTCGAAAAAAGTCATAGTATAGAATTTCGAAAAAAGTTATAGTATAGTATGTTGAAAAAAGTCGAAGTACAGTTTGTCGAAAAAAAAGTCATAGCATAGAATGTCGAAAAAAGTCATTGTACAATATGTTGAAAGAAGTTATAGTACAGTATGTCGAAAGAAGTCATAATATAGTATGTCGAAAAAAGTCATAGTATAGTATGTCAAAAAAAGTCATAGTATAGTATGTTGAAAAAAGTCATAGTATAGTATATCAAAAAAAAGTCATAGTATAGTACGTCGAAAAAAAAGTCATAGTATAGTATGTTGAAAAAAGTCATAGTATAGTATATCAAAAAAAAGTCATAGTATAGTACGTCGAAAAAAAAGTCATAGTATAGTATATCAAAAAAAAGTCATAGTATAGTACGTCGAAAAAAAAGTCATAGTATAGTATGTTGAAAAAAGTCGAAGTACAGTTTGTCGAAAAAAAAGTCATAGCATAGAATGTTGAAAAAAGTCATAGTATAGTATGTCGAAAAAAGTCATTGTATAGTATGTCGAAAAAAAAGTCATAGCATAGTATGTCAAAAAAAGTCATAGTATAGTATGTTTAGAAAAGTCATAGTATAGTATGTCGAAAAAAGTCATAGTATAGTATGTTTAGAAAAGTCATAGTATAGTATGTCGAAAGAAGTCATAGTATAGTATGTCAAAAAAAGTCATAGTATAGTATGTTTAGAAAAGTCATAGTACAGTATGTCGAAAAAAGTCATTGTATAGTATGTTGAAAAAAGTCATAGCATAGTATGTTGAGAAAAGTCATAGTATAGTATGTCGAAAAAAGTCATAGTTTAGTATATCGAAAAAAGTCATAGTATAGTATGTCGAAAAAAAAGTCATAGCATAGTATGTCAAAAAAAGTCATAGTATAGTATGTTTAGAAAAGTCATAGTATAGTATGTCGAAAAAAGTCATAGTATAGTATGTTTAGAAAAGTCATAGTATAGTATGTCGAAAGAAGTCATAGTATAGTATGTCAAAAAAAGTCATAGTATAGTATGTTTAGAAAAGTCATAGTACAGTATGTCGAAAAAAGTCATTGTATAGTATGTTGAAAAAAGTCATAGCATAGTATGTTGAGAAAAGTCATAGTATAGTATGTCGAAAAAAGTCATAGTTTAGTATATCGAAAAAAGTCATAGTATAGTATTTCAACAAAAGTCACAGTATAGTATTTCAAAAATAGTCATTGTATAGTGTCGAAAAAAAGTCATAGTATAGTATGTTGAAAAAAGTCATAGTATAGTATTTCGAAAAAAGTCGTAGTATAGTATTTCAAAAAAAGTCATAGCATAGTATGTTGAAAAAAGTCATAGTATAGTATATCAAAAAAAGTCATAGTATGTTGAAAAAAGTCATAGCATAGTATTTCAAAAAAAGTCAGTATGTTGAAAAAAGTCATAGCATAGTATTTAAAAAAAAGTCATAGTATAGTATTTCAAAAAAAGTCATAGCATAGTATGTTGAAAAAAGTCATAGTATAGTATGTCGAAAAAAAAGTCATAGTATAGTATGTCGAAAAAAAAGTCATAGTATAGTATTTTGAAAAAAGTCATAGTATAGTATTTTGAAAAAAGTCATACTATAGTATGTTGAAAAAAGTCATAGTATAGTATGTCGGAAAAAAAGTCATAGTATAGTATGTTGAAAAAAGTCATAGTATAGTATGTCGAAAAAAAAGTCATAGTATAGTATGTTGAAAAAAAAGTCATAGTATAGTATGTTGAAAAAAAAGTCATAGTATAGTAGTTCAAAAAAAGTTATAGTATAGTATTTCGAAAAAAGTTATAGTACAGTATGTTGAAAAAAGTCATAGTATACTATGTTGAAAAAAGTCATAGCATAGTATGTCAAAAAAAGTCATAGTATGTTGAAAAAAGTCATAGCATAGTATGTCGAAAAAAGTCATAGTATAGAATTTCGAAAAAAGTTATAGTATAGTATGTTGAAAAAAGTCATAGTATGTTGAAAAAAGTCGTAGTATAGAATATCGAAAAAAAAGTCATAGTATAGTGTCGAAAAAAGTCATTGTACAATATGTTGAAAGAAGTTATAGTACAGTATGTCGAAAGAAGTCATAATATAGTATGTCGAAAAAAGTCATAGTATAGTATGTCAAAAAAAGTCATAGTATAGTATGTTGAAAAAAGTCATAGTATAGTATATCAAAAAAAAGTCATAGTATAGTACGTCGAAAAAAAGTCATAGTATAGTATGTTGAAAAAACTCATAGTATAGTATATCAAAAAAAAGTCATAGTATAGTACGTTGAAAAAAAAGTCATAGTATAGTATATCAAAAAAAAGTCATAGTATAGTACGTCGAAAAAAAAGTCATAGTATAGTATGTTGAAAAAAGTCATAGCATAGTATTTCGAAAAACGTCATAGTATAGTATGTCAAAAAAAATAGTATAGTGTGTTGAAAAAAGTCATAGTATAGTATGTCGGAAAAAAAAGTCATAGTATAGTATATAAAAAAAGTTATAGTATAGTATGTCGACAAAAGTCATATAGTATGTTGAAAAAAATCATAGTATAGTATATCGAAAAAAAGTCATAGTATAGTATTTCGAAAAAAGTCATAGTATAGTATATCGAAAAAAAAGTCATAGTATAGTATGTCGAAAAAAAAGTAATAGTATAGTATGTCGAAAAAAGTCATAGTATAGTATGTTGAAAAAAGTTAGCATAGTATGTCGAAAAAAAAGTCATAGTATAGCATTTCAAAAAAAGTCATAGCATAGTATGTTGAGAAAAGTCATAGTATAGTATGTCGGAAAAAAAGTCATAGCATAGTATGTTGAGAAAAGTCATAGTATAGTATGTCGAAAAAAAGTCATAGTATAGCATTTCAAAAAAAGTCATAGCATAGTATGTTGAGAAAAGTCATAGTATAGTATGTCGAAAAAAAGTCATAGTATAATATGTCAAGAAAAAGTCATTGAACAGAATGTTGAAAAAAGTCATAGTATAGTATGTAGAAAAAAGTCATAGTATAGTATGTCGAAAAAAGTCATAGTATAGTATGTTGAAAAAAGTCGAAGTACAGTTTGTCGAAAAAAAAGTCATAGCATAGAATGTTGAAAAAAGTCATAGTATAGTATGTCGAAAAAAGTCATTGTATAGTATATTGAGAAAAGTCATAGTATAGTATGTCGAAAAAAGTCATAGTATAGTATGTTGAAAAAAGTCGAAGTACAGTTTGTCGAAAAAAAAGTCATAGCATAGAATGTTGAAAAAAGTCATAGTATAGTATGTCGAAAAAAAAGTCATAGCATAGTATGTCAAAAAAAGTCATAGTATAGTATGTTTAGAAAAGTCATAGTATAGTATGTCGAAAAAAGTCATAGTATAGTATGTTTAGAAAAGTCATAGTATAGTATGTCGAAAGAAGTCATAGTATAGTATGTCGAAAAAAGTCATAGTATAGTATGTTTAGAAAAGTCATAGTACAGTATGTCGAAAAAAGTCATTGTATAGTATGTTGAAAAAAGTCATAGCATAGTATGTTGAGAAAAGTCATAGTATAGTATGTCGAAAAAAGTCATAGTTTAGTATATCGAAAAAAGTCATAGTATAGTATGTTGAGAAAAGTCATAGTATAGTATGTCGAAAAAAGTCATAGTTTAGTATATCGAAAAAAGTCATACTATAGCATATCGAAAAAAGTCATAGTATAGTATTTCAACAAAAGTCACAGTATAGTATTTCAAAAATAGTCATTGTATAGTGTCGAAAAAAAGTCATAGTATAGTATGTTGAAAAAAGTCATAGTATAGTATTTCGAAAAAAGTCGTAGTATAGTATTTCGAAAAAAGTTATAGTATAGTATATCAAAAAAAGTCATAGTATGTTGAAAAAAGTCATAGCATAGTATTTCAAAAAAATTTATAGTATGTTGAAAAAAGTCATAGCATAGTATTTAAAAAAAAGTCATAGTATAGTATTTCAAAAAAAGTCATAGCATAGTATGTTGAAAAAAGTCATAGTATAGTATGTCGAAAAAAAAGTCATAGTATAGTATGTCGAAAAAAAAGTCATATTATAGTATTTTGAAAAAAGTCATAGTATAGTATTTTGAAAAAAGTCATACTATAGTATGTTGAAAAAAGTCATAGTATAGTATGTCAAAAAAAAGTCATAGTATAGTATGTTGAAAAAAGTCATAGTATAGTATGTCGAAAAAAAAGTCATAGTATAGTATGTTGAAAAAAAAGTCATAGTATAGTATGTTGAAAAAAAAGTCATAGTATAGTAGTTCGAAAAAAGTTATAGTATAGTATTTCGAAAAAAGTTATAGTACAGTATGTTGAAAAAAGTCATAGTATACTATGTTGAAAAAAGTCATAGCATAGTATGTCAAAAAAAGTCATAGTATGTTGAAGAAAGTCATAGCATAGCATGTCAAAAAAAGTCATAGTATAGAATTTCGAAAAAAGTTATAGTATAGTATGTTGAAAAAAGCCATAGTATGTTGAAAAAAGTCGTAGTATAGCATATCGAAAAAAAGTCATAGTATAGTGTCGAAAAAAGTCATTGTACAATATGTTGAAAGAAGTTATAGTACAGTATGTCGAAAGAAGTCATAATATAGTATGTCGAAAAAAGTCATAGTATAGTATGTCAAAAAAGTCATAGTATAGTATGTTTAAAAAAGTCATAGTATAGTATATCAAAAAAAAGTCATAGTATAGTACGTCGAAAAAAAAGTCATAGTATAGTATGTTGAAAAAAGTCATAGCATAGTATTTCGAAAAACGTCATAGTATAGTATGTCAAAAAAAAATAGTATAGTGTGTTGAAAAAAGTCATAGTATAGTATGTCGAAAAAAAGTCATAGTTTAGTGTCGAAAAAAAGTCATAGCATAGTATGTTGAAAAAAGTCATAGTATAGTATGTCAAAAAAAGTCATAGTATAGTATGTCAAAAAAAAATAGTATAGTGTGTTGAAAAAAGTCATAGTATAGTATGTCGGAAAAAAAAGTCATAGTATAGTATATAAAAAAAAGTCATAGTATAGTATGTCGAAAAAAGTCATATTATAGTATGTTGAAAAAAATCATAGTATAGTATATCGAAAAAAAGTCATAGTATAGTATTTCGAAAAAAGTCATAGTATAGTATATCGAAAAAAAGTCATAGTATAGTATGTCGAAAAAAAAGTAATAGTATAGTATGTCGAAAAAAGTCATAGTATAGTATGTTGAAAAAAGTCAGCATAGTATGTCGAAAAAAAAGTCATAGTATAGCATTTCAAAAAAAGTCATAGCATAGTATGTTGAGAAAAGTCATAGTATAGTATGTCGGAAAAAAAGTCATAGCATAGTATGTTGAGAAAAGTCATAGTATAGTATGTCGAAAAAAAGTCATAGTATAGCATTTCAAAAAAAGTCATAGCATAGTATGTTGAGAAAAGTCATAGTATAGTATGTCGAAAAAAAGTCATAGTATAATATGTCGAGAAAAAGTCATTGAACAGAATGTTGAAAAAAGTCATAGTATAGTATGTAGAAAAAAGTCATAGTATAGTATGTCGAAAAAAGTCATAGTATAGTATGTTGAAAAAACTCGAAGTACAGTTTGTCGAAAAAAAAGTCATAGCATAGAATGTTGAAAAAAGTCATAGTATAGTATGTCGAAAAAAGTCATTGTATAGTATATTGAGAAAAGTCATAGTATAGTATGTCGAAAAAAGTCATAGTATAGTATGTCGAAAAAAAAGTCATAGCATAGTATGTCAAAAAAAGTCATAATATAGTATGTTTAGAAAAGTCATAGTATAGTATGTCGAAAAAAGTCATAGTATAGTATGTTTAGAAAAGTCATAGTATAGTATGTCGAAAGAAGTCATAGTATAGTATGTCGAAAAAAGTCATAGTATAGTATGTTTAGAAAAGTCATAGTACAGTATGTCGAAAAAAGTCATTGTATAGTATGTTGAAAAAAGTCATAGCATAGTATGTTGAGAAAAGTCATAGTATAGTATGTCGAAAAAAGTCATAGTATAGTATTTCAACAAAAGTCACAGTATAGTATTTCAAAAATAGTCATTGTATAGTGTCGAAAAAAAGTCATAGTATAGTATGTTGAAAAAAGTCATAGTATAGTATTTCGAAAAAAGTTATAGTATAGTATGTCAAAAAAAGTCATAGCATAGTATTTCGAAAAAAGTCATAGTATAGTATGTTGAAAAAAGTCATAGCATAGTATTTCAAAAAAAGTCATAGTATAGTATTTCAAAAAAAGTCATAGTATAGTATGTCGAAAAAAGTCATAGTATAGTATTTCAAAAAAAGTCATAGTATGTTGAAAAAAGTCATAGTATATTATGTCGAAAAAAGTCATAGTATAGTATGTCGAAAAAAGTCATAGTATAGTATGTCGAAAAAAGTCATAGTATAGTATGTTGAAAAAAGTCATAGTATAGAATGTCGAAAAAAGTCATAGTATAGCATATCGAAAAAAAAGTCATAGTATAGTGTCAAAAAAAAGTCATAGTATAGTATTTCGAAAAAAGTCATAGTATAGTATGTCAAAAAAAGTCATAGCATAGTATTTCGAAAAAAGTCATAGTATAGTATGTTGAAAAAAGTCATAGCATAGTATTTCAAAAAAAGTCATAGTATAGTATTTCAAAAAAAGTCATAGTATAGTATGTCGAAAAAAGTCATAGTATAGTATTTCAAAAAAAGTCATAGTATGTTGAAAAAAGTCATAGTATATTATGTCGAAAAAAGTCATAGTATAGTATGTCGAAAAAAGTCATAGTATAGTATGTCGAAAAAAGTCATAGTATAGCATGTCGAAAAAGTCATAGTATAGTATGTTGAAAAAAGTCATAGTATAGAATGTCGAAAAAAGTCATAGTATAGTGTCAAAAAAAAGTCATAGTATAGTATGTTGAAAAAAGTCATAGTATAGTATGTCGAGAAAGTCATTGTACAGTATGTTGAAAAAAGTCATAGTATAGTATGTCGAGAAAGTCATTGTACAATATGTTGAAAAAAGTCATAGTATAGTATGTCGGAAAAAAAGTCATAGTATAGTATATCAAAAAAAAGTCATAGTATAGTACGTCGAAAAAAAAGTCATAGTATAGTATTTTGAAAAAAGTCATAGTATAGTATGTCGAAAAAAAAGTCATAGTATAATATGTCGAGAAAAAGTCATAGTATAGTATTTCGAAAAAAGTCATAGTATAGTATGTTGAAAAAAGTCATAGTATAGTATGTCGAAAAAAAAGTAATAGTATAGTGTCGAAAAAAGTCATTGTACAGTATGTTGAAAAAAGTCATAGTATAGTATGTCGAAAAAAAAGTCATAGTATAGTATGTCGAGAAAGTCATTGTACAGTATGTTGAAAAAAGTCATAGTATAGTATGTCGAAAAAAAGTCATAGCAAAGTATGTCGAAAAAAGTCAGCATAGTATGTCGAAAAAAAGTTATAGCATAGCATTTCAAAAAAAGTCATAGTATAGTATGTCGAAAAAAAAGTCATAACATAGTATGTCGAAAAAAGTCATAGTATAATATGTCGAAAAAAGTCATAGTGTAGTATGTCGAAAAAAGTCATAGTATAGTATATAAAAAAAAAGTCATAGTATAGTACGTCGAAAAAAAAGTCATAGTATAGCATATCGAAAAAAAGTCATAGCATAGTATTTCGAAAAAAAAGTCATAGCATAGTATTTCGAAAAAAAAGTCATAGCATAGTATTTCGAAAAAAAGTCATAGTATAGTATGTCGAAAAAAAAGTCATAGCATAGTATGTCGAAAAAAAGTCATAGCATAGTATTTCGAAAAAGTCATAGTATAGTATGTAAAAAAAAGTCATAGCATACATAGTATGTCAAAAAAAAATAGTATAGTGTGTTGAAAAAAGTCATAGTATAGTATGTTGAAAAAAGTCATAGTATAGTATATCGAAAAAAAGTCATAGTATAGTATGTCGAAAAAAGTCATAGTATAGTATGTTGAAAAAAGTCATAGTATAGTATGTTGAAAAAAGTCATATTATAGTATGTTGAAAAAAGTCATAGTATAGTATGTCGAAAAAAAAGTCATAGTATAGTATGTCGAAAAAAAAGTCATAGTATAGTATGTCGAAAAAAAAGTCATAGTATAGTATGTCGAAAAAAAAGTCATAGTATAGTATGTCGAGAAAAAGTCATTGAACAGAATGTTGAAAAAAGTCATAGTATAGTATGTTGAAAAAAGTCGAAGTACAGTTTGTCGAAAAAAAAGTCATAGCATAGTATGTTTAGAAAAGTCATAGTATAGTATGTCGAAAAAAGTCATAGTATAGTATGTTTAGAAAAGTCATAGTATAGTATGTCGAAAAAAGTCATAGTATAGTATGTCAAAAAAAAAGTCATAGTATAGTATGTCGAAAAAAGTCATAGTATAGT
>CM042335.1:805609-808109 GCA_023566125.1 Zingel zingel | reverse complement strand
ACGCGAAGTCATGATGTCACGTTGCTCTTTTGGTTTTTAACCCTGTGGGACGCAGGCTGATGCCGTTTTTAATGCTTGTGTTTAGATTTATAGTTTGAAGGAAGACATTTTTTTACTGTGTTAATGTGACATACATGTCGGGACCATGGAGGTCATTTAACCACTACTGAACACTTAAAGGGTAACTACCGTTCTTTTCTCCAACCTGGACCCTATTTTCCTATTTTTTTGTGTGTAAGTGACTGATGGGAACAACAATCTTCGACATTGGTCCAGTATTAAGTGTGAACGCTGTAACTGGCAGCCACAGACCGGGCTGTGATGTAACGCTACAGGACTAATGTTCAGCATCAGTTAGCGTGCACTAAAAGTTCTGTTGTTGCCGCTGACAGGCTATATATATATATATATATACTCAGTCAGTATATATGTATATACAGTATATATATATATATATATATATATATATATATATATACAGTATATATATATATATATATATATATATATATATATATATATATACTCAGTCAGTATATATGTATATACAGTATATATATATATATATATATACTCAGTCAGTGTATATGTATATCTATGGTGTCTGCTGGCGTGGGGGGGTTCCAGGCTACATCCCGATCCCGCAGTCTTTTTTTAGCCGCCCGCTCCCGCCCGCAGCAAAGTTAAAACCGCCCGCTCCCGCGAGATTTGCGTTGGGTCCCGCGGGACCCGGCGGGACCCAATCCCAATGCAGCCCTCTAGCCTGATGGTTATACTTGTGCGCTGGTGTGTGCGTGGAGCCGGCATACAAGACGACCAGCCACGCTGAGGCCGTACTGAAATCTGCAACGGAAAACGGACCCACAGTGTGGCGAGGAGAGGCGAGGCGAGGCGAGCAGGTACCACGTGATGGAAAATGGCCTTTAGGGTCCAGGTTGAACACTGGAGGGGCCGCTGTGAACCAGGACTACAGGATTATCAGGGAGATCTTTGGGGCTTCTTGCTAAGGTTGTCTCATCTCATCTGATTGATCGTTTCCTGCGTCTCACACGGTTTGAAACATATCTTTCCTGTAACTCAGATGAACTTTAATTTGACTTTTTTTGTATTTGTTACGATGAGACGCACCTGAAAACCAAAATGCTGTTTTTTCTACTGCTTGAAATAATGATGATGATGATGATGATGATGATGATGATGATGATGATGATGATGATGATGATGAAAAAGGTACACGCTGACATGTACAGGTTGTTGTTATGATTATTTTGTTGCCTGATTTTCAGATGACGCCATTCTGGAAATGGATTCCAATGTCGGTTTTTGTGATGATAATTTAAACGACTTTGTTCTTTTGGGGTCGAATTTGTTTCTCGTTTTTATATAATTTGTGACGATGGTACGAAGTGTCCGTGTTGGTCGTTTTGTTGGTAGGGGGAGTAGACTCCGGCTACGTTTACAGCGCTACGTTTTGGTTTAAAACGGAATTTCTTCTGCTACGTTCCCCCTCTCATTCCCCCTGCTCGGACGTTGCTCCCTCTCATTCCCCCTGCTCTGGCGTTTCCCCCTCTCATTCCCCCTGCTCTGGCGTTTCCCCCTCTCATTCCCCCTGCTCTGGCGTGTCCCCCTCTCATTCCCCCTGCTCTGGCGTTTCCCCCTCTCATTCCCCCTGCTCGGACGTTGCTCCCTCTCATTCCCCCTGCTCTGACATTCCCCCTACTCTGGCGTTTCCCCCTCTCATTCCCCCTGCTATGACATTCCCCCTACTCATTCCTCCTGCTCTGACTTTCCCCCCTCTCATTCCCCCTGCTCTGACATTCCCCCTCTCATTCCCCCTGCTCCCCTCTCATTCCCCCTGCTCTGGTGTTGTCCCTCTCTCATTCCCCCTGCTCTGGCGTTTCCCCCTCTCATTCCCACTGCTCCCCTCACATTCCCCCTACTCATTCCCCTTGCTCTGGCGTTTCCCCCTCTCATTCCCCCTGCTCTGGTGTTGTCCCCCTCTCATTCCCCCTGCTCTGGCGTTTCCCCCTCTCATTCCCCCTGCTCTGGCGTGTCCCCCTCTCATTCCCCCTGCTCTGGCGTTTCTGAGCCCCTAAATCGGAGACATTTGGAAACACTTGTGTCCCGTTTGACGCCAACGTTTCTCCTCCTGATTGGGTCTTATCGGTCACGACGTCTCGTTCTCTGAGACTTAAAGCGACTAACGTTACCATGGTAACTACCAGCAGTGGGCGGAGTCTCCACGCTGCCTCCTGTTTATGTCCAGTATACCAGAATGATGACGAGATGAGAGGTTTTGGGCGTGTTAAGGCCCTGACACACCAACCAGACCTGCCGACCGTCGGCAGAAAAGCCAGTCGGACTGATCAGTCGGGTCCCCGAGGTCCAAAAAGTTTTGACCCCGACTTGAGCGTACGCTCTGCGCGTGTCCCAGAAAATGAAAACCGGCAGCTGATTGGACGAACACGTAACATGGTTCTTTTTTCTCCAGTTATCCACA
>CM042335.1:782333-802333 GCA_023566125.1 Zingel zingel | reverse complement strand
TGTTGTTGATAATATTTTTTTGGTCTGGCTGCATTTGTGTTATTATTTTTTTAAAGAAACGTTACAAACGTTGTTATTGTTTGCACTATAGCGGCGACACTCGTGCTCACTTTAGCTGAAGAGACGCTTGGAGCGAGGACAGACCGGAGCTTCCTGTTCACGTGTCAAACACTAAAAACAAAGTCTCGAAAATGTCCTCAACTACAGTATGGTATTGGGGCTCGTCATGATATGTGTTACCGGGTCACTTAGTACTTTTAAAAATGTATTTCCAGCATGAATTTCTAATCTTCCTGCCTTGAAATTTCTGTTTCAAATCCACAAAACTGCCCTAAAACTCCAGTATTGGCTACAAAGTACCCATAATAAGCAGTGTTGTAATGTAACTAAGTACATGTACTCCAGTGCTGTACTTAAGTACCAGATGTTGAGGTACTTGTACTTTACTTGAGTCTTTTCTTTTCATGCCACTTTCTACTTCTACTCCGCTACATTCATCTGTTCCAGCTTTAGTTACTAGTTACTTTAGTTACTCCACTACATTCATCTGTTCCAGCTTTAGTTACTAGTTACTTTAGTTACTCCGCTACATTCATCTGTTCCAGCTTTAGTTACTAGTTACTTTAGTTACTCCGCTACATTCATCTGTTACAGCTTTAGTTACTAGTTACTTTAGTTACTCCGCTACATTCATCTGTTCCAGCTTTAGTTACTAGTTACTTTAGTTACTCCGCTACATTCATCTGTTACAGCTTTAGTTACTAGTTACTTTAGTTACTCCGCTACATTCATCTGTTCCAGCTTTAGTTACTAGTTACTTTAGTTACTCCGCTACATTCATCTGTTCCAGCTTTAGTTACTAGTTACTTTAGTTACTCCACTACATTCATCTGTTCCAGCTTTAGTTACTAGTTACTTTAGTTACTCCACTACATTCATCTGTTCCAGCTTTAGTTACTAGTTACTTTAGTTACTCCGCTACATTCATCTGTTCCAGCTTTAGTTACTAGTTACTTTAGTTACTCCGCTACATTCATCTGTTACAGCTTTAGTTACTAGTTACTTTAGTTACTCCACTCCATTCATCTGTTACAGCTTTAGTTACTAGTTACTTTAGTTACTCCACTCCATTCATCTGTTACAGCTTTAGTTACTAGTTACTTTAGTTACTCCGCTACATTCATCTGTTACAGCTTTAGTTACTTTACACATTAGAGTATTTTTGCAGTGTGGTGTTAGAACTTAATATTTCTGTTTTTAAGCAGCCTTTAACAAACGCCGTTTCCCATAGAGCGCTACAGGGAAGGCGTTTCATTTTTGGGGCTGACCCTGACGTTAGCGTTCTCAAGTCAAAAAGCCAACAGGATTTTTTTGATCACATACAAGTCACGAACTAAAGGCGCCGACACACCAACCCAATTATCGGCCGTTGGACAGTCTGGCGAGGTCGGTGACTCGAGTCTGTTCGGTGTGTTCCGTGCCGTCGTCCGTCCGAGGGGCCGTCGGCCTTCATTTGGGCAGATTTTACTTGTTGAATCGGCCAGTGTGCAGTCGGACTCAATGACCAATCTGATTGGTGGAGAGCTAACCTGGAAACGGGGAGCGGGATGAGCGTGGCGAACGCCGAAAATCTTTTCAACTGATCTTTGTTGATCTGAAATGAAGACAGATTCAGCAACTGCACGGCCTATTCCTCTCTACGTTTCGGTGAACTATCTTCGTAAAATATGAGATCATATTCTGAACGAGCGGGAGAAGCCAGACCCAGGTGACACGTTCGTCCAATCAGCTGCAGGTTTTCATTTTTTGGGCGACAATACAGGTTAGCGCCGCGTGCTGTTATGGAGACGTATTACGTGTCACGTACACGCAGAACGTCCGCTCAAGTCAGCGTCTCTTCGGTGTGTTTTGAGGCCCTTTTTGGGACCAACTCGGGGAGACCGATCCGTCCGACTGGCTTTTCTGCCGACGGTCGGCCGTCGGGTTGGTGTGTCAGAGCCTTTAGAAACAAACGAGTATCAATCTGATGAATGAGACCCAGAGCGCTGAGTAACTGTCCCGCCACAGGAACTTCCTGTCTGTCCGGTCACATGCTGTGCCGAATAAAAAGCACTTAGAAGAAGAAACATGTAGATTTGGCTCATTTTTCTTTGGATATACTTTTTAAGCTAAGAGACAACAATCACTCCAACAAATGGCCGTTTAACGGCCGTCGCTAAATATTCAGCAACAGCTTAAGAACAGAAAAACAGACGTAAAGCACAAGAACAAACCCCCTAAAAGCACATTTATATCTTTGTCTCTGGTGGATGTTTACAGCGTGTTAGCATTAGCAAAGAGATTGCAGGTTGTTGTTGGTTTTCAACATGATGCACTACGAACACAACACTATGAAGTAGTATCACAGGTTTCAATGGTTTCCCTCACAGAGGCTCTGTTAATTAATAACTTTCATATTTTTGTGGAAGTTTTTGATCTGTTATGGATGTGACACACACACAGACACACACAGACACACACAGACAGACACACACACACACAGACAGACAGACAGACAGACAGACACACACACACACACACACAGACACACACACAGACACACACAGACAGACACACACACACACACATACAGACAGAGACACACACACACACATACAGAGAGAGACACACACAGACAGACACACATACACAGACAGACACACACACAGACACACACAGACAGACACACACACACACACACACACACACACATACAGACAGAGACACACACACACACACACACACATACAGAGAGAGACACACACAGACAGACACACACAGACAGACACACACACACACACACACACACACACACACACAGACACACAGACAGACACACACAGACACACACACACACACACACAGACAGAGACACACACACACACACACACATACAGACAGAGACACACACACACACACATACAGAGAGAGACAGACACACACACACACACACACACAGACAACCGTTCTACAACATTAACGTGTTTAAAACTGCGACCGTTACCTTCTCTGGTTTAAATATGACGGAAAACTCTCAAGTGGGTGGGGTGGGAGGAACAAAATGGATATCAGGTTTAATTAAGTCAAACTGAAGTTGATCGTGTCTTTTCACAAGGACAACAACTTAAACCTGCACAGAGCCTCAGCGAATTAAACGACAAGTTCATCTGGATTTATTGGAGCATTCAGACAATTTCTTTTTCCATACCAGAGACAAAGAGGTAGCAGTGTATTCCCAGAGTTCCCAGTGAAAATGCGAGGATTTCAGTTCACTTTCGAGGAGAAAAGATAGAAGGTGTTTGATTCTAGTTTGCTTTAGAACACCAAAGAGTCGAGTGTGTGCACTTGTTGGTGAGAAAACTGATGAAGTAACATTCAATGATGCTGAAAAAGAAGAAAAAAATGGTAATTTAACCTAATTCGTGTCCATTTTGTGTGGCGAAAAAAAAAAGACGACAGAAGTTCTCACTCCCATCTCGTAAAATACGGACACTTGGTCAGGTGCCTTTGTCATTGTTAATGACGCTAAAAGTCTCCTTTAGCGTCATATAACGCACTTTAACTAACCGCGCTCGGTCGGGACTATTGGCGTCCCTTTTGACTGAGTTATGTTAAGGAAAAGGTCGTGGGTGGGCTTACTTGTCCGTGACACGCAGGAACGGGACGGTTGAGTTTAGGGAAAGGTCGTGGGTGGGCTTACGCTTCCGTCCGTGACTCGCGGGAATAATGGGATGGTTAAAGACACACACGGGACATGAAAGTCCTGAGTTTGACCCATCCTCCATCCCCCCCAATCTCCCTACGCGGAATTCCGTCCTTACATACTACTCGCAGGGACGGTTGAGTTTAGGGAAAGGTCGTGGGTGGGCTTACGTTTCCGTGACTCACGGAAACGGGACCTTTGAGTTTAGGGAAAGTTCGTGGGTGGGCTTACTTGTCCGTGACATGCGGGAACGGGACGGTTGAGTTTAGGGAAAGGTCGTGGGTGGGCTTACGTTTCCGTGACATGCAGGAACGGGACCTTTGAGTTTAGGGAAAGGTCGTGGGTAGGCTTACGGAGCGGGATGGTTGAGTTTAGGGAAAGGTCGTGGGTGGGCTTACGTTTCCGTGACACGCGGGAACAGGATGGTTGAGTTCAGGGAAAGGTCGTGGGTGGGCTTACGTTTCCGTGACTCGCAGAAACGGGACGGTTGAGTTTAGGGAAAGGTCGTGGGTGGGCTTACGTTTCCGTGACTCGCAGAAACGGGACGGTTGAGTTTAGGGAAAGGTCGTGGGTGGGCTTACGTTTCCATGACACGCAGGAACGGGACGGTTGAGTTTAGGGAAAGGTCGTGGGTGGGCCTTCGTTTCCGTGACTCACGGAAATGGGACCTTTGAGTTTAGGGAAAGGTCGTGGGTGGGCTTACGTTTCTGTGACACGCAGGAACGGGACAGTTGAGTTTACGGAAAGGTCGTGGGTGGGCTTACTTGTCCGTGACACGCAGGAACGGGACGGTTGAGTTCAGGGAAAGGTCGTGGGTGGGCTTACGTTTCCGTGATGACATGATCCCCGGTCCTGTCCAGTCCTGAGTTTGACCCATCCTCCATCCAACCCAATCTCCCTACGGGGAATTCCGTCCTCGCATACTACTCGCTAAACCTCGCTGCTGCTCTCCCCGCTACGTCCTGCAAACGTCGCTTCAGACACTGACAGCCACTGTCCAAACGTCCGTATCTTACGATTTCGGAGTGAGAACGAGTTGGAAGTTCACGAATCAGTTTTCAAAAGTCTGTAAAAAATGTCCAGCGTCTTTAAAGTTGAACTTCTGCTTCATGAAGAGCGTTTTATTTTATATATTTATACTTTAGAGTTCTTATTTCAGATTCATTTATTTTATTTGTTGGTTATTTTCTAAAAGAATTGTTTGAGTTGTAATGCTTTTTATTCCCTTTCCTTTTTCCTTTTTCCTCTCTCTCTCCCTGTACATCAACAACTACAGTTCCCACAATGCTTTACTCTTTCATTTGATCTCATCATGAACTGAAAAAATGAGAATCCACAGTCGCCTTGTTCTGCTTTTTGGGAGAAAACAAATGTCGTCCATCAGATTTCTGAGTGTTATCTGTGTCGTGTGTGTTTATATCAGTATTGTCGAACCTGTTCACCAAAAGTTTATTAAGAGTATCGGTCCCTGTTTGCTTGATAAAGTCACACGTGTTACGTTTTTTATTTTTATTTCCTCTTTTGGTTATTGTTTTTTTTTGGAACAGAGTGGACCCTCTTCTTCTGGACTTTTTGGGACAAACTCATAGTCCGTCCTGTGTGTGTGTACGTGGACGCAAACGAAATGTCAGTGCTGAAAAAAAGGCGCGAAAAGTTGAAAAAAATAATTCACACACACACACACACACACACACAGACACACACACACACACACACACACACACACACACACACACACACACACACGACGATGTATTTGTTCAGATTTTGTTCATTGTATCAAGACAAACACTGACACTGAACAAAGTGGACAAAGAATAAAAAGTCTATTTTTATTCTGTATATATGGAAATAAAAGATTCCAGTTATGTTGCATTGCTTTGTTGTACAAATCAAAATGTGCTTGTGGCATTTTTCTAATCTAATTTATTTTACGGTATTGTTTTGTTTCTGTTTTTCTGCTTCACCATTAAAGTTTAAAGGATGTACACAAAGAAAAATGTTCCTTTGGTTCTTCCCATGAACACCTGACTGTTTCCTTGTCTTGGGACCCTATCTTGCACCCGGCGCAGCACAAAGCCCGACCCAAGTGTCTTTCCTAGTTTAAGACCGACCCAGTTGTCAGTTTCCCATCCTGCACCCATCTGTGGCCCGTGGGCGTGCTGGTCTTACAGGGAGGTGTGTTCAGGTGCATTCTGGGCGTGCTGGTCTTACAGGGAGGTGTGTTCAGGTGCATTCTGGGCGTGCTGGTCTTACAGGGAGGTGTGTTCAGGTGCATTCTGGGCGTGCTGGTCTTACAGGGAGGTGTGTTCAGGTGCATTCTGGGCGTGCTGGTCTTACAGGGAGGTGTGTTCAGGTGCATTCTGGGCGTGCTGGTCTTACAGGGAGGTGTGTTCAGGTGTATTCTGGGTGTGCTGGTCTTACAGGGAGGTGTGTTCAGGTGCATTCTGGGTGTGCTGGTCTTACAGGGAGGTGTGTTCAGGTGCATTCTGGGCGTGCCGGTCTTACAGGGAGGAGTGTTCAGGTGCATTCTGGGCGTGCTGGTCTTACAGGGAGGAGTGTTCAGGTGCATATGCTTCTTTAAAGTTGAACTTCTGCTTGTGTAACAAGCATAGTGTGCACAGCACGTGCACACTATGCTTGTTACACACAGGGACGCACAGCAGCACACACACACACACACACACACACACACACACATGCAGAAGATTACAAATAAAAATATTACGGTGCAAATCCTCCATCATAACAGCAATGCTCCAAGGTCCAAACGCACCTGGCTTTTAAAGGGAATGGGAGATGATCTCTGATTGGTTGATTGCATGTTACGCCCAGAACACACCTCTGATTAATGAAGACACTAAGTCCAACCCTTTAGAACCAGGCGCCCGGCACACGGAGCCTTTTCTCCACCGTCAAAACTAGCAAAAGTGGATTCGTACATGCCCTAAACGCACCTGCACCAGCGCTTCACGCCGTGAGCTTATATCATTTAAATAGGGCCCTGTATCTGTCAACTGTCCTTGAAGGGTAACAGTGATAACACACTTCATTCAAAGTCGATAGAAACAAAATAAAACTATAAAAGGCCGTTTTGGGTCGTCTTTCCACTTTTCCAACCATCACAACTCTAGTTTTGGTTGAAATAAATACATAGTTAACTGATATACATGTGAAGATATGTTGGCTCTATACACGCTGTTCACGCTAAAAGTATTGCTTTTTTAAATGGAGTCTGGTGGGGTTAGCGCTAGCGACTCCAGAGCTGTTTCTGGTTAAACAGAAAGGTCTTAAAGAGGTTTTAAAGGTCTATCTCTGTAGGGATCCATCCCATAATGTTGTCAGACACTTAGAATAATAATCTGAGTCTGTCAGCGGCAACAACTGAACTTTTAGTGCACGCTAACTGCTGCTGAACATTAGTCCTGTAGGGTTACATCACAGCCCGGTCTGTGGCTGCCGGTTACAGCGATCACGCTTAACCCTCGCGTAGTCTTCCAACCCAGTCTCTTCGTGAAATGATCACGTTATTTAATCTATTGATTCGAGTACACGGGCACGTTTTTCTCCTTTTTTTCGTGGTGGCCAGCACGAAAATGTAAACTAATGTATTTCAGTGGGAAGAATATTTCGTGATCACAGCACAACTACAGTAGCGAGTAGAATGAAATGCCGAAAATCTGCATAAAGAGGTTGGTTGGGGGTGGTGGATGGGTCAAACAACACAGGACTTTTCACGCCTGTGTGTGGCGTTTTGTTTCCCCGTTGTTGTGTTCCTAATCACAACCGTCACGTTATTGTTGCACGTCCGCCACGGCCGTCTCCCGTTGTGTGACGTGTCCTTTCCCCGTTGGTCTTTTCCTAAACCCAACCTCCGTATAGATGGTTCCCATTTCGTGCTGGCCACCACGAAATAAACGTGTTCATGTACACAAATCAAGAGATTAAAAATCTTGTACGTGACTATTTCACGAACTGCTGTGAGACCGTGTTGTGTCTTCCTGTAGTCCACAAATCCGGCCCCTGGCAGATTCTGATCTGGCCCGCATATCAATGTAGGTTCCAGGATGCTTTTGGCCTTTTTTCTATGATGGTTAAGGAACTTTTTTGCTGACGTTTTTAGGGATTTATGACGACCAAACTGTAAGGGAGAAGACTTCATAAGACATGCAATAATACAGTCAAACATATTTGACTTTTTCAAAATGAAAGCATGTCAATGAACTACGACTGTTGGCTTATAATTCGTCCCTTTTCATTTGATATGTGGACCACATAACAAATGGATGGAGCGGGGTAAATCTGATGAAATAAGTTCAACTCTCTTTCAAAATAGTAGGTCTTTCATGGAAATTACATAATCCATTATGGCCGCCGCCGTATGACGTCATAATATGCAAATTAGATGGGAAAATGTACTCCCTAGATGAATATTAGGTCATTCTCACTGTACGTCCACACCGCCGCCGACTTGATCTTCTAAAGTTACCGGAAGTCGTTCATTTTCAACGGAAGCTTCTCTCAGCTGCAAGGAGCGGCTGATCTGTCGGCGTTTTGGGCGTTTTGAGCGACCAGAGCGTCAATCAGAAAGTTGAAAGTAGGTCAACTTTATGGTGATGAGCTATGACGTGGTTCACCAGCAAGCAGCGGCAAACGCCAGCAACCAATCAGAATAGAGACGTCCTTCTTGCTGGCTGATCCCAGAGAAACATACGATGTAATCTTTCCTTCCTATAAAAACAGTTCAGAGAAAAAGGAGGAGAAGCTCATCATGGCCGTCGCTGGGCTCCCTATCATTCATGATATCTGCGTATAGGGACCAGTTAACGTTACCTGCTGGTCACATGGTCTCTAACGGTCCTCTCACGGTGAACAGGTCACATGGTCTCTAACAGTCCTCTCACGGTGAACAGGTCACATGGTCTCTAACGGTCCTCTCACGGTGAACAGGTCACATGGTCTCTAACAGTCCTCTCACGGTGAACAGGTCACATGGTCTCTAACAGTCCTCTCACGGTGAACAGGTCACATGGTCTCTAACGGTCCTCTCACGGTGAACAGGTCACATAGTCTCTAACAGTCCTCTCACGGTGAACAGGTCACATGGTCTCTAACAGTCCTCTCACGGTGAACAGGTCACATAGTCTCTAACAGTCCTCTCACGGTGAACAGGTCACATGGTCTCTAACAGTCCTCTCACGGTGAACAGGTCACATGGTCTCTAACAGTCCTCTCACGGTGAACAGGTCACATGGTCTCTAACAGTCCTCTCACGGTGAACGGGTCACATGGTCTCTAACAGTCCTCTCACGGTGAAGTCCTGCACGGATCAACAGCTGGCGGCTGCTCGCTCTGCCTGCACGCTGCTGCGGTTCAGCGGCTAACGAGCGAGCTAACTGCTAACAGACACCGCTGCCACCAACAACCAATACACATTCTGTCATTATATATGTCATTTATAAAGGTCTCTAGTGTGTGTTGGCCGTGCAGTGGCTGCTTGAGCTTTCTCCTGATTGAACATAGAACGCTGCTACGTCAGAGCGGCCAAAGCCTCAAACAGCTTCCCCGAACTTTCTGACCAGCGTCCTGGACCGGGCGGCCAGAGCTTCTCTGCAGCTCAAGTCGGCAGCTGTGTGTACGTACAGTTAATCTTTGTCTCATTTACACTTTGTCTCTATCTCAAACCACTTTCAAGCCAGAGCCTTCTGAAATGTAGCTGTCTATCTAGTATTATCTAGTATTTTTAAAAATAAAACCCGGTGCCTAAAGGGTTAAGTTCTCCTTTAATAGAGACTCCATTCACTTCTTGTTCAGGAGTTTGCTACGAATCAAGAAAGATGGCAACATACTGTGAGGTTATTTTGAGGAATCTGTGGCTGTAAAACTCCCTCATTATTTCAGTGCCTTGCAACAATTTGTAAAGGTTATAAAGCTCCCTGCACACTGCTGGCTGTGGGTTACGTTGACTTTCATATCACCATATGAACCGTGCCTTGTAAAACTCACATATTGAAAATGTGATTGCAAAAACTGCCGCTGCAGCTTTTTCCAGCTTCAGAGGACGAGGCTCGGGGGTGGACTGGACCGACGCCAGTCAGCGAGGAAGGGAGACACAGCAGGAACTCATTTCCTCACGGCAACGCATAATACAGGCTATTAAAGACTTACTTTACAAAAAAAGGTCAGCTGATGCCTCGCGGCTTCCCTTCTCTTGCCCTGTTAAAGTAAAGCTGTGAAAAGATGACACGCCGAAAGTTCTTCAGCGAGTAGAAACAGCGTGAGGGCCAAGTTAAAAAGCCCTCTGAGGTCTATGGGCATCTTCACATATCTCCTTAAATGTACCTTTTTAAGGTATTTGCATACAACTGGTCCCCCAGTCCCAGTGCCAGGCCCAGGCCCAGTCCCAGGCCCAGTCCCAGTCCCAGGCCCAGGCCCAGGCCCAGTCCCAGGCCCAGTCCCAGTCCCAGGCCCAGTCCCAGTCCCAGTCCCAGGCCCAGTCCCAGGCCCAGTCCCAGGCCCAGTCCCGGTCCCAATCCCAAGCCCAGGCCCAGTCCCAGGCCCAGTCCCAGTCCCAGTCCCAGTCCCAGTCCCAGTCCCAGGCCCAGTCCCGGTCCCAGTCCCAGGCCCAGTCCCAGGCCCAGTCCCAGTCCCAGTTCGTGAAATGGTCACGTTATTGAATCCATTGATTTGTGTACCGAACACGTTCGTGTTGTTATCTTCGTGTGGTGAGCACAAATTTTAAACTACTATGTATTTCGATGGGTATCATATTTCGTGATCACAGAACGGTTACGGTAGCGAATAGTTGGATAAGGCGATAATCCGCGCAGGGAGGTTGGTCAGGATGGGTCAAAACAACACAGGACTTTCACCACGGACACCGGGGATTGCTTTTTCCTTTTCTCCCGCGTGTCACAGAACCGTAAGCCCACCCACGACCCTTTCCTTAACATAACTACATCAAAAGGGACGGCGATAGTCCCGACCAAGCGCGTTGACTTATAGCGCTAAAGGGACGGCGATAGTCCAGACCAAGCACGTTTACTTATAGCGCTAAATGGACGGCGATAGTCCCGACCAAGCGCGTTTACTTATAGCGCTAAAGGGACGGCGATAGTCCCGACCAAGCGCGTTTACTTATAGCGCTAAAGGGACGGCGATAGTCCCGACCAAGCGCGTTTACTTATAGCGCTAAAGGGACGGCGATAGTCCCGACCAAGCGCGTTTACTTATAGCGCTAAAGGGACGGCAATAGTCCCGACCAAGCGCGTTGACTTATAGCGCTAAAGGGACGGCGATAGTCCCGACCAAGCGCGTTGACTTATAGCGCTAAAGGGACGGCAATAGTCCCGACCAAGCGCGTTGACTTATAGCGCTAAAGGGACGGCAATAGTCCCGACCAAGCGCGTTTACTTATAGCGCTAAAGGGACGGCGATAGTCCCGACCAAGCGCGTTGACTTATAGCGCTAAAGGGACGGCGATAGTCCCGACCAAGCACGTTCACTTATAGCGCTAAAGGAGACTTTTGGCGTCAATAAGAACGACAAAGGCACCTGACCAAACGTCCCTATTTTACGAGATGGGTGTGAGAACGTGTTGGGCGGTCCGTCCTGTTTTGTTTTTTTTCGCCCAGCACATTTCCTTGGATTAGGATGGCACCACGCTGCACTCCCTGCTACACCCTTCTACGCACTGCGGTGTCCTGCTACATCCTGTAACGCCCTGCTATACCCTGCTATGACATGAACTACTACTACTCACTGCTCCATTATCTTTATTGTGACTATTATTGCCACTGTTCATCACATCCCCAACCGGCACCGTCAGACACCGCCTACCAAGAGCCTGGGTCTGTCCCGTCAGACTCCGCCTACCAAGAGCCTGGGTCTGTCCCGTCGGACACCGCCTACCAAGAGCCTGGGTCTGTCCTGTCAGACTCCGCCTACCAAGAGCCTGGGTCTGTCCCGTCAGACACCAACTACCAAGAGCCTGGGTCTGTCCCGTCAGACACCGCCTACCAAGAGCCTGGGTCTGTCCCGTCAGACACCGCCTACCAAGAGCCTGGGTCTGTCCCGTCAGACACCGCCTACCAAGAGCCTGGGTCTGTCCCGTCAGACACCGCTACCAAGAGCCTGGGTCTGGCCCGTCAGACACCTCCTACCAAGAGCCTGGGTCTGTCCCGTCAGACACCGCCTACCAAGAGCCTGGGTCTGTCCCGTCAGACACCGCCTACCAAGAGCCTGGGTCTGTCCCGTCAGACACCGCCTACCAAGAGCCTGGGTCTGTCCCGTCAGACTTCGCCTACCAAGAGCCTGGGTCTGTCCCGTCAGACACCGCCTACCAAGAGCCTGGGTCTGGCCCAGGATTCTCCCTAAAAGGGAGCTTTTCCTCGCCACTGTCGCACTCAATGCTTGCTCTTGGGGGGAATTACTAGAATTGTTGGGTCTTTCTAGACTATAGAGTGTGCTCTAGACCTAGTCTATCTGTAAAGTGTCTCGAGATAGCTCCTTGTTATGATTTAATACTATAAATAAATTGAATTGAATTGAAAATGCGAGGATTTCAGTTCACTTTTGAGGAGAAAAGGTAGAAGGTTTTTGATTCTAGTTTGCAACCGTTACTTTCTCTGGATTAGATATGAGGACGGAAAGCACTCATGTGGGTCGTATTAGAGGGCGGGAACAATTAAAAGGGTTATGCCCTGCTAATAGAGGAACTATGCTAAAAAACATTTTAAACCTAATTGCTTTTTTATGTTTGTGTTTGACTTTAAGGCCACTGTAGAGCATCTTATGGTTCTTCAGTGCCATCGCCAACTCTTAACTCAGTCCATATTTTAAGAAACCCTGCAGATTCTACCCTGAGAAACATGTTTTCCACAGAAAAGTGCCATTAATGACTCACAGCCGCAGCACAGTGCCAACATCATTCAAACAGAATGTGCCTTCCACTTCTGGATGCTTTTAAAGATCACTGTAACGTGTTGTGGCTACCGAGAGAAACCAGGAAATCCAACAAACAGCAGCTAAACCACCGTGTGTGTGTGTGTGTGTGTGTGTGTGTGTGTGTGTGTGTGTGTGTGTGTGTGTGTGTGTGTGTGTGTGTGTGTGTGTTTGTGTATGTTTGGGCTTGTTTAACTACATTTGTGGGGTCCAAAACCCGGGAATACAGTATACTTGTGGGGTCTGCACAGCCTTGTGTGGCCCAAAATGCTGGAGCCCACAAGGTTAAAGGTCTGTTAAAGGATTAGGGAAAGAACTAGGTTAAGGTTAGGGTAAGGGGCTAGGGAATGCATTATGTCAATAACCGGTCCCCACAAAGATAGTGAGATGCACTCTGTGTGTGTGTGTGTGTGTGGGTGTGTGTGTGTGTTTGTGGCCTTTCGTGAGCAGAAGTGGATTTGCATTGATGAGGTAATGGAGTGAGGTTTGTGTGTGTGTGCTGTTGTGAGGAACCGAGAACAAAACTACATTTATTTTAAAAATGAAGCGGAGGAGAGTGTGTGTGTGTGTGTGTGTGTGTGTGTGTGTGTGTGTGTGTGTGTGTGTGTGTGTGTGTGTGTGCGCCTGTGTTCGTGGTTTGGGTTGTCCCTGGTCTGGGTTTTTGGGGAGACTCCATCCTGTCATGATCGCGTCTCATGTTCTGATGTCATACAGGGACGTGGCAGATGTGAAGAGAAAGCACACACTTTTCTACTTTAACTTCCAGTTAACAACAAGCTGTCCCAACAACTTCTTCTTTATGTATTTAATTATATATGTATTTAATTTAATTTAATTTAATTTAATTTACTTTAATTTAATTTAATTTACTTAATTCAGTGATTGGCGTTAAGATTTGAGACGGCGAGCATGAAGACTGAACGTCAAATACTGTTTGTTATTTTTTTATTTTACTCTGCTCTTTTCTACAAACCAAACCAGGACTTTTTGATGTGAATAACAAACGACAGAACAAACATTATCACTTTTTCTTGATTTTTTTTTACATCTTTCGACTTTTTAGACTTTTTTCGACATACTACACTATGACTTTTTTTAGACTTTTTTTAGACTTTTTTCAACTTTTTTCGACTTTTTCGACTTTTTTCGACTTTTTTCGACTTTTTCGACATACTACACTATGACTTTTTTTAGACTTTTTTAGACTTTTTTCGTCTTTTTCGACTTTTTTCAACTTTTTCCGACATACTATACTATGACTTTTTCCGACTTTTTTTCGACTTTTTTTTCGACTTTTTTTCAACTTTTTTCAACTTTTTCGACTTTTTTCGACTTTTTTCGACATCTTTTGACTTTTTTCGGCATACTACACTATGACTTTTTTTTCGACTTTTTCGACTTTTTCCAACTTTTTTCGACTTCTTTCGACTTTTTTCGACGTACTATACTATGACTTTTTTTAGACTTTTTTCGGCTTTTTCGACATCTTTTGACTTTTTTCGGCATACTACACTATGACTTTTTTTTTTCGACTTTTTCGACTTTTTCCCACTTTTTTCGACGTACTATACTATGACTTTTTTTTAGACTTTTTTAGACTTTTTTCAACTTTTTCCGACATACTATACTATTACTTTTTTTCGACTTTTTTTTACTTTTTTCGACATCTTTCGACTTTTTTCGACTTTTTTCAACGTACTATACTATGACTTTTTCCGACTTTTTTTTAGACTTTTTTTCAACTTTTTTCAACTTTTTCGACTTTTTTCGACTTTTTTCGACATCTTTTGACTTTTTTCGGCATACTACACTATGACTTTTTTTTTCGACTTTTTCGACTTTTTTCGACATATTATACTATGACTTTTTTTTTGACTTCTTTCGACTTTTTTCGATGTACTACACTATGACTTTTTTTTAGACTTTTTTAGACTTTTTTCAACTTTTTCCGACATACTATACTATTACTTTTTTTCGACTTTTTTTGACTTTTTTCGACATCTTTCGACTTTTTTCGACTTTTTTCAACGTACTATACTATGACTTTTTTTCGACTTTTTTCGACATCTTTTGACTTTTTTCGACATACTATACTTTTTTTTTACTTTTTTCAATTTTTTTCGGCATATTATACTATGACTTTTTTGGACTTTTTTTCGATTTCTTTCGACGTATTATACTATGACTTTTTTTTGACTTTTTTCGACTTTTTTCGACATCTTTCGACTTTTTTCGACTTTTTTCGACTTTTTTCGACATACTATACTATGACTTTATTTAGACTTTTTTTTCTCAACTTTTTTCAACTTTTTTCGACTTTTTCGACTTTTTTCGACATCTTTTGACTTTTTACGGCATATTACACTTTTTTTGACTTTTTTTCGATTTTTTTCGACGTACTATACTATGACTTTTTTTCGACTTTTTTTTCGACTTTTTTCAACTTTTTTCGACTTTTTCGACTTTTTTCGACTTTTTTCGACTTTTTCGACATACTACACTATGACTTTTTTTAGACTTTTTTCGGCTTTTTCGACATCTTTTGACTTTTTTCGGCATACTACACTATGACTTTTTTTTCGACTTTTTTTGACTTCTTTCGACTTTTTTCGACGTACTACACTATGACTTTTTTCGACTTTTTCGACTTTTTTCAACTTTTTCCGACATACTATACTATTACTTTTTTTAGACTTTTTTTGACTTTTTTCGACATCTTTCCACTTTTTTCGACTTTTTTCGACGTACTACACTATGACTTTTTTTTTCGACTTTTTCGACTTTTTCCAACTTTTTTCGACATATTATACTATGACTTTTTTTGACTTTTTTTTCGATTTTTTTCAACGTACTTTACTATGACTTTTTTCGACTTTTTTTTACTTCTTTCGACTTTTTCCGACATACTATACTATGACTTTTTCCGACTTTTTTTCGACTTTTTTTTCGACTTTTTTTCAACTTTTTTCAACTTTTTCGACTTTTTTCGACTTTTTTCGACATCTTTTGACTTTTTTCGGCATACTACACTATGACTTTTTTTTCGACTTTTTCGACTTTTTCCAACTTTTTTCGACTTCTTTCGACTTTTTTCGACGTACTATACTATGACTTTTTTTAGACTTTTTTCGGCTTTTTCGACATCTTTTGACTTTTTTCGGCATACTACACTATGACTTTTTTTTTCGACTTTTTCGACTTTTTCCCACTTTTTTCGACGTACTATACTATGACTTTTTTTTAGACTTTTTTAGACTTTTTTCAACTTTTTCCGACATACTATACTATTACTTTTTTTCGACTTTTTTTTACTTTTTTCGACATCTTTCGACTTTTTTCGACTTTTTTCAACGTACTATACTATGACTTTTTCCGACTTTTTTTTAGACTTTTTTTCAACTTTTTTCAACTTTTTCGACTTTTTTCGACTTTTTTCGACATCTTTTGACTTTTTTCGGCATACTACACTATGACTTTTTTTTTCGACTTTTTCGACTTTTTTCGACATATTATACTATGACTTTTTTTTAGACTTTTTTAGACTTTTTTCAACTTTTTCCGACATACTATACTATTACTTTTTTTCGACTTTTTTTGACTTTTTTCGACATCTTTCGACTTTTTTCGACTTTTTTCAACGTACTATACTATGACTTTTTTTCGACTTTTTTCGACATCTTTTGACTTTTTTCGACATACTATACTTTTTTTTTACTTTTTTCAATTTTTTTCGGCATATTATACTATGACTTTTTTGGACTTTTTTTCGATTTCTTTCGACGTATTATACTATGACTTTTTTTTGACTTTTTTCGACTTTTTTCGACATCTTTCGACTTTTTTCGACTTTTTTCGACTTTTTTCGACATACTATACTATGACTTTATTTAGACTTTTTTTTCTCAACTTTTTTCAACTTTTTTCGACTTTTTCGACTTTTTTCGACATCTTTTGACTTTTTACGGCATATTACACTTTTTTTGACTTTTTTTCGATTTTTTTCGACGTACTATACTATGACTTTTTTTCGACTTTTTTTTCGACTTTTTTCAACTTTTTTCGACTTTTTCGACTTTTTTCGACTTTTTTCGACTTTTTCGACATACTACACTATGACTTTTTTTAGACTTTTTTCGGCTTTTTCGACATCTTTTGACTTTTTTCGGCATACTACACTATGACTTTTTTTTTGACTTTTTTTGACTTCTTTCGACTTTTTTCGACGTACTACACTATGACTTTTTTCGACTTTTTCGACTTTTTTCAACTTTTTCCGACATACTATACTATTACTTTTTTTAGACTTTTTTTGACTTTTTTCGACATCTTTCCACTTTTTTCGACTTTTTTCGACGTACTACACTATGACTTTTTTTTTCGACTTTTTCGACTTTTTCCAACTTTTTTCGACATATTATACTATGACTTTTTTTGACTTTTTTTTCGATTTTTTTCAACGTACTTTACTATGACTTTTTTCGACTTTTTTTTACTTCTTTCGACTTTTTTCGACGTACTACACTATGACTTTTTTAGACTTTTTCGACTTTTTTCAACTTTTTCCGACATACTATACTATTACTTTTTTTCGACTTTTTTCGACTTTTTTCGACGTACTACACTATGACTTTTTTAGACTTTTTCGACTTTTTTCAACTTTTTCCGACATACTATACTATGACTTTTTCTCGACTTTTTTCGGCATACTACACTATGACTTTTTTTCGACTTTTTTTCGATATTTTTTTCGACTTTTTTTAACTTTTTTCGACTTTTTCGACTTTTTTCGACGTACTATACTATGACTTTTTTTAGACTTTTTCGACTTCATTCAACTGTTTTTGACCTACTATACTATGACTTTCTCTCGACTTTTTTCGGCATACTACACTATGACTTTTTTCAGACTTTTTTTTGATATTTTTTTCGACTTTTTTTTAACTTTTTTCAACTTTTTTCGACATATTATACTATGACTTTTTTTGACTTCTTTTTTATTTTTTTCGACGTACTATACTATGACTTTTTTCTACTTTTTCGATTTCTTTCGACTTTTTTCTACTTTTTTCGACATACTATGAATTTTTCTCGACTTTTTTCGACGTACTATACTATGACTTTTTTTCGACTTTTTCGACTTTTTTCAACTTTTTTCGACATATACTATGACTTTTTTTGACTTTTTTGTTATTTTTTTGACATCTTTCGACTTTTTTCGACGTACTATACTATGACTTTTTCTCGACTTTTTTCGGCATACTACACTATGACTTTTTTTCGACTTTTTTTCGATATTTTGTTCGACTTTTTTTAACTCTTTTCGACTTTTTCGACTTTTTTCGACGTACTATACTATGACTTTTTTTGACTTCTTTTTTATTTTTTTCGACGTACTATACTATGACTTTTTTTAGACTTTTTCGACTTCATTCAACTGTTTTTGACCTACTATACTATGACTTTTTTTCGACTTTTTTTCGACATCTTTCTACTTTTGTCGACTTTTTTCGACATTTTATACTATGACTTTTTTCTACTTTTTTCGATTTCTTTCGACTTTTTTCTACTTTTTTCGACATACTATGAATTTTTCTCGACTTTTTTCGACGTACTATACTATGACTTTTTTTCTACTTTTTCGACTTTTTTCAACTTTTTTCGACATATACTATGACTTTTTTTGACTTTTTTGTTATTTTTTTTGACATCTTTCGACTTTTTTCGACGTACTATACTATGAATTTTTTGCAACTTTTTTCGACATCTTTCGACTTTTTTCGACATACTACACTATGACTTTTTTTTCGACTTTTTTCAACTTTTTTCGACATATTACACTATGACTTTTTTTTCGACTTTTTTCAACTTTTTTCGACATATTATACTATGACTTTTTTTCGACTTTTTTCGACATCTTTCGACTTTTTTCGGCATATTATACTATGACTTTTTTTTTCGACTTTTTTCGACATATTATACTATGACTTTTTTCCTTACTTTTTCCAACATACTATATTGAGACTTTTTTTTCGACTTTTTTCGACATCTTTCAACTTTTTTCGACTTTTTTCGACATACTACACTACGACTTTTTATTGACTTTTTTCGACATCGTTCGACTTTTTTCGACATACTACACTATGACTTTTTTAAGACTTTTTTAAGACTTTTTTTCGACATCTTTCGACTTTTGTCAACTTTATTCGACATTTTATACTATGACGTTTTTCGACTTTTTTCGACATACTATACTGAAACTTTTTTTGACTTTTTTCGACATATTTCGACTCTTACTACACTATGACTTTTTTTTAGACTTTTTTCGACTTACTATACTATGACTTTTTTTTTTAAACTTTTTTCGATATTCTATACCATAACTTTATCTCGACTTTTTCCGACATACTATACTATGACTTTTTTTGACTTTTTTCGACATCTTTCGACTTTTTTCGACATACTATACTGAGACTTTTTTTCGACTTTTTTCGACATCTTTCGACTTTTTTCCTGTACTAAGACTTTTTTAGACTTTTTTCGTCATACTACACTATGACTTTTTATGACTTTTTTCGACATGCATTTTTTCGACTTTTTTCGATATGCTATACCATGACTTTATCTCGACTTTTTTCGACATACTATACTATGACTTTTTCTTGACTTTTTTCCGACATACTACACTATGACTTTTTGAATGTGACTTTAGGGCTTCAGGAATAGCTCACCAAGCTGAACTGCTGCCTCAAGTGATACTTCACAATCTGAGGTTGAAGGATCAAATCCCAGTTCTTCTTTCGATTTTTTTCGACATCCTATACTATGACTTTTTTTTGACTTTTTTCGACATCTTTCGACTTTTTTCCTGTACTAAGACTTTTTTAGACTTTTTTCGTCATACTACACTATGACTTTTTATGACTTTTTTCGACATGCATTTTTTCGATATTCTATACCATAACTTTATCTCGACTTTTTCCGACATACTATACTATGACTTTTTCTCAACTTTTTTCGACATACTATACTATGACTTTTTCTCAACTTTTTTCGACATACTATACTATGACTTTTTTCGACTTTTTTTCCGACATACTACTATATGACTTTTTGAATGTGACTTTAGGGCTTCAGGAATAGCTCACCAAGCTGAACTGCTGCCTCAAGTGATACTTCACAATCTGAAGTTGAAGGATCAAATCCCAGTTCTTCCTTGACTTTTTTCGACATGCTATACTATGACTTTTTTTTTTTTACTTTTTTCGACTTTTTCTCGACTTTTTTGGACATACTATACTATGACTTTTTTTAGAAT
>CM042335.1:774833-777333 GCA_023566125.1 Zingel zingel | reverse complement strand
AGCTGAGTGTCCAGCTCCGTGTTGTCCACTGAGTGATGTCTAGGACAGTAGATGAGTGTCCAGCTCCGTGTTGTCCACTGCGTGATGTCTAGGACAGTAGATGAGTGTCCAGCTCCATGTTGTCCACTGAGTGATGTCTAGGACAGTAGATGAGTGTCCAGCTCCATGTTGTCCACTGAGTGATGTCTAGGACTGTAGATGAGTGTCCAGCTCCATGTTATCCACTGAGTGATGTCTAGGACTGTAGATGAGTGTCCAGCTCCATGTTGTCCACTGAGTGATGTCTAGGACTGTAGATGAGTGTCCAGCTCCATGTTGTCCACTGAGTGATGTCTAGGACAGTAGATGAGTGTCCAGCTCCGTGTTGTCCACTGAGTGATGTCTAGGACTGTAGATGAGTGTCCAGCTCCATGTTGTCCACTGAGTGATGTCTAGGACAGTAGATGAGTGTCCAGCTCCATGTTGTCCACTGAGTGATGTCTAGGACAGTAGATGAGTGTCCAGCTCCATGTTGTCCACTGAGTGATGTCTAGGACAGTAGATGAGTGTCCAGCTCCATGTTGTCCACTGAGTGATGTCTAGGACTGTAGATGAGTGTCCAGCTCCATGTTGTCCACTGAGTGATGGCTAGGACTGTAGATGAGTGTCCAGCTCCATGTTGTCCACTGAGTGATGTCTAGGACTGTAGATGAGTGTCCAGCTCCATGTTGTCCACTGAGTGATGTCTAGGACAGTAGATGAGTGTCCAGCTCCATGTTGTCCACTGAGTGATGTCTAGGACTGTAGATGAGTGTCCAGCTCCATGTTGTCCACTGAGTGATGTCTAGGACTGTAGATGAGTGTCCAGCTCCATGTTGTCCACTGAGTGATGTCTAGGACAGTAGATGAGTGTCCAGCTCCGTGTTGTCCACTGAGTGATGTCTAGGACTGTAGATGAGTGTCCAGCTCCATGTTGTCCACTGAGTGATGTCTAGGACAGTAGATGAGTGTCCAGCTCCATGTTGTCCACTGAGTGATGTCTAGGACTGTAGATGAGTGTCCAGCTCCATGTTGTCCACTGAGTGATGTCTAGGACTGTAGATGAGTGTCCAGCTCCATGTTGTCCACTGAGTGATGTCTAGGACTGTAGATGAGTGTCCAGCTCCATGTTGTCCACTGAGTGATGTCTAGGACAGTAGATGAGTGTCCAGCTCCATGTTGTCCACTGAGTGATGTCTAGGAGAGTAGGTGTTGAGTGTCCAGCGGTTGACTGTGACCCGTCGGCAGTAACGTAACTACTTTTTCAGGTAAAAAGTAGTGTAACGCTCTACTACTGAAAATTTGGTAACGAAACGTAGTTCCTTTTTCAATTCGGCGCGACGTTACTTTTCCCAGCGACAGATTTGACAGCGACGCTGCCTTCTCACAAGCTCCACACGGGACGGGACAGAGGCTGGTAGCAGAGCCAAAGCTAACTTCTGAGAGCGTTTTAAGCTTCGTCGGCTTTTTGCTGGACGGCGCTCTGAGCCAGGCAGACACAAAGCTGACGACCTCCCAGATGGAGGCGGTGGAGACGGCCTCATACGCACACACAGCGGACCGCTGGGGACTGGTGTCGGTCGCACGGACACGCGAGGACTTCCAGAAAAGAGGCTGCATGTGTCTACGACCATCGTGGCTGCACGACCGGTACAAGTCGATACAGACATTACATAGTATACACTAACACCGTGTAACGCCGATGACCTGCTGATGGGCATTCAACCCGCGCTGGACTGGTTCATAATGACTCAGCCGTCCCTCCGTGAGGAGAGAATCCAGCCTGCAGGAGTTCAGACACGTCACTGATAACCAGAGATCGGCTTCATGGTCAAAGATAGCTTTAGAATAATTAACTTCAGTCTCTGCCAGAGACGCCGGCTTTAAAAGGAACGTGAAAGTAACGTGTAAAGTAAAAAGTTACTTTCCATAGGGGGTAACTAAGTAAAGTAACAGATTACTTTTTAAGAAGTAACGAGTAACGAGAGAACACTTTTTAAAAGTAACTTCCCCAACACTGGCCGTCGGTGCCTGGGACCCAGCGTCGGTGCCTTGGACCCAGCGTCGGTGCCTGGGTCCCAGCGTCGGTGCCTTGGACCCAGCGTCGGTGCCTTGGACCCAGCGTCGGTGCCTGGGACCCAGCGTCGGTGCCTTGGACCCAGTGTCGGTGCCTGGGTCCCAGCGTCGGTGCCTTGGACCCAGCGTTGGTGCCTTGGACCCAGCGTCGGTGCCTGGGACCCAGCGTCGGTGCCTGGGAACCAGCGTCGGTGCCTTGGACCCAGCGTCGGTGCCTGGGACCCAGCGTCGGTGCCTGGGACCCAGCGTCGGTGCCCGGGACCCAGCGGGAGCTCTTATCTCCGCTGAGGCCTTGCGACTCACATTGGGTTTTCCAGGACAGAGAGAGTGAAGGAGGTTGAGTTTGGGCGGCCTCGGCCTCCTCAGGGCCAACGCTCCGCCCTCCGCCCTCGGATGCCATCCCGCC
>CM042335.1:757333-762333 GCA_023566125.1 Zingel zingel | reverse complement strand
AGGGCGTTGGCCGGACATAGCGAGTCGACGGCGGGCATTGCAGGGTGTAATGGGGCACAGCAGGGCGTAGGGCAGGACCACGGCGACAGCTGCCACCATGATGTAGGTGCCTTCATGATCCAAGATGATGGTGCTGGGGGGACAAAGAACATACGGACTCCGGGGAAGCTCCCCGGAGCTAGGTTAATAACAAGCATTTCTGGAACATGAATACACACAGATGGAAAGAGAGAGGAGAGAGGAGCTCAGTGTGTCAAAGGAGGTGCCCCGGTAGTCTAGAACTATAACCGCATAGGGAGGCTGTGTTGTGGCTACACACCTTCCCCCGCCGGTCTAGGCTAAAATCAGTGTTGGAGTTAAGTTTACAATGTGTGATTTGAGCATGAAATGACTGGTTTTGCCAGTGGTGTGTAGTACAGGTCTGCTGGTGTGTTAAGAGATTAGAAACGTTGTTGAAAGTATTGACAGAATTGTCATTGCGATCGTGTAGAGCCGTCTTCACCTGACGGCTACAGCTGGAGCTTGTTCTTGACGTTATTGTTACATATTTAGAAATGTTGACACACTCCTCAACGCTGTGGTCACTTGTGTTGCTTGTTGCTACGATCGCTGCTGTTAACTGGCCAGGCGTTCTTTTGGGATAGTTTTGTCACTTTTTTTCGTCACTTTTGTAACTTTTTAAGACGTGTTGGTCGCATTTTTAACACTTTTGTCACTTTTTTTTGGAGTTTTGTTGCTTTTTTCGTCACTTTCATTAATTGTATCTGTGTGTGTGTGTGTGTGTGTGTGTGTATGTGTCTTTTTCTGTGTGTGTGTGTGTGTGTGTGTGTGTGTGTGTGTGTATCTGTGTGTGTGTGTTTGTGTCGTTGTGTGTGTGTGTGTGTGTGTGTGTGTGTGTGTATGTGTCTTTTTCTGTGTGTGTGTGTGTGTGTGTCTTTTTCTGTGTGTGTGTGTGTGTGTGCGTGTGTGTGTATCTGTGTGTGTGTTTGTCTGTCGTTGTGTGTGTGTGTGTGTGTGTGTGTGTGTGTGTGTGTGTCTTTTTCTGTGTGTGTGTGTGTATGTGTCTTTTTCTGTGTGTGTGTGTGTGTGTGTGTGTGTGTGTGTGTGTGTGTGTGTGTGTTTGTCTGTGTCGTTGTGTGTGTGTGTCTGTGTGTGTGTGTTTGTCTGTGTCGTTGTGTGTGTGTGTGTGTGTGTGTGTGTATGTGTCTTTTTCTGTGTGTGTGTGTGTGTGTGCGTGCGTGTGTGTGTGTGTGTGTGTGTGTGTGTGTGTGTGTGTGTGTGTGTGTGTGTGTGTGTGTGTGTGTGTATGTGTGTGTTTGTTTTAAACTGACTCATCAAACTGAACATATCTTAATATTTTGACGTTTTCTTTCACTTGTCGTTGGGTGACGCCAGAGAAACCCAGGTGTGCTCTTTCAATATTTTAATAATAATTCACACAATTTTGCAATAACACAACGACACACTTCTTCATCGTTGTGTTGGTTTGTTTAAATCAAGGTACTTACAATTTGAAATACAAAGATTTTTGTCAGTCAGAAATATTCTGAACATCAGGAAACATTTAAGAATAGAAATGTTTTTTCGTTCCCTGCAAAACTTTTAGTCTACATATTTTTTAAATTGAGGAAAAAAAACCAATGCTCTGAAATAAACAGTGACCCTGAAACCAGATGACCTCCATCATCAAAGAGTCGACTGTTGGGTTTTAAAGCACACACACACACACACACACACACACACGCACCCACACACACACGCACACACACACACACACGCACGCACACGCACACACACACACACGCACACACACACACACACACACACACACACACACGCACGCACACGCACACACACACATGCACACACACACGCACGCACACGCACACACACACACACACACACACACACACACACACACACACACGCACACACACACACACTCACAGGAGATGTCAGATACAATCAGTCTGATTGGCCAAGAGCGAATATTGAGGGTTTCCCATGAGGCTGTGTGGCCGGCGGCAGTCAAAGACAGACACAAAGAGAGAGAGAGAGACAGAGAGAGAGACAGAGAGAGACAGAGAGAGAGACAGAGAGAGAGAGAGAGACAGAGAGAGAGACAGAGAGACAGAGAGAGAGAGACAGAGACAGAGAGAGAGAGACAGAGAGAGAGACAGAGAGAGAGAGAGACAGAGAGAGAGAGAGAGAGAGAGACAGAGAGAGAGAGAGAGAGAGAGAGAGAGAGAGAGAGAGACAGAGAGAGAGAGAGAGAGAGACAGAGAGAGAGAGAGAGAGAGAGAGAGGTTAAAGAAGATTTTTATCTTCATATTAACATTAGTCTCTTATTGTCAGCATTTCTTTAAACCAATCACAATCGTATTGGGCGGAGTTAAGCTCTGGACGCAACGACTTTGGCTCTGCAAAATAGTCTCAGGAAGGAACTTGTTTTGGTGGAACATGTGGACGTTCAAAAGTAGTTTTACTCGTGCAACAGAAAACTCAGATTGGACAGATAGTCTAGCTAGCTGTCTGGATTTACCCTGCAGAGATCTGAGGAGCAGTTAACCATAGTCCTCAGAAATCCACCGGAGGTTAGAACGCCAACACAAAGAAAGAGGAAGGAGACGGATATCCCACAGAAAATTAGGGACATCCGGCAGCACCGGAACAATCCCAATTTCATTTTGTTCATGGAGGAGAAAGGAAACAAGTAAGTGGAAGTGCAATGCTCCCAAGCCACGGCTGAGCGGACCAATCACAGTTGTTAACGCATAGTTACATATCTGGAAAGGTGCATGTCAGGCTACAGAGTATGGTCTGTGTCTATGTGCGTGTCTAAGTATGTGCCTACCTACGTAGACACGCACGTAGGTAACTTACGTAAGTGCACACATGGATAACTTGGTGGGTACGTTAGTGCCTACGTATGTTACCTACATGGGTGCCTACGTGCGTGCCTGTGTGCCTACGTGCGTGCCTGCGTGCCTACGTGCGTGTCTACATAAGTTACCTACATGCATGCCTACGTGCAAACCTACAAAAGTTCCTACGTGCGTGCCTACGTGCATGCCTACGTGCGTGTCTACATAAGTTACCTACGTGCGTGCCTACGTGCGTGCCTACATAAATTACCTACATGCATGCCTATGTGCATACCTACAGAAGTTACCTACATGCATGCCTACAGAAGTTACCTACATAAGTTACCTACATGCATGCCTACATAAGTTACCTACATGCATGCCTACATAAGTTACCTATGTGCGTGCCTACATAAGTTATGTGCGTGCATGCCTACATAAGTTACCTACATGCATGCCTACATAAGTTACCTACGTGCGTGCCTACAAAAGTTACGTGCATGCATGCCTACATGAGTTACCTACATAAGTTACCTAAGTGCATGCCTACATAAGTTACCTACATAAGTTACCTAAGTGCATGCCTACATAAGTTACCTACATAAGTTACCTAACTGCATGCCTACATAAGTTACCTACATAAGTTACCTAAGTGCATGCCTACATAAGTTACCTACATAAGTTACCTACATGCGTGCCTACATAAGTTACCTACATAAGTTACCTAAGTGCATGCCTACATAAGTTACCTACGTGCGTGCCTACATAAGTTACCTACATAAGTTACCTACATGCATGCCTACATAAGTTACCTACATAAGTTACCTAAGTGCATGCCTACATAAGTTACCTACGTGCATGCCTACATAAGTTACCTACATGCGTTACCTACATAAGTTACCTAAGCGCACGCCTACATAATTTACCTACATAAGTTACATAAGCGCATGCCTACATAAGTTACCTACATGCGTTACCTAAGTGCGTGCCTACATGAGTTACCTACATAAGTTACCTACGGGCGTGCCTACATAAGTTACCTACATAAGTTACCTAAGTGCATGCCTACATAAGTTACCTACGTGCATGCCTACATAAGTTACCTACATAAGTTACCTACATGCATGCCTACATAAGTTACCTAAGTGCATGCCTACATAAGTTACCTACGTGCATGCCTACATAAGTTACCTACATGCGTTACCTACATAAGTTACCTACATGCATGCCTACATAAGTTACCTACATAAGTTACCTACATGCATGCCTACATAAGTTACCTACATGCGTGCCTACATAAGTTACCTACATAAGTTACCTACATGCATGCCTACATAACTTACCTACGTGCATGCCTACATAAGTTACCTAAGTGCATGCCTACATAAGTTACCTACATGCGTTACCTAAGTGCGTGCCTACATAAGTTACCTACATAAGTTACCTACATGCGTGCCTACATAAGTTACCTACATGCTTTACCTACATAAGTTACCTACATGCTTTACCTACATAAGTTACCTACATGCATGCCTACATAAGTTACCTACGTGCGTGCCTACATAAGTTACCTACATGCTTTACCTACATAAGTTACCTACATGCATGCCTACATAAGTTACCTACATAAGTTACCTAAGTGCATGCCTACATAAGTTACCTACATACGTTACCTAAGTGCATGCCTACATAAGTTACCTACATAAGTTACCTACATGCATGCCTACATAAGTTACCTACATAAGTTACCTACATGCATGCCTACATAAGTTACCTACATGCGTGCCTACATAAGTTACCTACATAAGTTACCTACATGCATGCCTACATAAGTTACCTACATGCGTGCCTACATAAGTTACCTACATGCATGCCTACGTGCAAACCTACAAAAGTTCCTACGTGCGTGCCTACGTGCATGCCTACGTGCGTGTCTACATAAGTTACCTACGTGCGTGCCTACGTGCGTGCCTACATAAATTACCTACATGCATGCCTATGTGCATACCTACAGAAGTTACCTACATGCATGCCTACAGAAGTTACCTACATAAGTTACCTACATGCATGCCTACATAAGTTACCTACATGCATGCCTACATAAGTTACCTATGTGCGTGCCTACATAAGTTATGT
>CM042335.1:747333-749833 GCA_023566125.1 Zingel zingel | reverse complement strand
CTCATTCCCCCTGCTCTGGTGTTCCCCCTCTCATTCCCCCTGCTCTGGCGTTTCCCCCTCTCATTCCCCCTGCTCTGGCATTTCCCCCCTCTCATTCCCCCTGCTCTGGCGTTTCCCCCTCTCATTCCCCCTGCTCTGGCATTTCCCCCTGCTCTGGTGTTCCCCCCTCTCATTCCCCCTGCTCTGGCGTTTCCCCCTCTCATTCCCCCTGCTCTGGCATTTCCCCCCTCTCATTCCCCCTGCTCTGGTGTTCCCCCCTCTCATTCCCCCTGCTCTGGTGTTCCCCCTCTCATTCCCCCTGCTCTGGTGTTCCCCCCTCTCATTCCCCCTGCTCTGGTGTTCCCCCTCTCATTCCCCCTGCTCTGGCATTTCTCCCTCTCATTCCCCCTGCTCTGGTGTTTCCCCCTCTCATTCCCCCTGCTATGGCATTTCCCCCTCTCATTCCCCCTGCTCTGGTGTTCCCCCCTCTCATTCCCCCTGCTCTGGCGTTCCCCCTCTCATTCCCCCTGCGCTGGCGTTCCTCCCTCTCATTCCCCCTGCTCTGGCGTTCCCCCCTCTCATTCCCCCTGCTCTGGCGTTCCCCCCTCTCATTCCCCCTGCTCTGGCGTTCCCCCCTCTCATTCCCCCTGCTCTGGCGTTCCCCCCTCTCATTCCCCCTCCTGTTTATGTCCAGTATACCAGAATGATGATGAGATATGAGGTTTGGGCGTGTTAGTTTAAACAGAGATTAGAAACACTTGGTGCACAGAGATCACTTTGGACTGAAAGCTCAAACACTAAGAAACCAAAACGTAGCGGAGGAGACGGAGGAGACGGAGGAGACGGAGGAGACGGAGGAGACGGGGCGTTAGGAGGCCTAACGCCCCGTCTCCTCCGTCTCCTCCGCTACGTAGCAGGTGTGGCTCCGCGAGTTCAGAGGTTCTTCAGAAAGATTTAATAAAACATTGAGGAGCCTCTATGGGCTCCAGAAGTCCCTTAAGGATGTTTTAAGGGTCCCTGATGAGGTTAGGGTTATTCCCTGGTTATTGCATAATGATGAAAGTATAAACACACAACACCAGATATGTGTGTGTGTGTGTGTGTGTGTGTGTGTGTGTGTGTGTGTGTGTGTGTGTGTGTGTGTGTGTGTGTGTGTGTGCTTGTTTAACTATATTCATGGGGTCCAAAAACCGGGAGTTCGGTATACTTGTGGGGTCTGCACAGCCTTGTGGGGCCCAAAATGCTGGACCCCACAAGGTTAAAGGTCTGTTTGAGGGTTAAGACTTGGTTTTAGGATTAGGGTTAGAATTAGGTTATGGTTAGGGTGAGGGTAAGGGTTAAGGTTAGGCATCTAGTGGTGATGGTTAAGGTTAGGGTAAGGGGCTAGGGAATGCATTATGTCAATGACGGGTCCCCACAAAGATAGTGAGACGGACTTGTGTGTGTGTGTGTGTGTGTGTGTGTGTGTGTGTGTGTGTGTGTGTGTGTGTGTGTGTGTGTGTGTGTGTTAATCCCTGGTATTAACTGTGTCTAGACTGCAGAGTCTCTGAGGTCGTCGCTCTGCAGGGTTACCTCCTCTATGCGGAGTCTCACCGGACTACAAAGATTACATTCCTCCTTTCCTCTCCTCCTTTCCTCTCCTCCTTTCCTCTCGTCTTCTGTTCTCTTCTTCCCTTCATCCTCTCTGTCTTAACCTTTTATTTCCTCTCCCCTTTCTCCCTTATTTTTGGACCTGTTTCTTTCCCCATGCAAATACGGGAAAAGGCTTTCTGAGCCAGCTGGTTGTCAGACGTTTCAGTTCCACCGTTGGCCGCTAAGCCAATGGTTGCTTCACGACATGGCGCTGTTCCTGGGGTCCTGCCATAGACATGTATAAACTGGACCAGCAGACCCTGTGTCTCTGGACGGAGACCAGTGAAGTCTCTTTTCCGGTGATGGCTGAGCGTTACTGAGCAGCCTCCAACTGAGCTTGAAGACGTAGATGTGACGTGAGCAACCTGTCTGAAAGTTGGAAGTCTTCTGGTAGCTGTGCCAAGAGAAATCTCAATCATTCCCAATCTAGCAGAGACGGAGAGCGTAGGTATATGTAAGGAGATAACATAGGCACAGGCTAATTACTGATCACTAACATGATAGTTAACATTAGTAATTACACTTAAACAGCTAATGGAAGTCCAAACTGCCTGAGAGCTTCTCCTGTACTATACGGTAATTCCTCTACTATGAGACAGTAAGTCTTGTGGTTATGACCCAATTGTTAGCCTATTTTTATAACAACGTCTGCTACGGAGCCATAACGTGAGCTACAAGGTAATGGAGCCTTTTATACATTGTCGTGTTTCTTTAGAAATAAACAATGGACAAATATAGACTTAAAACGCTTCAGATGTAAAGTTATTCTCTGTCAAAGTGACGTCAGAATGAATGGCAGTCAATGGGATGCTAACGGGAGGTGATGGCTTGGTAGCATCAGAATGAATGGCAGTCAATGGGATGCTAACGGGAGCTGATGGCTTGGTAG
>CM042335.1:724833-727333 GCA_023566125.1 Zingel zingel | reverse complement strand
AGGAGGGAGACGAGAACGTGCTGCTGGATCATTGATTGGAACATTTACTTATAAAGATCTTCTTCCTGCCAACCCTGGCTACCGAAATCTGGAGCCGCTGATATGTCTGCTCTTCTCTCTGATGCTCTGAGACAGACGATACAGGCTACACACACACCGCTACACGGGACGCTAGTTAACACTATACTCAACAGCAGCTAATGTTAGCCTACCGCCAGCTAGTTAACACTATACTCAACAGCAGCTAACGTTAGTCTACCACTAGCTAGTTAACACTATACTCTACAGCAGCTAGCGTTACCCTACCGCTAGCTAGTTAACACTATACTCTACAGCAGCTAGCGTTACCCTACCGCTAGCTAGTTAACACTATACTCAACAGCAGCTAACGTTAGCCTACCGCTAGCTAGTTAACACTATACTCAACAGCAGCTAACGTTAGCCTACCGCCAGCTAGTTAACACTATACTCAACAGCAGCTAACGTTAGTCTACCGCCAGCTAGTTAACACTATACTCAACAGCAGCTAACGTTAGTCTACCACTAGCTAGTTAACACTATACTTAACAGCAGCTAACGTTAGCCTACCGCTAGCTGGTTAACACTATACTCAACAGCAGCTAACGTTAGCCTACCGCTAGCTAGTTAACACTATACTCAACAGCAGCTAACGTTAGCCTACCGCTAGCTAGTTAACACTATACTCGACAGCAGCTAACGTTAGCCTACCGCTAGCTAGTTAACACTATACTCGACAGCAGCTAACGTTAGCCTACCGCTAGCTAGTTAACACTATACTCGACAGCAGCTAACGTTAACCTACCGCTAGCTAGTTAACACTATACTCGACAGCAGCTAACGTTTGCCTACCGCTAGCTAGTTAACACTATACTCGACAGCAGCTAACGTTAGCCTACCGCTAGCTAGTTAACACTATACTCGACAGCAGCTAACGTTAGCCTACCGCTAGCTAGTTAACACTATACTCGACAGCAGCTAACGTTAACCTACCGCTAGCTAGTTAACACTATACTTAACAGCAGCTAACGTTAGCCTACCGCTAGCTGGTTAACACTATACTCAACAGCAGCTAACGTTAGCCTACCGCTAGCTAGTTAACACTATACTCAACAGCAGCTAACGTTAGCCTACCGCTAGCTAGTTAACACTATACTCAACAGCAGCTAACGTTAGCCTACCGCTAGCTCGTTAACACTATACTCGACAGCAGCTAACGTTAGCCTACCGCTAGCTAGTTAACACTATACTCGACAGCAGCTAACGTTAACCTACCGCTAGCTAGTTAACACTATACTCGACAGCAGCTAACGTTTGCCTACCGCTAGCTAGTTAACACTATACTCGACAGCAGCTAACGTTAGACTACCGCTAGCTAGTTAACACTATACTCGACAGCAGCTAACGTTAACCTACCACTAGCTAGTTAACACTATACTCGACAGCAGCTAACGTTAGCCTACCGCTAGCTAGTAGCTGGATTAAAAGCGGTTAAAATGCTAACAGCTAACGCTAAACGGTGTAAAGTGTGTCTGTATTCCACTGTAGAGGATCAACACCAGGACGTAACAATCTGCTGTCGGAGAAACACAGACGGTGCGTTCAATGAAACTGGTAATCTACAGCCTCGTGGTGCATTTGAAGTTATTGTAAATGTCCTTTTCCAATCTGGTGGTTGTTACTAGTGAAATAAGTTATTGTTATTGTTATACATTATTATTAACTCATTTCATTTTGACCATATGTCCTTAGCAATCAACAAGCTGTTCTTTAATGTCACCGACTGTTGTTAAGTACCCTTTTTCTTTCTTAAAAAGTATCGGTTCAGGCACCGTTAATTATGTAGGCCTATGTGATTAATTTCAATTAATTAATCACAGAGTATGTAATTAATTAGATTACATCTTTTAATCGATTGACAGCTGTAGTTTATATGACTTTTTGAAACATGTGATGGATGCTAATGTTCGAACGTGATGGGGAATGTCATTCCAGATGTTTGTGTAAATATAGAAAAGGGATTTCTGACCGTAGTTGTTCTGTATGGGGGGAACTGGAACGAGTGCCTGTAGGACTGTTGCATCTGCCTATACTGCCTACGCCGTGGGCCAGGCCGGGCCAGGCCGGACCAGGCGGTGATGTACGTAAACAGAGCTTTACGTACGTAGCTCTGTTTGATCCGTAAAGTAAAAAACAAACGAGTCCAGTCCAGTTAGTCCAGTCCAGGCTCCTCTCCACAGGTCAGACCGAAGGAGGATTCTGCAGTAGATCTGTCTCCATTCATTCAGCCGTTGAGTCAGAGAGAAGACCTGCGTTCCTCCGGAGACTTTTAACATTCCTCCAGCTCCAGGTTTATGATTTCCTGATGGAGGGAGATGGAGGGAGATGGAGGGAGATGGAGGGAGATGGATCCCTGCGGTAAGCGTGAGACTACGTGGTTCTGCTCCAGTGGTCTCGTGTCATGACGTTTCTCTCGGAGTAA
>CM042335.1:709833-712333 GCA_023566125.1 Zingel zingel | reverse complement strand
GTAGAGAGACAACAGTAGAGAGTAGTATGTAGAGAGTAGTATGTAGAGAGACAACAGTAGAGAGTAGTATGTCGAGAGACAACAGTAGAGAGTAGTATGTAGAGAGTAGTATGTAGAGAGTAGTATGTAGAGAGTAGTATGTAGAGAGACAGCAGTAGAGAGTAGTATGTAGAGAGACAACAGTAGAGAGTAGTATGTAGAGAGACAACAGTAGAGAGTAGTATGTAGAGAGACAGCAGTAGAGAGTAGTATGTAGAGAGACAGCAATAGAGAGTAGTATGTAGAGAGTAGTATGTAGAGAGACAACAGTAGAGAGTAGTATGTAGAGAGTAGTATGTAGAGAGTAGTATGTAGAGAGTAGTATGTAGAGAGACAGCAGTAGAGCGTAGTATGTAGAGAGACAGCAGTAGAGAGTAGTATGTAGAGAGACAGCAGTAGAGCGTAGTATGTAGAGAGACAGCAGTAGAGAGTAGTATGTAGAGAGTAGTATGTAGAGAGTAGTATGTAGAGAGACAGCAGTAGAGAGTAGTATGTAGAGAGACAGCAGTAGAGCGTAGTATGTAGCGAGACAACAGTAGAGAGTAGTATGTAGAGAGTAGTATGTAGAGAGACAGCAGTAGAGAGTAGTATGTAGAGAGTAGTATGTAGTGAGTAGTATGTATAGAGACAGCAGTAGAGAGTAGTATGTAGAGAGACAGCAGTAGAGAGTAGTATGTTGAGAGACAGCAGTAGAGAGTAGTATGTAGAGAGACGACAGTAGAGAGTAGTATGTAGACAGACAGCAGTAGAGAGTAGTATGTAGAGAGTAGTATGTAGAGAGACAACAGTAGAGAGTAGTATGTAGAGAGACAGCAGTAGAGAGTAGTATGTTGAGAGACAGCAGTAGAGAGTAGTATGTAGAGAGACGACAGTAGAGAGTAGTATGTAGAGAGACAGCAGTAGAGAGTAGTACGTAGAGAGACAGCAGTAGAGAGTAGTATGTAGAGAGACAGCAGTAGAGAGTAGTATGTAGAGAGACAGCAGTAGAGAGTAGTATGTAGAGAGACAGCAGTAGAGAGTAGTATGTAGAGAGAGAGAGCAGTAGAGAGTAGTATGTAGAGAGACAGCAGTAGAGAGTAGTATGTAGAGAGACAGCAGTAGAGAGTAGTATGTAGAGAGACAGCAGTAGAGAGTAGTATGTAGAGAGACAGCAGTAGAGAGTAGTATGTAGAGAGACAGCAGTAGAGAGTAGTATGTAGAGAGTAGTATGTAGAGAGACAGCAGTAGAGAGTAGTATGTAGAGAGACAGCAGTAGAGAGTAGTATGTAGAGAGACAACAGTAGAGAGTAGTATGTAGAGAGTAGTATGTAGAGAGACAACAGTAGAGAGTAGTATGTCGAGAGACAACAGTAGAGAGTAGTATGTAGAGAGTAGTATGTAGAGAGTAGTATGTAGAGAGTAGTATGTAGAGAGACAGCAGTAGAGAGTAGTATGTAGAGAGACAACAGTAGAGAGTAGTATGTAGAGAGACAACAGTAGAGAGTAGTATGTAGAGAGACAGCAGTAGAGAGTAGTATGTAGAGAGACAGCAATAGAGAGTAGTATGTAGAGAGTAGTATGTAGAGAGACAACAGTAGAGAGTAGTATGTAGAGAGTAGTATGTAGAGAGTAGTATGTAGAGAGTAGTATGTAGAGAGACAGCAGTAGAGCGTAGTATGTAGAGAGACAGCAGTAGAGTAGTATGTAGAGAGACAGCAGTAGAGCGTAGTATGTAGAGAGACAGCAGTAGAGAGTAGTATGTAGAGAGTAGTATGTAGAGAGTAGTATGTAGAGAGACAGCAGTAGAGAGTAGTATGTACAGAGACAGCAGTAGAGCGTAGTATGTAGCGAGACAACAGTAGAGAGTAGTATGTAGAGAGTAGTATGTAGAGAGACAGCAGTAGAGAGTAGTATGTAGAGAGTAGTATGTATAGAGACAGCAGTAGAGAGTAGTATGTAGAGAGACAGCAGTAGAGAGTAGTATGTTGAGAGACAGCAGTAGAGAGTAGTATGTAGAGAGACGACAGTAGAGAGTAGTATGTAGACAGACAGCAGTAGAGAGTAGTATGTAGAGAGTAGTATGTAGAGAGACAACAGTAGAGAGTAGTATGTAGAGAGACAGCAGTAGAGAGTAGTATGTTGAGAGACAGCAGTAGAGAGTAGTATGTAGAGAGACGACAGTAGAGAGTAGTATGTAGAGAGACAGCAGTAGAGAGTAGTACGTAGAGAGACAGCAGTAGAGAGTAGTATGTAGAGAGACAGCAGTAGAGAGTAGTATGTAGAGAGACAGCAGTAGAGAGTAGTATGTAGAGAGAGAGAGCAGTAGAGAGTAGTATGTAGAGAGACAGCAGTAGAGAGTAGTATGTAGAGAGACAGCAGTAGAGAGTAGTATGTAGAGAGACAGCAGTAGAGAGTAGTATGTAGAGAGACAGCAGTAGAGAGTAGTATGTAGAGAGACAGCAGTAGAGAGTAGTATGTAGAG
>CM042335.1:694833-697333 GCA_023566125.1 Zingel zingel | reverse complement strand
TGATGTAACCCATATCTCTGATGATGCCTACATGACATCATCGTAGATATGATGTAACCCATATCTCTGATGATGTCTACATGACATCATCGTAGATATGATGTAACCCATATCTATGATGATGCCTACATGACATCATAGATATGATGTAACCCATATCTCTGATGATGCCTACATGACATCATAGATATGATGTAACCCATATCTCTGATGATGCCTACATGACATCATCGTAGATATGATGCAACCCATATCTCTGATGATGTCTACATGACATCATCGTAGATATGATGTAACCCATATCTCTGATGATGCCTACATGACATCATAGATATGATGTAACCCATATCTCTGATGATGCCTACATGACATCATCGTAGATATGATGTAACCCATATCTCTGATGATGCCTACATGACATCATAGATATGATGTAACCCATATCTCTGATGATGCCTACATGACATCATCGTAGATATGATGTAACCCATATCTCTGATGATGCCTACATGGCAGCTGGCTCGGCGGACAGTCGCTCTAATGTGATTACGTGATAAAGGAGTTGAATTTATTCTCGACATTTCAACTTTATTCTCGAAAAAGTATTTTTCAGTATGTATGGGTACAGGGTATGGATGGGTACAGGGTATGGATGGGTACAGGGTATGGATGGGTACAGGGTATGGATGGGTACAGGGCATGGATGTATGGGTACAGGGTATGGATGTATGGGTACAGGGCATGGATGAATGGGTACAGGGTATGAATGGGTACAGGGCATGTATGGGTACAGGGTATGGATGTATGGGTACAGGGTATGAATGGGTACAGGGCATGTATGGGTACAGGGTATGGATGTATGGGTACAGGGCATGGATATATGGGTACAGGGCATGTATGGGTACAGCGCATGGATGTATGGGTACAGGGCGTGGATGTATGGGTACAGGGTATGGATGTATGGGTACAGGGCATGGATGTATGGGTACAGGGCGTGGATGTATGGGTACAGCGCATGGATGTATGGGTACAGGGCGTGGATGTATGGGTACAGGGCATGGATGTATGGGTACAGCGCATGGATGTATGGGTACAGGGCGTGGATGTATGGGTACAGGGCGTGGATGTATGGGTACAGCGCATGGATGTATGGGTACAGGGCGTGGATGTATGGGTACAGGGTATGGATGTATGGGTACAGGGCATGGATGTATGGGTACAGGGCATGGATGTATGGGTACAGGGCATGGATGTATGGGTACAGGGCATGGATGTATGGGTACAGGGTATGGATGTATGGGTACAGGGCATGGATGTATGGGTACAGGGCGTGTACCCATACATACAAAAAACTAAACTAGACTAGCAACTGAATTCGAAAACAAAAAGTCAAAACGAAATAAATATAAAAACGAATGAAAATGCTGAACTATAATAACCTTGGATGCGACACAAAATGTGGATAATCAGATAGAGGTTGAGCCAGAATCTTTCAGATGATCTTCCAGACAGGAAGAGGAAGAGGACCCATGGAGAGGAGCTGCCCCATCACCACCCCATTATGAATGGGGTGGTGATGGGGCAGTGGACATGACACATGCCTGTGGTGTGGGAGACCTGGGTTTGATTCCCGCTGCCATACATCAACCAATGTGTCCCTGACACTTAACCCCTAGTTGCTCCAGAGGCGTGTAAGCATCAGCTAAATGACATGTAGGCCTAATGTAATGAATGAGAGTTGAAGCTGAAGCAGAAAATCACAGTGTGTGTGCTTTCCATATGAGACACACACACACACACACACACACACACACACACACACACCCACCCCCCCCTTGGCTCTGTTCTCTGAAATGCAGAAGTTCTGTAAAGCAGACATATCCATGCTGTGCACCAGTTGTGTGTGTGTGTGTGTGTGTGTGTGTGTGTGTGTGTGTGTGTGTGTGTGTGTAACTACAGTCGTGGGGTCCAAAAACCGGGAGTCCTGTATACTTGTGGGGTCCGACCAGCTTTGTGGGGCCAAAATGCTGGAGCCCACAAGGTTAAAGGTTAAGACTTGGTTTTAGGATTAGGGTTAGAATTAGGTTATGGTTAGGGTGAGGGTAAGGGTTAAGGTTAGGCATCTAGTGGTGATGGTTAAGGTTAGGGTAAGGGGCTAGGGAATGCTTTATGTCAATGACGGGTCCCCACAAAGATAGTGAGACGCACTGTGTGTGTGTGTGTGTGTGTGTGTGTGCGCGTGCGTTGTCTCTGATTGGTTGCTGAACATGTCTCATGCCAGGTTCTTATTAAAAACTAATGAAATTAAAGATGAAGATTTTTCGGATAACTCCGACTTGGCCCTAAAGAAGAATAAAAACCCAAACGAGCGTTCTCTTCCGTTCATTGTTTGAGATCTCACTTCAAACACGTCTTTTAGGTATTTTAGCTCGTTAGTCGTCTCAAAACAGCGCCTGGAAATATCCAAAAATAACACAAATGTGAAATACCGGCCACATAT
>CM042335.1:683498-689593 GCA_023566125.1 Zingel zingel | reverse complement strand
TAAAGAAGGGTCAGAGTCTCTATTTAAAACCTCCTCAATACTGCGGATGTTGGCTTCAAGTTTCATGACCTCTGCATTAATCTTAGCAGTTGAATGGGAGGTGTATTGTTGACAAAAAACACGAACTTGTGCTTTGCCAACGTCCCACCACTGCGTCAAAGACTTAAAATCAGCTTTTTTATTTTTCCAGCACTTCCAAAAGTGCTCAAAAGTGTCACAGAACTTGCTGTCTTGTAAAAGTTTGTTATTAAAATGCCAGTAGGACTTAATCCTCTCACCTGGCGAGACAATCAAATCCATAAAAACAAAGTGATGATCCGTGAAGCCAACAGGGGTTATTCTACTGTGGACCAGTCTAGAGCTAAGGTTTGGGGAGATGTAAATCCTGTCGAGTCTGGATGCACTCACCCCACTGTTAATGACCCTCACCCAGGTGTACTGTCGGGATTGTGGATGTTTCACCCTCCACGTGTCTACCAAATCCAGCTGGTTAATGGTGCTATTCAAACTCTGAGCTGAATGTGGGTGTGGTTCCTCGCCTATCCTGTCCACAGTGAAATCAGGAGCACAGTTAAAATCGCCACCAACAATCAGCTGATCCTGATGGTACTTATTTAATTCAGTTTTTAATTGAGTGAAAAAAATCACTCTTTCTGCTCCCTGATTAGGGGCGTATACATTAACGAAACAAAACACAGAACCCTCTATCTCTGCCCTGACAACCAGCAGGCGTCCCGCTACCACTTCAGTGGAGGATATGATGGTTGCATTCGCTGCTGCCTTAAACAGAACAGCCACCCCTGCGCTGACATTAGTGCCATGGCTAAGAGCATGGGGACCCTCCCACCATAAACCCCAATCTGTCTCAACTGCTGGATCTGAATGTGTTTCTTGCAAAGACAGCACATCAATCCTTTTCTGACTAGAAACCTCAGAGATTAAAGCCCTCTTGTGCCTGTCTCTCCCCCCATTGATATTAAGAGATCCTATTTTAAGGCTCCTCATAGAAAAGTCAGAAAAAAGAAACAGACAAGTTGAGACAAGCATGATTTTTTTCGTGTCATGATCATTGGAAGTTCTTATTCTTTTTGAGGTTCTACATCCCTTTTCCTTTCTTAAAGTCGTAATGTGCTTTTTGAGGCGATAACGTTTCTTTTTATCTAACAGGTCAAAACTCACCAGTCTTTTCAGGACAGCAACAGACCTGATAAATTTTTCTGTGTCTTTGAAATAATCAGTCACTTTCACAGATCTTTTAAATGTTTCATTCAGAAAACGATCTATTTCCTCTAATGAATACAGATCTGTGCTCAGATTAATTTCTCCAATAGACACAGTATCAGACTCCGAATCGTACTCCATCTCTTCACTAGCACATGACGCCTGACTGCTGAATAGGCCCTCACCCTGTTCAACAGTGGGGATCCCAGTGTGATCTCTTGTGATACTTGTGGAAGCTACTTCCTCGGTAATCCCTGACTGTGACTGCGCTTTAGCACCTCCACACTCAGAATCACTCTCTACTGGCTCGGGAACCAGCTGCTGCTCAGCCTGGCTCTGCTTTTCCACATTACCTTCCTCACCTTTCTCAACCGCTTCACCGGCGGCTGCATCTGCAACTCCGCGATCTACCGCCACGCCCCCAGCATCAGCTGCTCCAGCCACATCGGACCCGTCACCGGGCGCAACATCATCCGCCCCCGGGCCGCCAGCCCCATCCCCCGGGCCGCCAGCCCCATCCCCCGGGCCGCCAGCCCCATTCGCGGCATTATCCGCGGCCGCGGTTTCAGGCGCCGCAGCCTCGCCATCAGTCGGCGCCTGCTGTCTGCGTGGACATGCAAAACGCTTGTGCCCCACATCTCCACACTCAAAACATTTCAACTGTCCAGAGCTTGCATACACCATATAAGACCCGTTACCATGCTTCACTCTGAAGGACACCTCCAGCGTCTGTGTGGGCGAGTCCAGGAACATGAACACCTGCCGCCTCAGAGACTGCACATGTCGCAGTTTGGGATCTTTACATCCTAGAGTCACAGTTTTAAAAGCACTGGCAAACTTTCCAAACCTCCGAAGTTCATTCCCCAACAACTCGTCGGATATGAACGGCGGAACACCAGATACGGTGATCCGCGTGGAGGGAACTGATAAAGGGGAAACCTGCACAAAGCTGTCTCTGATCAACACACCGCTCTCAATCAGCTGATGCACCATCTGCTCGTCCTTCATGAACACAACCACTGCTCTGTTCATTCTGGACGCAAAAGACAGGTTGTCATATCCTACCTGTTCACCCACCGCCAACAGCACCTCCTCCACAGAAACGTTACTCTCCGGGGGGGCTATCCTCACACCCTGCCGGAGACTCGGAGGTGGCGTCTCAAAGGACGCCATTCCTCCCGGAAAAAAAGACACTCGACCGAGACCCCGATTCCTCAGCAGACACTCCACAAAAACAGTTTAAGAGACTTACCTGGTCATGCACCAAAGGACAGGCTGAAAATACAGTCAGAAAATACGAAAAACAGGGACAGAAACAGTTTGAAAAACCGAGCCACTCGCACCTCCGCCACCACCACTCACGCTCACCGGAAACGGAAAGGAGAGGAGAGGAGAGGAGAGGAGAGGAGGAGAGGAGAAAGAGGAGAGGAGAGGAGAGGAGAGGAGAGGAGGGAGAGGAGAGGACAGGAGAGGAGGAGAGGAGAAAGAGGAGAGGAGAGGAGAGGAGAAAGAGGAGAGGAGAGGAGAGGAGAGGAGAGGAGAGGAGAGGAGAGGAGAGGAGAGGAGAGGAGAGCAGAGGGGAGAGGGAGAGGAGGAGAGGAGAAAGAGGAGAGGAGAGGAGAGGACAGGAGAGGAGGAGAGGAGAAAGAGGAGAGGAGAGGAGAGGAGAGAGGAGAGAGGAGAGGACAGGAGAGGAGGAGAGGAGAAAGAGGAGAGGACAGGAGAGGAGGAGAGGAGAAAGAGGAGAGGAGAGGAGAGAGGAGAGAGGAGAGGACAGGAGAGGAGGAGAGGAGAAAGAGGAGAGGAGAGGAGAGGAGAAAGAGGAGAGGAGAGGAAACAGGAGAGGAGAGGAGAGAAGAGGAGAGGAGAAAGAGGAGAGGAGAGGAGAGGAGAGGAGAAAGAGGAGAGGAAACAGGAGAGGAGAAAGAGGAGAGGAGAGGAGAGAGGGAGAGGGAGAGGAGAGCAGAGGAGAGGAGAGGAGAGGGGAGAGGGAGAGGAGGAGAGGAGAAAGAGGAGAGGAGAGGAGAAAGAGGAGAGGAGAGGAGAGGACAGGAGAGGAGGAGAGGAGAAAGAGGAGAGGAGAGGAGAGGAGAGGAGAGGAGAGGAGGAGAGGAGAAAGAGGAGAGGAGAGGAGAGGAGAGGAGAGGAGGAGAGGAGAAAGAGGAGAGGAGAGGAGAGGAGAGGAGAGGAGGAGAGGAGAAAGAGGAGAGGAGAGGAGAGAAGAGGAGAGGAGAGAGGAGAGAGGAGAGGAGAGGAAAGAGGAGAGGAAACAGGAGAGGAGAGGAGAGAAGAGGAGAGGAGAAAGAGGAGAGGAGAGGAGAGGAGAGGAGAGGAGAGGAGAAAGAGGAGAGGAAACAGGAGAGGAGAGGAGGGGAGAGGAGAGGAGAGGAGAGGAGAGGAGGAGAGAAGAAAGAGGAGAGGAGGAGGAGAGGAGAGGAGAGGAGGGGAGAGGAGAGGAGAGAAGAGGAGGAGGAGAGGAGAGGAGAGGAGAGGAGGAGGAGAGGAGAGGAGAGGAGAGGAGAAAGAGGAGAGGAGGAGAGGAGAGGAGAGGAGAGGAGGAAACAGGAGAGGAGAGGAGAGGAGAGGAGGAGGAGATGAAGGGAAAGGAAGAAGCAACAGTGTAGTATTTGTACTCTGATTACGTGTTTGTTTCGTGTGTTTGTGTCGCTGACTCACTCGACAGACTTTGACAAACTGTTTGTCGTTGCCGGCAGCGACCACGATGTGTCCGTCTTTGGTCCTGAAGGCCTGAAACACAGACGACAGGAAGAGGAAGGACACGTCTTCAGACATTATTAACACTTCCACAGTGGACAAGGACCCCCAGACCCCCCAATCATAAGCCACCACACAGATCTGGAAACCAAGCCTTGGCCTCTGGGCTGAAGGCCAGTTACGATTAGGCCAAAAGTCGGCGCCATCTGTTGAAGTTAAAAAGGTTAAAACATTGGGGATGTTTTAGAGCAGTAAATATACTTTTACATCAAAAATGCAACTTGCTGTAAGACTGAGTGACGCTGAAACTGAGCCGAAAATGATTGTTTCAATGCTGATTAAGCCTAATCAGCATTCGACTACATCACCCCAACTCTAAAGAATTGAATAAGTCACGTCTGTTATGTAGCATTAAGGTAGACGCTCTATTGACCTATTATTTAATCTACTTTGAGAGCCGTCCCCTGTTGGGCGAGACGTGATTAGGACAAAGAATGAGTATTCCTGTAGTTTGGAAACAATTGACACCAACTTGGTAGGATCCTGTGGCCGGATGTGGCCTCAAGACACACGGATTAGGACCTCACACCTTTTCTTTTGAGAGACTACGGAGCCCCCTGGTGTCAGCTGATAAAAAAAACTAATCCGTGCGCACGGATTCATAATCCGTGCCCTCGGTTTTATAAATGTAAGCAAAATTAGAAATATATTCACAGATTCAAACTTCTGGGATAATTCTCTATAGCGAAATGTTCTTAAAACCCAAACTAGGCATCTTTCCTAACGTAGTGAGGCTAACAACGAGCTACTAACTCATTTCATCAACACGAGCCGTCCTCCGACCTGGAGGAATAACATGATTGGTCTCTCTGAGCAGCCGGAGGTGAGACGGCAGCCGGAGGTGAGACGGCAGCCGGAGGTGAGACGGCAGCCGGAGGTGAGACGGCAGCCGGAGGTGAGACGGCGGCCGGAGGTGAGACGGCAGCCGGAGGTGAGACGGCGGCCGGAGGTGAGACGGCGGCCGGAGGTGAGACGGCGGTCAGTCAGACCGGACGTGTTCAGGGACCATCTACAAACTCCAACACCGACACTATAATATCTCTTCATTTCATGTTTAAATAAGGTAGTGTCTCCAAACTTATCTCAATTATAACTTGTCTCATTGTAGTTGTACTACAGCACTTACTTTAAAAAATAAAAAATAAGTTTAGAATTAGTTTTATACATAGACTCACTCTCTCTCACACACACACACACACACACACACACACACACACACACACACACACACACACACACACACACACACCTCCTTCTGTTTTAGAGAATTCATATTCAGTCCTTCCAGAAAAATGTAGAGTCACTTCCTATCTTCACTTCCTAACGTCACTTCATATCTTCACTTCATAACATCACTTCATAACGTCCCTTCATAACGCCACTTCATAACGTCATATCTTCACTTCATATCTTCACTTCATAACGCCTCTTCATAACGTCACTTCATAACGTCACTTCATAACGTCACTTCATAACGTCACTTCATAACGTCACTTCATAACGTCTCTTCATAACGTCACTTCCTGACGTCACTTCATAACGTCACTTCATAACGTCGCTTCCTGACGTCACTTCATAACGTCCCTTCATAACGTCTCTTCATAACGTCACTTCCTGACGTCACTTCATAACGTCACTTCATAACGTCACTTCATAACGTCACTTCATAACGTCACTTCATAACGTCCCTTCATAACGTCACTTCATAACGTCACTTCATAACGTCATAACGTCACTTCATAACGTCACTTCCTGACGTCACTTCATAACGTCCCTTCATAACGTCCCTTCATAACGTCACTTCATAACGCCACTTCATAACGTCCCTTCATAACGTCACTTCATAACGTCACTTCCTGACGTCACTTCATAACGTCTCTTCATAACGTCGCTTCATAACGTCACTTCCTGACGTCACTTCATAACGTCCCTTCATAACGTCACTTCATAACGTCCCTTCATAACGTCACTTCATAACGTCACTTCATAACGTCACTTCATAACGTCACTTCATGATGTCACTTCATAACGTCATAACGTCACTTCCTGACGTCACTTCATAACGTCACTTCATAACGTCACTTCATAACGTCACTTCA
>CM042335.1:665998-673498 GCA_023566125.1 Zingel zingel | reverse complement strand
CTCTCCACAGGCTCCCTACACTCTCCACAGGCTCCCTACACTCTCCATAGGCTCCCTACACTCTCCATAGGCGCCCTACATTCTCCACAGGCGCTCTACACTCTCCATAGGCTCCCCACACTCTCCATAGGTTCTCTACACTCTCCATAGGCTCCCTACACTCTCCATAGGCTCCCTACACTTTCCATAGGCTCCCTACACTCTTATAGGCTCTCTACACTCTCCATAGGCTCTCTACACTCTCCATAGGCTCCCTACACTCTCCATAGGCTTCCTACACTGTCCATAGGTTCTCTACACTTTCCATAGGCTCCCTACACTCTTATAGGGTCCCTACACTCTCCATAGGCTCCCTACACTTTCCATAGGCTCCCTACACTTTCCATAGGCTCCCTACACTTTCCATAGGCTCCCTACACTTTCCATAGGCTCCCTACACTCTTATAGGGTCCCTACACTCTCCATAGGCTCCCTACACTCTCCATAGGCTCTCTACATTCTCCATAGGCTCCCTACACTTTCCATAGGCTCCCTACACTCTCTATAGGCTCCCTACACTCTCTATAGGCTCCCTACACTCTCCACAGGCTCCCTACACTCTCCACAGGCTCCCTACACTCTCCACAGGCTCCCTACACTCTCCATAGGCTCCCTACACTCTCCACAGGCGCCCTACATTCTCCACAGGCGCCCTACATTCTCCACAGGCGCCCTACACTCTCCATAGGCGCCCTACACTCTCCATAGGTTCCCTACACTCTCCATTGGCTCCCTACACTCTTATAGGCTCTCTACACTCTCCATAGGTTCTCTACACTCTCCATAGGTTCTCTACACTTTCCATAGGCTCCCTACACTTTCCATAGGTTCCCTGCACTCTTATAGGGTCCCTACACTCTCCATAGGCTCCCTACACTCTCCATAGGCGCCCTACACTCTCCATAGGCGCCCTACATTCTCCACAGGCGCCCTACACTCTCCATAGGCTCCCTACACTTTCCATAGGTTCCCTGCACTCTCCATAGGTTCCCTGCACTCTCCATAGGCTCCCTACACTCTCCATAGGCTCCCTACACTCTCCATAGGCGCCCTACATTCTCCACAGGCGCTCTACACTCTCCATAGGCTCCCTACACTCTCCATAGGCGCCCTACACTCTCCATAGGCTCCCTACACTCTCCATAGGCGCCCTACATTCTCCATAGGTTCTCTACACTCTCCATAGGCTCCCTACACTCTCCATAGGCTCCCTACACTTTCCATAGGCTCCCTACACTCTTATAGGCTCTCTACACTCTCCATAGGCTCTCTACACTCTCCATAGGCTCCCTACACTCTCCATAGGCTTCCTACACTGTCCATAGGTTCTCTACACTTTCCATAGGCTCCCTACACTCTTATAGGGTCCCTACACTCTCCATAGGCTCCCTACACTTTCCATAGGCTCCCTACACTTTCCATAGGCTCCCTACACTTTCCATAGGCTCCCTACACTTTCCATAGGCTCCCTACACTCTTATAGGGTCCCTACACTCTCCATAGGCTCCCTACACTCTCCATAGGCTCCCTACACTTTCCATAGGCTCCCTACACTCTCTATAGGCTCCCTACACTCTCTATAGGCTCCCTACACTCTCCACAGGCTCCCTACACTCTCCACAGGCTCCCTACACTCTCCACAGGCTCCCTACACTCTCCATAGGCTCCCTACACTCTCCACAGGCGCCCTACATTCTCCACAGGCGCCCTACACTCTCCACAGGCGCCCTACACTCTCCATAGGCTCCCTACACTCTCCATAGGCTCCCTACACTCTCCATAGGCGCCCTACACTCTCCATAGGCGCCCTACATTCTCCACAGGCGCCCTACATTCTCCACAGGCGCCCTACATTCTCCACAGGCGCCTTACACTCTCCATAGGCTCCCTACACTCTCAATAGGCTCCCTACACTCTCCATAGGCGCCCTACATTCTCCACAGGCGCCCTACATTCTCCACAGGCGCCCTACACTCTCCATAGGCGCCCTACACTCTCCATAGGCGCCCTACATTCTCCACAGGCGCCCTACATTCTCCACAGGCGCCCTACACTCTCCACAGGCGCCCTACACTCTCCATAGGCGCCCTACACTCTCCATAGGCGCCCTACACTCTCCATAGGCTCCCTACACTCTCCATAGGCGCCCTACACTCTAGAAGAGGGAGATTTGTCCCCTTCTAAACATTTATAATTATAATTTAGGGCGTTTTCGTAGTAAAGAAAATAAGAAGCTGGCAGCGTTTTGGTTCTAAAATGCAGCCGAGAACTTATTTTCAGATGTACTCATACATACACAAACATAATCCAAGCAACTTGCTCTAAAAGTCCCAAGGTGGAGGTACAAACTTTCCTGATTGTACTTTGTGTTATTCTTGTTTCTTGATGTAAATGGGCGAGACCTGCTGGTATCCGTTTGTTGATTAATCAAATGGTGACACTTATATTTAAAACGGTACGGTTAACAAAGACGCTCCCCGTCTTTAGGAGATCAGAGTTGATTCAAACAAACAGATTGATGTTTAAAAGTCAAACACAAACCACAAAGTGAAACGCAGGCTGTTGGGTCTCGATTTCTGTGGTCGACTCCCAGGGCTGCTACAGATGAAATACCCACAATCCACCTCCCCCCCCCCCCCCCCCCCCCCCTTGAATCCCATGATGCATTCCTGTATGAAGTGCCGTGACCACAGGCACGGCGACCGCAGAGATGAACAATGAGAGCTCACAGGGATCCATGTGGACAGGTTTAAGTTTGGGTTGTCAGGGGGAAATGTAATAGCTACGAGCCAATCAGAGTTCAGCATTGTGTGTCTACGAGCTGCAAACATCCGGAGGACCTCCACGCCAAAAACACCCGGAGGAGCTCCACGCCAAAAACACCCGGAGGAGCTCCGGTGGAGGTCCACGCCAAAAGCATCCGGTGGAGCTCCACGCCAAAAGCATCCGGAGGAGCACACACAGACACACACACGCACACACATACAGACAGATACACACACAGAGACACACACACACACACATACAGACAGATACACACACAGAGACACACACACACACACACACAGACACACACACACACACACACATACACACACACACACACACACACACAGATACACACACACACACGCACGCATACACAGACATACACACACACACACACACACGCAGACATACACACACACATAGACACACACGCACGCACACACACAAACACACAAACACACACACGCATACACAGACATACACACACACACACACACACACACACACACACCCCGCTGTGGAGGAGGAGGAGGGTCTGGCTATAAGAGACTAGCTTGACGTTGTAACATAAAGAGCATTACAATAATCCAGCCTTAAACAAGTGAAGGCGTGAGCTGTCCTCTCTGGATCACACCTGTTCAGGGCGTGAGCTGTCCTCTCTGGATCACACCTGTTCAGGGCGTGAGCTGTCCTCTCTGGATCACACCTGTTCAGGGCGTGAGCTGTCCTCTCCGGATCACACCTGTTCAGGGCGTGAGCTGTCCTCTCTGGATCACACCTGTTCAAGGCGTGAGCTGTCCTCTCTGGATCACACCTGTTCAAGGCGTGAGCTGTCCTCTCTGGATCACACCTGTTCAAGGCGTGAGCTGTCCTCTCTGGATCACACCTGTTCAGGGCGTGAGCTGTCCTCTCTGGATCACACCTGTTCAAGGCGTGAGCTGTCCTCTCTGGATCACACCTGTTCAGGGCGTGAGCTGTCCTCTCTGGATCACACCTGTTCAAGGCGTGAGCTGTCCTCTCTGGATCACACCTGTTCAGGGCGTGAGCTGTCCTCTCTGGATCACACCTGTTCAGGGCGTGAGCTGTCCTCTCTGGATCACACCTGTTCAAGGCGTGAGCTGTCCTCTCTGGATCACACCTGTTCAGGGCGTGAGCTTTCCTCTCTGGATCACACCTGTTCAGGGCGTGAGCTGTCCTCTCCGGATCACACCTGTTCGAGGTGTGAGCTGTCCTCTCCGGATCACACCTGTTCATGGCGTGAGCTGTCCTCTCTGGATCACATCTGTTCAGGGCGTGAGCTGTCCTCTCTGGATCACACCTGTTCAGGGCGTGAGCTGTCCTCTCTGGATCACACCTGTTCAGGGCGTGAGCTGTCCTCTCTGGATCACACCTGTTCAAGGCGTGAGCTGTCCTCTCTGGATCACACCTGTTCATGGCGTGAGCTGTCCTCTCTGGATCACACCTGTTCAGGGCGTGAGCTGTCCTCTCTGGATCACACCTGTTCAGGGCGTGAGCTGTCCTCTCTGGATCACACCTGTTCAAGGCGTGAGCTGTCCTCTCTGGATCACACCTGTTCAGGGCGTGAGCTGTCCTCTCTGGATCACACCTGTTCAGGGCGTGAGCTTTCCTCTCTGGATCACACCTGTTCAGGGCGTGAGCTTTCCTCTCTGGATCACACCTGTTCAGGGCGTGAGCTGTCCTCTCTGGATCACACCTGTTCAGGGCGTGAGCTGTCCTCTCCGGATCACACCTGTTCAAGGCGTGAGCTGTCCTCTCTGGATCACACCTGTTCAGGGCGTGAGCTTTCCTCTCTGGATCACACCTGTTCAGGGCGTGAGCTGTCCTCTCCGGATCACACCTGTTCGAGGTGTGAGCTGTCCTCTCCGGATCACACCTGTTCATGGCGTGAGCTGTCCTCTCTGGATCACATCTGTTCAGGGCGTGAGCTGTCCTCTCTGGATCACACCTGTTCAGGGCGTGAGCTGTCCTCTCCGGATCACACCTGTTCGAGGTGTGAGCTGTCCTCTCTGGATCACACCTGTTCATGGCGTGAGCTGTCCTCTCTGGATCACATCTGTTCAGGGCGTGAGCTGTCCTCTCTGGATCACACCTGTTCAGGGCGTGAGCTGTCCTCTCTGGATCACACCTGTTCAGGGCGTGAGCTGTCCTCTCTGGATCACACCTGTTCAGGGCGTGAGCTGTCCTCTCTGGATCACACCTGTTCAAGGCGTGAGCTGTCCTCTCTGGATCCCACCTGTTCAGGGCGTGAGCTTTCCTCTCTGGATCACACCTGTTCAGGGCGTGAGCTTTCCTCTCTGGATCACACCTGTTCAGGGCGTGAGCTGTCCTCTCTGGATCACACCTGTTCAAGGCGTGAGCTGTCCTCTCTGGATCACACCTGTTCAGGGCGTGAGCTGTCCTCTCTGGATCACACCTGTTCAAGGCGTGAGCTGTCCTCTCTGGATCACACCTGTTCAGGGCGTGAGCTGTCCTCTCTGGATCACACCTGTTCAAGGCGTGAGCTGTCCTCTCTGGATCACACCTGTTCAAGGCGTGAGCTTTCCTCTCTGGATCACACCTGTTCAGGGCGTGAGCTTTCCTCTCTGGATCACACCTGTTCAGGGCGTGAGCTGTCCTCTCTGGATCACACCTGTTCAGGGCGTGAGCTGTCCTCTCTGGATCACACCTGTTCAGGGCGTGAGCTGTCCTCTCCGGATCACACCTGTTCGAGGTGTGAGCTGTCCTCTCTGGATCACACCTGTTCATGGCGTGAGCTGTCCTCTCTGGATCACATCTGTTCAGGGCGTGAGCTGTCCTCTCTGGATCACACCTGTTCAGGGCGTGAGCTGTCCTCTCTGGATCACACCTGTTCAGGGCGTGAGCTGTCCTCTCTGGATCACACCTGTTCAGGAACAACTTCAGCCAGAAGACGAGCTGATGAAATGTCAAACATCTCCAGCCAGATTCTTTAACAGGAAACAGACGTTTATTCTCTGAATTCCTCTCTGGAAGAGCACAACGTTCTGAACTGCTCCGAGCGTCTTTTCCCAGCGACATCAATGAAAAATGAGAATATATAAAACATAAAACTGTGTTTTTAAGAGCAGCCTTCCTTGACACAACAAATCAAACGCACCCTTCGGTGTCTCCATAGCTCAGAGTCCGTGATGGTTTTAGGATTACGGCTCGTTTGATTTGTTTAAACACTGAAAACATTCAGAGAAATATTGATATTAATATTTAAGCTGTTCAGACTTCTCAGGATAAATCAAAGGCTTGTTTACACACCCGCACACACACACACACACACACACACACACACACACACAGACACACACACACACACACACACACACACACACACACACAGAGACACACACACACACACACACACACACACACACACACACACACAGAGACACACACACACACACACACACACACAGACAGACAGAGACACACACACACACACACACACACACACACACACACAGAGAGAGAGACACATACACACAGACAGAGAGACACACACACACACACACTCACAGACAGAGAGACACACACAGACACACACACACACACACACACACATTCACACACAGAGAGACACACACACAGACACACACACACGCACACACACACACACACACACAGAGACACCCCCCCCCTTACCTGTGAAGACAGCAGGTTACAGTCGATATGAACTCCCCTCCCCGTCCTGTGTTGCTGCAGCAGGGCGGCCATGATGGCGCCGTGTGCGTACAGCCCCGTCGCCAGGTCCGTCATGGCAACACCTGGACGCACCGGCTCCCCGTCCTGCCAGCAGAAGCATTGCATTATGGGAGGTAACCCTAACAGAACACTATAAAATGACGCAGCATCTTTTCCCAGCGAATGAAATGAAAAATGAGAATATATAAACCATAAAACATGTTTTTAAAAGCAACACTGTCACACAAGCAGCATTCCCTGACGTAACAAATCAAACGCACCCTTCGGTGTCTCCAGTACTTCACGGTCCACCATGGTTTCAGGATTACGGACCGTTTGATTAGTTTAAACACACACAGGGAAGGGTGAAAACACAGCAAACAGCAGTGTCGGGGTCTAGACCACCTGAACCGAAACCACGTCATCACCAAGAATGTACCGTGACCGAGACAAGACCGAGACTTTGACGGGTTGAGACCGAGACAAGACCGAGACTTGGAGGGGTTGAGACCGAGACAAGACCGAGACTCTGACGGGTTGAGACCGAGACAAGACCGAGACTCTGAGGGGTTGAGACCGAGATAAGACCGAGACTTTGAGGGGTTGAGACCGAGACAAGACCGAGACTCTGAGGGGTTGAGACCGAGATAAGACCGAGACTCTGAGGGGTTGAGACCGAGACAAGACCGAGACTCTGAGGGGTTGAGACCGAGACTTTGAGGGGTCGAGACGGAGACAAGACCGAGACTTTTAGGGGTTGAGACGGAGACAAGACCGAGACTTTGAGGGGTTGAGACCGAGACTTTGAGGGGATGAGAACGAGACTTTGAGGGGATGAGACCGAGACAAGACCAAGACTCTGAGGGGTTGAGACCGAGACAAGACGGAGACTTTGAGGGGTCGAGACCCGGAGACAAGACCAAGACTCTGAGGGGTCGAGACGGAGACAAGACCGAGACTTTTAGGGGTTGAGACGGAGAC
>CM042335.1:640998-648498 GCA_023566125.1 Zingel zingel | reverse complement strand
GAAACACACACACACACAGAGACAAACACACACACACACACAGAGAGAGAAACACACACACACACACACACACAGACAAACACACACACACACACACACACACACACACACACACACACACGCAGACAGACAGACACACACAGACACCCCCCCCCGACTCACCAGGTCTCTCCACTTTGATGACCTCGGCCCCCAGGTCTCCCAGGATCATGGTGGCGAAGGGCCCGGCCAGAACTCTGCACACGGTTCAAACATCTCATCACTTCACGTGATATCTGGAGTCATCTCCCACGCTCCACCCAACCCACTGCTGGAACGGAGCCTAGTACTAATACTCTGTTACTGTACTCAAGTACAAGTTTCACGTATCTGTACTTTATTTATATCTGTGCACTGGGTTGCAGCAGCTGTGTGTAAATTCAGACGTGTATATATATATATATATATATATATATATATATATATATATATTAGGGCTGTCAAACGACCCCGCGATGAAGCCACGATGGAACCGCAGTTTTTGCAAGTTCCCGCAATTTCATCGCATAAATATCCCGCATATTCCATCGCATATTTTAAGAAAACGTGCCGAATAATGAAGGATTTTTGTTGCAACAATCACAAACAAACTCAGTATTTCTCCGGGAGGACGGATCAATAGACGGCTGTCTACCTGACAGCTGAATGTTGCTGCAGGACTCAGACCCTCTCTTACCTGGTCAGGTCCAGGACTGTGACGCCCTCCAGTGGCCGCAGCTGTTCTCCTGCTGACATGAAATACAGACGCTGAATCAGATCACCTGAGTGTGTGTGTGTGTGTGTGTGTGTGTGTGTGTGTGTGTGTGTGTGTGTGTGTGTGTGTGTGTGTGTGTGTGTGTGTGTGTGTGCACGTGTGTGTGTGTGTGTGTGTGTGTGTGTGCGTGCGTGCGTGCCTGTGTGCGTGTGTGTGCGTGTGTGTGTGTGTTCTCGTTTAACTGTATTTGTGGGGTCCAAAAACCGGGAGTCCAGTATACTTGTGGGGTCCGACCAGCCTTGTGGGCCCAAAATGCTGGAGCCCACAAGGTTAAAGGTCTGTTTGAGGGTTAAGACTTGGTTTTAGGATTAGGGTTAGAATTAGGTTATGGTTAGGGTGAGGGTAAGGGTTAAGGTTAGGCATCTAGTGGTGATGGTTAAGGTTAGGGTAAGGGTTAAGACTTGGTTTTCCATGACTTTTCCATGTTTTTTTATAACTTTTCCATAACTTTTCCATGACTTTTTTATAACTTTTCCATGTTTTTTTATAACTTTTCCATGACTTTTTCTTAACTTCTTTTCATAACTTTTCCATAACTTTTCCATGACTTTTTCTTAACTTCTTTTCATAACTTTTTCATGACTTTATCATAACTTTTCTATGATAAAGTCTGTGACTTCTTGGCAAATGTCCATGACTATGTATTCCTGAACATGTCGGTCTACCTCCACAATAAGAAGAGAAGTGAGTGTTGCAGTAGAGCCTCAGAGGGTTAACACTAACAGGTATGTGCTTCATAGTGGAGCTGTAAAGTAATCACATATTATTATGCTGTGTTAATAATTCCACGACTTTCCCAAAACTTTCTGGGTCTTTTTATTTTTCCAAAACCTTTCCAGGCCTTGAATTTCCATTTTTCAAATTCCATAACTTTTCCAGGTTTTTTTCTAAACGTATGCACCCTGTAGACCTTTCAGAGATCAGCAGACGGACCAGCGCCAGCTGGAGGCTAACAGGACTGGGTGGCTAACACTAGCCTGCTAGATAGCTGTAGCTACAGCCCAGCGCACAGTAACCATAGCAACGGTACCTGTCTGTGCGCGTGACAACCGCCGTCCTCCCACCGGGGGATTCCTCCGCAGCTGTGACGTGAAACCAACCGGACAAAGAGCCGAAAAACGGCGTTTCACCGCTCCGAAAGAAGCCCACATCTTCCCACCTGTTAGGGTCAAGATACAATACTTCCGGCCTCGCTTTCACAATAAGAGTCTGGAGGAGAGCGGCAGACTCGCTTTCAAAATAAGAGTCTGGAGGAGAGCGGCAGCCACGCTTTCAAAATAAGAGTCTGGAGGAGAGCGGCAGACTCGCTTTCACAATAAGAGTCTGGAGGAGAGCAGCAGAAAAAAATATGGACATTTGCTGCTTTTCTCTGTTTATATCATATTAAACTAAATATCTTTGAGTTTCAGACAAAACAAGACATTTACAGACTTCACCTGATGGACATGTTCTCATATTTTCTGACATCTTAAAGACCAAACGATTAATAGATCACTCTAGAAAATAATCCTGAGATGAATAAATAATAAAATAATGGTTAGTTGCAGCCAATCAGGACTTTGTCTCCAAGTCCAGCCTCAGTTGTTGCCTCTCATTTTCTGAACATTGGAGTCACAGAGCTAAGAATATATATTATATATATTATTATAATATATATATGTTCACTATACACATCATCACTACTCATCTGCCCGCTGCACATAGACTATATTATGTTTTACCCTCCTGCACTCAACCATTCAGCCTCTTTTCTCTCAACTATTTAGTTTATATTTGTTATTTCTTTCATAATAATGTTTAATATGTGTGTTTGTGTGCAGTATGTCTGCACCAACCACCGAGGTAGACTCCTGGTCGGTGTAACTTACAGTGGCAGTAGGGGAGAGTGGGGGCAGTTGCAACATTGCTGAGGTCTCCAATCAGGAATGAGCTAGAGTCATGAAACTCCTAATGCACATGCTCAGTAGGCCCCTCCATCCGTCTGGAAGTTAACAGCCACATGTCATCGTTCCTTATGGGAGAACTGGAATTCAAGGTGAAAAGGTAACTTTTTTTACGACCAGATTTTTTGTCATACTGGCTAAACTGTTTTAAGTATCGATCTTTATCGTTATATAGTTTGAATGTGCCGTTTATTAGCTCTTAACAGACTTAAGTACCATGTGTTAAAGCTAATGTGTTAGGCTAGCATCACTAGTTTTAAGATGGCTTTTGGGGTTGGGGGGGGGCAGTTGCAACTGTCCCTCATGACAACAATTGTCCAGTTGACAGTTACAACATTTTTCAGGGTCCATTTAAGTTCAAATTACTTCTATATTATCATATGTACACATGTTGCAGCAGTATGGACAGGTAGGTGACATATATGGGTTTAAAATATATATTTTTTGTCTTTCTAATACAAACGGTTGCTGAGAAACTGAAGGAAATGTAAAAAGTGCAACTGCCCCCACTCTCCCCTAATTCAGAGGAAAGGCCAGATGGTGAAGTCAGCCTTCAGCTGGCAGTTTGTAGCTTTGGACAGCAGGTGGAGCTGTTGTATCAACACACACACACACACACACACACACACACACACACACACACACACACACACACAGAGAGAGAAACGGACACACACACAACAGCGTGGCTGCTTCTCAATCTCAAGAATTAACTCGCAAGTTCACAAGCACAGAAAGCCCCACAGCTCATCCCCCCCCTCCCCCCCCAGCACAGAGCTACCTGCGGGGCTCCAAAATAACAAACACAACAATACAACCACTTTGTATTAAAACAACCTCCGGACAAGAACACCTCATAATGCTACAACTATTGCAATAATATTGAACAATAAAAGTTATTGCGCTTAGCTCAAACAGCCCTTACTTATTCAAAAGAGTGGAATGTGATCCCTACTAGTATTAGTGTTTTAGTTTAAGTCAGTTTAAATTAAAAGATAAGTAGCCCTATGCACTGGTGTGTCCTATGTGTCCCTATTAGTGTTATGTAGAATTATCATTTCTATATTATTGTAGTGCCCTGTATATGCTCTGTATATGCCCTGTATATGTCCTGTATATGCCCAGTATATGTCCTGTATATGTCCTATATATGCTCTGTATATGCCCTGTATATGTCCTGTATATGTCCTATATATGCTCTGTATATGCCCTGTATATGTCCTATATATGCCCTGTATATGCCCTGTATATGTCCTATATATGCTCTGTATATGTCCTGTATATGCCCAGTATATGTCATGTATATGTTCTATATATGCCCTGTATATGTCCTGTATATGTCCTATATATGCTCTGTATATGCCCTGTATATGTCCTGTATATGTTCTATATATGCCCTGTATATGTCCTATATATGCCCTGTATATGTCCTGTATATGTCCTGTATATGTCCTATATATGCCCTGTATATGTCCTATATATGCCCTGTATATGTCCTGTATATGCCCTGTATATGCCCTGTATATGTCCTGTATATGCCCTGTATATGTCCTGTATATGTCCTATATATGCCCTGTATATGTCCTGTATATGCCCAGTATATGCCCAGTATATGTCCTGTATATGCCCAGTATATGCCCAGTATATGTCCTATATATGCCCAGTATATGCCCAGTATATGTCCTATATATGCCCTGTATATGTCCTGTATATGCCCAGTATATGTCCTATATATGCCCAGTATATGCCCAGTATATGTCCTATATATGCCCAGTATATGTCCTATATATGCCCAGTATATACCCAGTATATGTCCTATATATGCCCTGTATATGTCCTATATATGCTCTGTATATGCCCTGTATATGTCCTGTATATGCCCAGTATATGTCCTATATATGCCCAGTATATACCCAGTATATGTCCTATATATGCCCTGTATATGTCCTATATATGCTCTGTATATGCCCTGTATATGTCCTGTATATGCCCAGTATATGTCCTGTATATGTTCTATATATGCCCTGTATATGTCCTATATATGCCCTGTATATGTCCTGTATATGTCCTGTATATGTCCTATATATGCCCTGTATATGTCCTATATATGCCCTGTATATGTCCTGTATATGCCCTGTATATGCCCTGTATATGTCCTGTATATGCCCTGTATATGTCCTGTATATGTCCTATATATGCCCTGTATATGTCCTGTATATGCCCAGTATATGCCCAGTATATGTCCTGTATATGCCCAGTATATGCCCAGTATATGTCCTATATATGCCCAGTATATGCCCAGTATATGTCCTGTATATGCCCAGTATATGCCCAGTATATGTCCTGTATATGTCCTGTATATGTCCTGTATATGCCCAGTATATGTCCTGTATATGCCCAGTATATGTCCTGTATATGCCCAGTATATGTCCTGTATATGTCCTGTATATGCCCAGTATATGCCCAGTATATGTCCTGTATATGTCCTGTATATGTCCTGTATATGCCCTGTATATGCCCAGTATATGTCCTGTATATGCCCAGTATATGCCCTGTATATGCCCAGTATATGTCCTGTATATGCCCAGTATATGTCCTGTATATGTCCTGTATATGCCCTGTATATGTCCTGTATATGTCCTGATATGCCCTGTATATAAGTTAACACCAAAACGTGTTCCTGAAAACATTTTAGAGAGAAATAGGCCGTGCTGTTTCTGAATCTGTCTTCATTTCAGATCAACAAAGGTCAGTTTAGAAGATTTTGAGAGACTCTAGTCACGCTCATCCCGCTCCCCGTTTCCTGGTTAGCTCTCCACCAATCAGATGGCTCATTTGACTCTGAATGCCGGCAGTGCCCGCCTTCCGACTCAGCATGTCAGGTCGGCCAAAATGAAGGCCGACGGCTCCTCCGACGGATGCCGGCACGGAACACACCGACCAGACTGGAGTCACCGACCTCGCCAGACTGTCTGACGGCTGATTATCGGCTCGGTGTGTCTCGGCCTTTAGATCTAGTGATGCAGGTGCTGTAATAGTAAAATCGGTTAGAAAACATCAGCTGTCAGCTGCTCAGAGTCTTTGTCATTCAAGTACTTGATTTGTGGAATATTATAATTTGCAGGTGGGAACAGCCAGCGGAGCAGACCAGACCGTACCCCTACACCCCTTGTGTTGGGAGGAGAGGAGTGCTGCTCCCAGCCAATCACCGCTCTCCGAGGGCCGGCCCTGGAGCAGACCAGGCCGTACCCCTACACCCCTTCTGTTGGGAGGAGAGGAGTGCTGCTCCCAGCCAATCACCGCTCTCCGAGGGCCGGCCCTGGAGCAGACCAGGCCGTACCCCTACACCCCTTCTGTTGGGAGGAGAGGAGTGCTGCTCCCAGCCAATCACCGCTCTCCGAGGGCCGGCCCTGGAGCAGACCAGGCCGTACCCCTACACCCCTTCTGTTGGGAGGAGAGGAGTGCTGCTCCCAGCCAATCACCGCTCTCCGAGGGCCGGCCCTGGAGCAGGACAGAGAGGTCCAAGCTGTGGTTTCTGGAAACGCTCATGTGATTAGGGAAATGGACTTGTTATTGTTATTCCAGTTTCTTTCTTTAAATGAGTAAATCAAATATTGTTCAATAAAATCAGTGACATCAATGAAGTGTATGCATTGTCTATTATTATTATTATTATTAAGAATGTAGTAATTGAATCGATTAACAGAACTAAGAAGAGAAAGGTGTGTAGTCTATATGTAACAGGAGAGTGCTGCCCCCTGCTGGACCAGCTGTCAAACTACAGACATTTCTCTTCTTCTAAAATGTATTTTTCTCTGATTTGATTCACTATAAATGTCACGTTGTTATTTCAGATCGTCTGATTAGAATATACATCACATGCAACGTGTCAACTACACTAGATTTACTCTCATTTTTAAGATTTTCTTCCCACCTTTTTTCATACTTGCCTTATTTGACACGTAATGTAGCTTAGTAAGCTTTTAAATTGTCTACTATTCACTGTAAATGTCATGTTTCTATTTCATATTGTGTACATCACATGTATTACATCATCTGGTAGATGTAGTCTCATTTTTTGAGGGTTTTTGAAGCTGAAAAGAAGTCCTCGGCTGCTTTTAGGAACCAGAACGCTGCCAGCTTCTTTCCTTTGCTGCAAAAAGCCCTAAATTATAATTCTAAATGTTTTGAGGGGACAAATCTCCCTCTTCTAAACTTTGGAGGGTCATATCTTCTGCTCCCCCCCCCCGAAATCTACCTGCCTATGAACTAAATATTCACACAGAATACAACTTTGAGTAATTACCAAGTCTGTTTTTATTGGACGGACAGAGTGAAGGAGGACACAGACGAGAGTTCAACCTCTGACAGATGTTACGTGGCGTTCAAGGCACTCCAACTATCCACAGAAAATCTGAATCTGAAGCTTACATTCATCATGATGTTAGTCAGCGCTGGGACAAGTATTCAGATTACTGCAGTAGAAGTACTAATACCACACTGTAAAATACTCTGTTACAAGTTCAAGTGTGTAAGTATCATCAGGAGAATGTAGTTAAAGTATTAAAACATTGTAGAAATTGTGAAGGATCCAACCAGTTGTGTTTAAACACACACACACACACACACACACACACACACACACACACACACACACACACACACACACACACACACACACACACACACACACACACACACACACACAGTGCGTCTCACTATCTTTGTGGGGACCTGTCATTGACATAATGCATTCCCTAGCCC
>CM042335.1:618434-638298 GCA_023566125.1 Zingel zingel | reverse complement strand
GAGAGACAGAGAGACAGAGAGAGAGAGAGAGAGAGAGAGACAGAGAGACAGAGAGACAGAGAGAGAGAGAGAGAGAGAGAGAGAGAGAGACAGAGAGAGAGAGAGAGACAGAGAGAGAGAGAGCAACAATCAGCTGTTGTTCTGAAGGATAGCGTCAGCTCAGATCGTGGTCACCACTACGTATTTCCTTGTCTCTGATTCTGGTAGTTGTTGTGTCTGATGTGATGTCATCGTCCATACGACTCTGTGATTGGCTGTTGTCGGTCCTCTTCGTGGAACGGATGATGAAGTCAGACTCCATGTTCTCTGTTGAGATGCTAAAGCTCTGACGTCGTGCTATTATTGTGCTAAGCTAGTTTGATGTTGCAGTAGACCCCCTGTCCAGAGTTTGAGTTGTAATTGCGTCTGAACTGACTCCAACCTTTGGACCCTTCCTGTGGTCTCCTCCAGCCGGTCTCTCCTCTCAGCCCTCACTAGTTACCTCTGGCATGTGTCTGAACTGACTCCAACCTTTGGACCCTTCCTGTGGTCTCCTCCAGCCGGTCTCTTCTCTCAGCCCCACTAGTTACCTCTGGCATGTGTCTGAACTGACTCCAACCTTTGGACCCTTCCTGTGGTCTCCTCCAGCCGGTCTCTCCTCTCAGCCCTCACTAGTTACCTCTGGCATGTGTCTGAACTGACTCCAACCTTTGGACCCTTCCTGTGGTCTCCTCCAGCCGGTCTCTCCTCTCAGCCCTCACTAGTTACCTCTGGCATGTGTCTGAACTGACTCCAACCTTTGGACCCTTCCTGTGGTCTCCTCCAGCCGGTCTCTCCTCTCAGCCAATCACTAGTTACCTCTGGCATGTGTCTCCAGCACCAGACGGAGCCGTCTGGTGAGCGACGGTAGCGGGAACGCCGTCCGTCAGCGATACAACGTTAGTAACACTGATGTAACCGAGCTTCCAGGCAAGTCGTTTTGCATCGAGAATTTTTCGTAATCAAATTATTCGAGTTATTCGAGGAATCGTTTCAGCCCTAATCGCAATATTTAACAATGTTATCGCACATTGCATGTTTTCCACATATCGTACAGGCCTAGTGGGAACCCTGAAGAAGTGAGCGTGAAGAAGTAAATGGCGAGGAGCTGAAAGTGATGTTTGGGATGCAGGTGGAGCAGCAGATACTCACCCATCATAGGAGAGGCTGTGGTGTGGAGCTTCAGACTGGGATCAGTGGAGAACCGGAACAAGCTGGGGGACACAAGACAACATTTACCGACGGCACACTTAAGCCCGGTTCACACGGGACGATTTTAAAATGGTCGGCCGATTATCCAACCCTGAGAGACCCCCCACACGGCGGTAAAGACCACGGGTCTAACAGTTCTGGTCGTACAGCGTGACGGCAACATCAACACATCACACACCAACCGATGTGACTCCCGAGCGTTCCCAGGTCAGACGGGAAATCTCGCAAAATCCCTCGAGATCAAACGTGACTTCAGACTAAACAACAAATCTGATTGGCTCCACGCCACAGTCCACAGGCTGCGTGCTCGTTTGTCCCCGGGGGACGCCACACACGAGGAGACATCGGGACAAACAATCCAACATGTTGGATATCCCCGATTTGAGATGGGAGCGGTCCCGACGTCCTTCCGAGCAGACGAGAGCAGTCTTAACACACCGCACACGGCAGGAATATCTGATCAGATTATTCTACGATCATCTGATCAGATTATTCTACGATCATCGGAGCATCCTTAATATTGTCGGAAGGGAATCGGGGCTAAAATCGGCCTAATTATCCCGCCGTGGGAACCCGGCTTTACACGACCGCCTTAAAGCTGTTGCATGCTTTCTGCGTTCAGCACGCTGCGGACGGCACGCATGCTCGCAGCCAACCGCCCGGTCTTTCATACTGATTGCGGTCGGAGAGGACTCCTTCTCTCCTGTAGCCAATCATTGCAACGCGGTCTATGCGAGCACAATCTTGGTGGTGTGTGTGCGCGGCTCAGGCCGTGTTCGCGTCATATCGCCGTCCGCACCGCGCTGAACGCAACAAGCATGAATCAGCTTTATGTGGCTTCTGGTCCACGTTTGCTTTACTGTTGGTTTTAGAGTGTTTGACCATGTGTGTCATTTCTAAAAGCCTAACCAGGGGGTCCGCACCCCCCCGGCCTCCATGAAACAGAACTGACACTTTGCTGCAACACAAACTAATCTATGTATTCACCTCTATTCACACACACACACACACACACACACACACACACACACACACACACACACACACACACACACACACACACACACACACACACACACACACACACACACACACACACACACACACTTTCTGTTGTGATTGAACTGTATTTTTTGAGTTACTATTTAGGCCAACTTAGATCTTGACATATAGGCTGAGCATTCTGCAGCAAATAATAACCCCACTATTAATTACATGATCTTAATGCAGTGTAACTACTTCAACATTGAATAATGCACCTAAAATACAAACGTGAGCGTTCAGCAGTCGCTATCCAATCAACAGCCACGTGCAATGTAGCTCGCAGGTGAAGAACACAAACAAGGACAATCCCCAGTTAACTTCATTTAAATTGGCAAGACCAGACTTAAATGAACTGACATCAGTTATACGACTTACAGTTCTCGAGGACGTACACACACCATCTGGGGGGGCCGCCACGGTATATATATATATATATATATATATATATATATATATATATATGAGACATGCAGTAACACAGTCAAAGATATTTGACTTTTTCTCTTAAATAAAAGCATGTCTATGTACTGTACATGTGAGGCTCTGATGGGGTTGTCTCTTTCCACTCTGGCCCTTAGAGAAACTGACTTTGACCGCCCTGCTTTCAACCAATCACAATCGTCTTGTGGAGCTTTTTTGGTGATGTTTTGAAAATGCAGAAAGTTTAGAACAATGCAAGAGAATAACCAGTAGTGATGGCGAACTGAAGCTTTCTGAACCAGTGAAGCTTTCAATCCAATCGTACCGAAAAAAGGTTCAATACTCGAAGCTTCAGAACTCTACGAGGACATCTGGTGGTGAAGTTAAGGATAGGATGAATGAAGAACACATTGCACAAACATTTCTGTGATTATATTGAGTACGTAGCTTAGAGCAACTCTCTACTCGCTATAAACTCTCTACTGGCTATAATAATCTCTCTATTAACTAACTTCCCTGACTCTGTTGATTCTTCTACTGCAACAACCCACAAAGGCAAGAGGGTCTGGCTGCAGACCTCCAGTGTCAGGCTGCTTCCGTTGCAGGCTCCACTCTCAGGCTGCCTCCAGTGTCAGGACCGGAAATAAACTTTTTGTGCGTCTCTTAAAAGGAGTCCGGCGCGCAAATTGACTACCGTTAGGACAACAGTAAGTAACAAATATGTATATATAGATATAGACATAAACACACACCATATGTTTGCTGTTTTTTTTAGATTACTTAAGTATGTATAACCGTCTGAGCAGACATTAACTTGTGTCAATAAATATATTTTCCATTAGGAAATGCATATGGACTAATGTCGCTAATCTATAGGCTATGAATGGCGTTTATTTGGACACTTGATGTAGGCTAATGCGATAATAATGCTAGTAGACTTATAATGCAACGTATAAAATATAAAATTAAATCAACAAAGCGGCTTCTTCCAAAAGTGCGTATACAGTTATATTATAAAGTTTCTTGCACATAAGAGATCGTCAGATAACCGTTAACCACCGTTAGCTTAACTTATTTATTACAAACCATCCACATTAGGTATTGTCATTCGGCAATTTGCAAACGTAACCCGTGGATTCAGGGTGTTCAGTCCTTTAAGAGACGCACAAAAAGTTTATTTCCAGGCCTGACACTGGAGGCAGCCTGAGAGTGGAGCCTGCAACGGAAGCAGCCTGACACAGGAGGTCTGCAGCCAGACCCCCCTCCACAAAGGCGCACCCAGTGCCGATCAACTTCAAAGCTTTGAATTGAACTTCAAAGCTTTGAATTTAACTTCAAAGCTTTTAATTCAACTTCAAAGCTTTTAATTCAACTTCAAAGCTTTGAATTGAACTTCAAAGCTTTGAATTCAACTTCAAAGCTTTGAATTCAACTTCAAAGCTTTGAATTCAACTTCAAAGCTTTGAATTCAACTTCAAAGCTTTGAATTCAACTTCAAAGCTTTGAATTGAACTTCAAAGCAGTCACGTGGGTGTGTGTGAAACGAAGCTTCGGACGTCACTGGTCACGTGATTATCACAAAACGAATCAAGCTCCGATACAAAGCTTCATTCCAAGTTGGTTCATTTCTTCGATACATGCCTCGAAGCGGAGGCTGCACGGGTAACATCACTAATAACCATAGATTGATGCAGAAAAGGCACACAAACTGGTTATAATGTGCTATAATGCACCCTTGGTCCCCGCAGTGTTACATGAAAATAATCTGGAGCAAAGGTCACATTAAGTGTAACAGTTACTTCGTTACTTCGTGTAACTACAGCTGACAGATGTCACCTTTAGCCCGACTGACTGATGTTAGCTTGTTAGCTTAGCAAGCTGCAGGGCAGCGGTCAAACCGGGTAACAAGCAAACGGTTAGCTAGTTTAATATTTAATATTGACTGAGGCTGCTAACTCAGCCAAGCTAACAGGTAGCCAAACTACCAAACTACAGATGTCACCGGCGTTTTAACCTTAGCTTGACCCCTCTTCAGTAACGTTAAAGTGTACCAATAACCGGAGTAACTATTCAAATTAGACGATATTGTGATCCTCACCTTCTTAATTTGACAAAGCGCCAGGGAGCAGACAACTTCAGGGCGACGCCGGCCATTTAAGCCCAGAGAAGGAGGTCCAAAGGGCGGCAGGCAGGACGGAGAGAGTGAGGTAGCGAAGAGTTAACTAGCTAATTAGCTTAGCCACAGCCTCGCTGTTTACAACCGCTGCTCCCGCCCACTCGGTCCTCCTCTGCTCTCCCATTGGCTGAAGGGAAGCGCCTGACAATCTGATTTGCCAAATTTCAGAATTCAATTTGTGTAGAAATGATCATTTTGATAATCGTGTCAACGCTCTGAAAAAAGCCCACATCTTCCCAATTTAGCATCAAGCATTCAGAACTTAATGAATCAGGACTTTGTCTCCAAGTCCAGCCTCAGTTGTTGCCTCTCATGTTCTGGACATTGGAGTCACAGAGCTAAGAATATATATTATATATATTATTATAATATATATGTTCACTATACACATCATCACTACTCATCTGCCCGCTGCACATAGACTATATTATGTTTTACCCTCCTGCACTCAACCATTCAGCCTCTTTTCTCTCAACTATTTAGTTTATATTTGTTGTTTATTTCATAATAATGTTTAATATGTGTGTTTGTGTGCAGTATGTCTGCACCAACCACCGAGGTAGACTCCTGGTCGGTGTAACTTACAGTGGCAGTAATTCAGAGGAAAGGCCAGGTGGAGAAGTCAGCCTTCAGCTGGCAGTTTGTAGCTTTGGACAGCAGGTGGAGCTGTTGTATCAACACACACACACACACACACACACACACACACACACACACACACACACACACACACAGTGCGTCTCACTATCTTTGTGGGGCCCCGTCATTGACATAATGCATTCCCTAGCCCCTTACCCTAACCTTAACCATCACCACTAGATGCCTAACCTTAACCCTTACCCTCACCCTAACCATAACCTAATTCTAACCCTAATCCTAAAACCAAGTCTTAACCCTCAAACAGACCTTTAACCTTGTGGGCTCCAGCATTTTGGCCCCACAAAGCTGTCTGGACCCCACAAGTATACTGGACTCCCGGTCTTTGGACCCCACAAATACAGTTAAATAAGAACACACACACACACACACACACACACACACACACACACACACACACACACACACACACACACACACTTAGAGAAACTCGGCTGATTTCCTGTAAATGGAGAGGGGGAGGAGCAGATCAGGTCCATGAGAACAGGAAGAGCTGAGCCAGTTGAGACTCCATTCAGTGTGAAGAGAACAGAGCAGGAGGAGGGAACTGGAGGCTGAGGCAGGGGGAGTGGTAATACAACATTTATTATTTTACTGTCAAAGTCTCTGAGCTGTAACCCAAGAAAACAGACTCATGGTACGGCGTAGGCTCTGCATAGTATGATTCAGACTTAACACTGCGTTCACATTATCAGAAGGAGATCCCGCGGTGAGAGAGTCACCGTCCTGTTGTGTTTCCCCCCCCCCCCCCCGATGTAGCACAATAGACTTTATATTTCACACTTACTGTTCTCTGTCAGATCGGCTATAGATCTCGACATTTTAGGCCGCACTTGATAGCAGCTAACCAAAGAAAACACAACTTTAAAGACAAGTCTGTGTGCATGGACAAACTTGTTTGTCTTGATTTGTGTGTGTGTGAGTGTGTGTGTGTGTGTGTGTGTGTGTGTGTGTGTGTGTGTGTGTGTGTGTGTGTGTGTGTGTGTGTGTGTGTGTGACTTGGTGAAACTTGTTTCCTCTAAATATAGTGAGCTCACAGTCAGTGTTCCTGTTTTGCCTCTCAGACTGACTTCAGATCAGAAGATGAGTGATTTGGAGGAAGAGGAGGACGGAGCAGAGTCTGTAGTATCTGGCTGTCAGTCTATGAAGAGTGACCGGTCCGTAGGACATCCTCTGAACTTCAGTAAAGAACCTGGACCCTCAGACACAAAGTAAGAGAGCTGATACAAACTCCTTTATATGATGCATTTTCAGTTTCCTCTGCTAATCTTTCTGTTGATTTTTATAAGTTCTCTCCACAATACATTGTTCTTGAAGGTGAAGAACAAGCATCCATGGACAGTAGTAATAAAAAGGACCAGAATTGGTCCAATGTAGATTTGGGCCACATGTATTCATTTGATAGTTGACAGTAGAAGAGACAGAAAACAGAACGACTTACAGAGAAGGAAAGAGTCTGGACTTGAACCTGAGACTCCTCTGTTACATGCTGTGTGTCTGAGACTGCTGGTGTACCTCAATATTCAGACTACTTCAAACCTCAGTTCAAACCTGACGGACTCGAGCTAAGCTGCTCAAAGTGACTGAAACAGAAAAGTGCATAATCAGCTCTCTTTAAGGGAGGACTGTTATGGCGCTTTTCCATCACATGGTACCTGCTCGCCTTGACTCTACTCGCTTTTTTTGGTTTTACATTACGAATAAAAGTACCTGGTACCTGCTAACAGGTACTTTATGTAGTACCTGCTAACAGGAACTTTATGTAGTACCTGCTAACAGGAACTTTATGTAGTACCTGCTAACAGGAACTTTATGTAGTACCTGCTAACAGGAACTTTATGTAGTACCACCTCCGTGGAGGTCCCAGCGAGCTGAGGCGATACCAAAAGGTGAGGTGAAAGCGCCAGACGGGGGTCCTGAACTAACCCTATCTTTAACTAGTTCAGCCAGCTGTGTGTTTGCTGCCTCCAGCTTCATTAGAAACTAAATGTGTCTTCTGGCATCAACACACCTTCCACGTTCTGTGTGTGTCGCGTTAGGTCACGCCAGGTTACTGCGGCGCCGCTTGTTTCCAGTCCTGCGGAGGCTCCAGGCAGAGCTTTCTCCGTAGCCTACGTACACACACACACGGCCGGCTCCACGCACACACCAGCGCACAAGTATAACCATCAGGCCACTTCCATCGGCTACGGAGAAAGCTCTGCTGGAGCCTCCACAGAGCTGGAGAACAAGCTCAAGTGGCCTGATGGGTATACTTGTGCGCTGGTGTGTGTGCGTCGAGCCGGTGTATAAGACGACCAGCCACGCTGAGGCGGGACTACAATCAACAAATGATTTTATGAAGAAATGTGTTGACAGAAAGAGGGAGAGGAGTGATGTTTGTGAGGAGGAGCAGCCGTCCTGCTGTGCTTTGTGTCAGGACGTCCTGAAGGATCCAGTCTCTACCAGCTGTGGACGCTGGTTCTGCAGACAGTGCATCACCTCATACTGGGACCAGTCTGCTCCATCAGGAGACTCCTGCTGTCCCCAGTGTGGAGAAAGATCCAGAACAAGTAAGACTGTCCATCTGTCTGCTGATGTCTTCATGTCTCAAAACAGGATTCTTCTTCTGTCCTCCGTTTTCATTCCTTTTTATTGTTATGATTGTTGTTTGGAGACTGAAAATAACACTATTAATGAATAGACTTTTGTATTTCCTTACAGTGGACGTTGTTAAACATAAACATAAGATCAGAGTGAAGGGGACATATGAACGTGTGACTGAAGAAGTTGAAACAGGAAGTAGAACCCTCCTCAACAGGATCTTCACTGAGGTCTACATCACAGACGAACTGAGTGAAGAGGTTAACACCCAACATGAGGTGAGGCAACTCGAGACAGATTCCAAGATGGAGACCCTCCATGACTCTCCGATCAAGTGCAGTGACATCTTTAAAGCCTTACCTGACCAACAGAAACACATCAGAGTCGTTATGATGATCGGCGTCGCTGGCGTTGGAAAAACCTTCTCAGTGCAGAAGTTCTGTCTGGACTGGGCCAAGGATTTGGAAAACCAAGATGTGGATCTGGTGATTCCTCTTTCCTTCAGGGAGCTGAACTTGATCAAAGATGAGCAGTACAGTCTTCTGGAGCTGCTCCGTGTTTTCCATCCATCATTACAGGAGGTCCCAGCAGAGCAGCTCGCTGGCTCTAGAGTCCTCTTCATCTTTGACGGCCTGGATGAAAGCAGACTTTCACTGGATTTCAACAACAATGAGGCTGTTTCTGATGTCACACAGAAGTCATCAGTCAACGTGCTGTTGACAAACCTCATCCAGGGGAAGCTGCTTCCCTCGGCTCTCGTCTGGATAACTTCCCGACCTGCAGCAGCCAATCAGATCCCTCCTGCGTGTGTTGACAGGGTAACAGAAGTACGAGGCTTCACTGACGCCCAGAAGGAGGAGTACTTCAGGAAGAGAGTCAGTGATGAAGAGCAGTCCAGCAGAATCATCTCCCACATCAAGACATCCAGGAGCCTCCACATCATGTGTCTGATCCCAGTCTTCTGCTGGATCACTGCTACAGTTCTGGACCACATGTTGACTACAGACCAGAGAGGAGAGCTGCCCAAGACCCTGACTGACATGTACTCACACTTCCTGCTGGTTCAGACAAAGAGGAAGAAGCTCAAGTATGCTGAGGGACATGAGACGAGTCCACAGGAGCTGACGGAGGCCGACAGGGAAGTTCTTCTGAAGCTGGGGAGGCTGGCATTTGAACAGCTGCAGAAAGGAAACATCATGTTCTACCAAGAAGACCTGGAGCGCTGTGGTCTGGATGTCACAGAGGCCTCGGTGTACTCAGGAGTTTGTTCAGAGATCTTCAAAAGAGAGAGTGTGATCTTCCAGAAAACCGTCTACAGCTTCATTCATCTGAGCATTCAGGAGTTTCTGGCTGCAGTCTACCTGTTCCACTGTTACACCAACAGGAACACACAGGTACTCAAGGACTTCCTGGGAGAAGGATGGGACTGTGACAACAGTGACCTGAATGATGGCAATGATAATAATAACCCATCTCTCGATGTCTTCTTGAGGAAAGCCATGGAGAAATCCCTGAGGAGTAAAAATGGCTACCTGGACCTGTTTGTCCGCTTCGTTCATGGCCTCTCACTGGAGTCCAACCAGAGACTCTTAGGAGGCCTGCTGGGTCAGACAGACAACAGTCCAGAAGTCATCCAGAGAGCCATCAACAACTTGAAGGAGATGAAGACCAAAATGTCTCCTGACAGAAGCATCAACATCTTCCACTGTCTGACGGAGATGAACGACCACTCAGTTCATCAGGAGATCCAAGAGTTCCTGAAGTCAGAGAACAGATCAGAGAAGGAACTCTCTGAGATCCACTGCTCAGCTCTGGCCTACATGCTGCAGATGTCAGAGGAGGTTCTGGATGAGTTGAACCTGTGTCAGTACAACATATCAGATGAGGGACGACTGAGACTGGTTCCAGCTGTGAGGAACTGCAGAAAGGCTCTGTAAGTCCAGATGTGATTATAAACACAATAACTCAATGTAAAGCTGAAGCCATCAGTATTAGAGTAAAGATACACACTATACACACATTGACATTATAAATCATGAACGAGACTGTTCTTAATCCCAACCAAAAAATAGGATTTTTATATTTTTTCTCCACTAGTTTTGGTGATATTTGTGTTTCTGTAAAACAGATATTGAACATCAGTAACAGTTTATTTATTTATTTGACAGGGACAAGGCACAGCTCCTTATCAGTACCCAAATTAGCTATAAGATCATTTTCATCTGTAGTCCCTGGGCAGGAGACAGAGAATAGCATCTCTGACAAAAAGGAAATCTAACACTTTAGTAAAAGACAACAATCACATTTCAATATATTAAAATTCACCCACCAGAGCACACAAACACTACTTTGACAACAAGAACCACAACATGCAGACAACAGCAACAATACAATTCAACAACATTAAAACACCACAACAATAGAACCGACAATAATATCACAACATTTAGACACCACTACAACAGGACTTCACTACATAAAGATTGGCTGTTTGGTTGATGATTGATGGGAGCATGATTGGGTTGATTTCAGCCATGATGTTATAATACTTTGTGTCTCTAACAGAGAAGACTGATCCGCCCGACTCGGTAGATCTGTTCTGTATAGCACAGTCACCTCTGTTGGTCGTCGTAGTTCTCCTCCCAGTGTCTGAACTATGACACAAACTCATTTAATGGCGGTGCAGCCAGATCATTGATTACTTTATAGATTAGACTAACATCAGCAAGAAACGCAGAACTGTCAAAGGTCATGAGATTATGTTACAATGATGATAACTTGATGGCTTGTTGTTCAATGCCTTGAGTGTTAGTTCATAAAGTTTTCACAGTGGAGCAAGTGTTGATTTTTACAGCTTGTGACCAGCTTGTGATACAGTATGATATGAGTGAAAACATCAGTGAGTACATACAAGTTTGTCTGCATGTAAGGGGAGCTGATTTCTAATATATCTAAAGCTCCTTCAATTCAATTTGACAGTTTTACACACCTGTTTCACATGTTTCCTAAAGGACAGCTGTGAGTCCACAATTATTCCCAAATATTTAAAATGTGAGACAGTCTGGATCCTTTCCCCCTCAACAATGATTTCTGGCTGACTTCCATTTTTTTCTATTATAAAAATACATACAGTTCAGGCAGAGAGTTGTTATACAGCACAAGAGACATTGAGAAGAATTGCAAATCAAAACCCACAAAATCATAATGAATTCAGATGAATCTGGTGAACAGGTAGAGAATGGCAATGAAAGGGCCGGAGAAAGAGGCTGATATTATGATGATCCATAACAACACAATGACAAAGTCACTCTACTCATTTTAGAGAAAAGCTCATTGATAAGGACATAGTAATGTTGAGCTACACATTTAAAACATCAACACACTAATTGGATTATGAATGGATTTTTCATCTACTTCATTTGTTCTTCATTCAGATTGAGGGGCTGCGGTTTCTCAGAGTTTAGCTGTGCTGCTCTGGTCTCAGCTCTGAAGTCCAACCCCTCCCATCTGAGAGAGCTGGACCTGGGGGGCAACTACAACCTGAAGGATTCAGGAGTGAAGCGTCTGTGTGCTGGATTGGAGAGTCCAAACTGTAGACTGGAGACTCTGAGGTCAGTTCATGTATTTTGTTCTTGTACAGTGTAAATCTATCAAATTAAATCCATAACAGAAGTTTTACATTTCTATCAGTTCACTTGTTTTCTGTGTTTGTCTGAGTACAAATCACAACAACTATTTGTTTGTTTTCAGTTTGTCAGTCTGAACAGTTTGTCTCCAGATGTAGTCTGGACTCAAACTGGATCAGTGTTTGAAAACTATAAGAGTTATTCTTCAATGTGATGCAAAATTAAATCAATTAAAAATTGTTTTTACAGGTGAAACGTATTTATATTCTATAAAAAAAGAAATAGGGCTGCACAATTTGTAGAAAAAGTCATATTGTGATTTGCAATACTATGATTGCAAAAATAAATGCACCAAACAGTAAATAAAAAATGGCTTGCAAAAGAAACCCAGAAAACCCACAACATGTTGGGTTCCTTGAAAAAGTTCAAAAAAATATATAGAATATAAAAACATAGTTTATAAAAAAGGAAGAAATGAACAATTAAATGAGTAAAGAATGAAGAAAGAGAGAGAAGGAAAAGTAATCGAAAAAAAACAAAAGACACGTTTACTACAGTTACAAGGATGCAATTAAAGTCACAAAAGTACCTTTGTTTAACTAACAACTCATTTTAAAAAATACTCATTTTATGGGAAAGATCATTGATTAGGACAAAGTAATGTTGAACTACACATTTAAAACATCAACATATCTGATCTTCATTCAGTTTGAAGGACTGCGGTTTGTCAGAGATCAGCTGTGTTTCTCTGGTCTCCGCTCTGAAGTCCAACCCCTCCCATCTGAGAGAGCTGGACCTGAGCTTCAACCTTAACCTGAAGGATTCAGGAGTGAAGCGTCTGTGTGCTGGATTGGAGAGTCCAAACTGTAGACTGGAGACTCTGAGGTCAGTTCACTAGTGTCACTAGTATCTAGTCAGTTACTATTGTAACTGAGTCTGTGAAACTAACCTGGTTGGGAGCAGATTTTCTTCTCTCAGTCTCCTCCCTCTGACACAGCACTCTTTCATTTCCTCATTCATTCATTCATTCATTTATTCAGGCTGTATCAGGCGCATTTTAGCGCAGTTTGTTACCTGCATTGTTATGGATATTTTTCTGCCCTCTCCAGTGATGCACTTTAGGACTTAAACACAGAAACACATTGCTTCTCACCCGATCAGTTTTCCCCAGCCACTCCCAAAACTCACAGTGAAACAGTGTGAATATATACTTGTTGCAGAACAAAGAAACTTGTGCTCATTGAAAGCAGCCAAATGAATATTTTTACAAACCAATCAAAAGGTTGTTCAACAATTTCCAGTAACCAATGGCAAGCTTTTACATATCTCCGTATATTTAGCCTGTCCTTCAATAGTCATTCAAACATATTGTCTTCTTCTTTCAATGACAAACTGTCAGAACTTCACTCAGTTTATCAAACAGATTTCATAAATAGTCTCAAGCCTCTCTACAGCTGACAAATCAGTGAACAAGAAAAGCCCTTTACATAGGTAATCTGACTACTCTCAATGTCATAGCTCGTACAACAGTGAGACAATTTCGAACAGATGCATTCAGAGAAATGTTCAAATGATTATCAAAACTTAAAGGAACATGATTTTCCTTATCAGCATGAATAAAAAACAGTGTTGGTTTTATATTTTATACTCAAAACATGGCATTTCCTTTAGTCGAGGATCCCGTTGCTGTATTACTCCGCAGGGAGTTAAACATATGTCTGGAGATGATATTGAGGCCCCGACTATAGATGCATTTTCATTTCCAGATACTAGCCTACCTATTTGTACAGTTACTATCAGTTATGTAGCATACATAGCTTATCCGTCCTCATATCACTAACGTCACCCATCGTTAACATGCTCTACATCCCAGCACATTTTTTTCTTTGTATCACATTATGCTTTTTGCAAATGGCAGTTTTCTTTAAAACATTGTTGATGCGGAGCATATTAGTAAAGCCACTGTAGCAAAGCGCCGTCAGAAGAGTGTGACTCGCTCTGAAACGTGTTTTAAACGTTTTTGTAGAGTTCCCCGGACACCTACCAGTAAGAGCCATTAAAAAGGAGTTCGACAGGATTGCAGGTGAATGATGTAAACCCTTTGAAATAAAAGATTATGAATAATAGTTCTGTCAATGATGGTGCTGCAGCCTCAGAATGGGGTTAGTAGGCCTAGGACTTTTTTCGCCCCTGCAGGATTGCACCTAAATGTAATATTATACTTATGATTAAATATGATATTAATACACTATATTGGAACTCACGCATTTACTCTAGCATGCAAATTCTCTCTCTTTTGCAGCAGCCGCTTGTGTTGCTTTTTTAACAAAATACATGTTCAAACTCGCTGTATGTGCGCAAGAGTATTTCCGCCGACCCGTTTGTTTGTGGTTGTTACCACGGTGAATCGTAGTATCATGGCTCCATTCATGCTGTCTTTTTATTGTGGTGGTGCACGCATGTGAACCTACTCTGAGTTTGATTGAACCAACTCATATCAGCTGTTCTGGAACCAAAAACTAAGAGTTGCCATCTCAGAGTAAATCAACTCAAACTGGATCAGTGTTTGTCAGACAACTTTAAGATTTATTCTTCAATGTGATGCAAAATTAAATCAATATTCAAAAATGTTTTACATGTGAAATGCATTTATAAATTAAAAAAAGAAATAGGGCTGCACAATTTGTAGAATAATTCATATTGTGATTTACAATACTATGATTGCAAAAATAAATGCACCAAACAGTAAATAAAAAATGGAAAAGAAACCCAGAAAACCTGCAACATGTTGGGTTCCTTAAAAACGTTCAACAAAATATGTACAATATAAAAACATAAGAACATAGTCTATAAAATGGAAGAAAGGAAGAATTAAATAAGTAGAGAAAATAAAGAATGAAGAAAAAGAGAGAAAAGGAAAAGTAATTGTTTCCTACAGTTCAAAATTTGTTCACTGACTTTTTAAATGATAGAAGAGAAAGTTTGTTTTTGGTTTGCTTAACAGCACAAATTAAAAATAGAACAACAAATAATAAAAATACAAATTCTCATTAAAATAATACATTATATATGCCACATTAAGGATGGGTGTAATAAAAGAACTATTGATTAAGTTACAAAATATACTTTGTACAACCTCTTCATCAAGTCTGAAACACCCCAAGCTTCTTAAGACCCAGAGTGTTATGGTTTTGGTATCTTGTCTTGTATTTTTGTTCATTTATGTTGCCTGGTTTGGTTATTTCTGTATGTTTCCTGTGTTTGTATATTTATTCTATATTTTTCTGTCGTGTAGATTTACCTCATGTTGTGTATTCCCCGGTTTATGTTCTATTTCCTGTTTTATTTTGATAGTCTGTGTTCGATCTTGTCTTGTCTAGTTTTACTTTCTGTTTTCCCACCTTGTTGATTGTCCTGCCCCGCCCTGATGTGCTTCACCTGTTGTATCACCTGTCCCTCGTTTGTTCATTACCCCTTGTATTTTCATTACCTCGTGTATTTAACCCCCGTGTCCCTTTGTCTCGTGTCAGATCATTTTGTTTCCTCGTGCCGCCTGTATGTATCTCGCTGCGTTTGGGTCCACCGTCTCTCATCGTGTCACACAGTGGCTTCTTCTGTTCTTCTTAGTTCATTTTCTATTATATAAAGTCTTATTTGTGTATTTAAATGTCAATTTTCTTTAATTCTAACCTAAATTACACAGTTTACATTTTAATAGTCAGAGGGATGAAATTAAAGTTTAGTGCAATATATCACTTTTTTTTAATGAAAGAAAGCAAAACATGATAGCATTAATATTAAAACTGCACTGCACATAGAACCAACAACGCACTTTAAACAATACTCATTTTAGGGGAACGATCATTGATTAAGACATAGTAATGTTGAGGTACGCATTTAAAACATCAACAAATCTGATTGGATTATAAATAGATTTTTATCATCATTTACTCTTTATTCAGATTAGAGTGCGGTTGTTTGTCAGAGATCAGCTGAGCTCCTCTGGTCTCAGTTAGGTCAGAGTCCTGAGTCAACCAGAGGATTGGTTATTATCATTTCCTCGAAAATCAAGATCCCAAGTGTCTTTTCTTTCTCTAAAGTGTGCTTTGCTTTCCTCTTTTACACACTAACCTAACACACACACACACACGCAACACATACACAGATCAGTTAACACCCCCCGCCACCCCACCCCCCATCTCCTCGAGTAGCCATTTTGCGCCTTGCACTAAAAACTACAAAAAGCCTCACATCATGCGGCGTCTCATCCACCATCTTGATCTGGCGTGGCTTAGCTACCCATGTGGTGTCTTCACCTCTGCCTCTTTCTCTCTCTCTCTCTCACACACATACACGCACACACACACACACACACACACACACACACACACACTAATTGAAACAAATCAGTCAAACATTATTGTAAATAGAACTAGTAGAATTTTGTAGCATCTCTGACTTAAATTAGTTCACCAGTTTGATATATGATGAACTTTTAAAGCTGTCATTGGTGGTCACGTTGAACTCAACTAAGTATGTTAAATATCTCTGTAACTTAGTTAGCATGGCCTTATGAATGATGACAGGTATGATGACATCTTTTAGATTTGTTTCTATGATTAGTGTCAATGTGAGGATAGTCGTGTTTCTAGAGCTGTACAGTAAGTGAACTAATTAAAGAGCAGATGTGTTCAGAAGACTCATCTCTACCTGAAACATTAGGATGTTAGTGAAGATAAGCTACCCTTCATTCACAAGACAATGAAACATGTTGATTTATAATAAACTTTAATAAGATGATCCTGTTTAACCTGTCAAAATTACAGCTTAATATGTGTAATTATTGTAAATGTATTGCATTTAGTAAACACGTCTAATTCATGTCAATGCAGCAGAGTACTGTTGAGCTACAGATTTAAAACCGTAATATAACTGAATAACAATAAATAACTCACTCCAAAGTCTTTATTGAAGTAGCAGCATGTTAATATTAATTAGAGCTCTTTTTCACTTTTTGTATTTTACAGTTTTTATCCTGATCCTGTTGTGTTCAGGTGTTTTTGTTTTTTTAACCTTCTTCAGCTCTGAAAGATTATTAAACATTGAATAATTTCAAGCAGGAACATTGTCTTCTAAAGTTACATGATTTATTCTTTGTTCAGATTGAGGTGGTGCCTTTTGTCTGAGATCAGCTGTGCTGCTCTGGTCTCAGCTCTGAAGTCCAACCCCTCCCATCTGAGAGAGCTGGACCTGAGAGACAACAATGAGCTGAAGGATTCAGGAGTGAAGCTGCTGTCTGGTTTTCTGGAGAGTCCAAACTGTAGACTGGAGACTCTGAAGTTAGTTCACTGACTCTCTGTAACTATTATAGATCTAATATGTTTAACAACTGAATTTGAATTCATGTACAAACACAACTTACATCCATACAGTTATAAATGTTCTTTTTGTTCATATTTTTGTTTCTTTGGAGTAAATCTAGTCTGCAGTCACAAGAGACTTTAGTCTGGCTATCACCATCAGGCTGGTTTAGTCTAAAGAGACTTGTGTTTGTTAAAGAAACTGTAGAAAATGTCTAGTTAGTTGTTAAAGTAAATTAATGTTTATAATTGTTGGTAAATTGTCACATATGGTTTTAAATTGCAAATGTTTACTTGCTGAAGTAGAAATATGTATTTGTTTCTGTTCATTTCAGTGGTTTCACAACTGTCTGACAGCTGTTTAGAGGATGAATATAGTGTTGATCCTTTATTGGCTGACATGATGAGGATCCACAATGACAAAACCTCTACTCATTTTAGGGAACATGTCATTGATTAGGACATAGTGATGTTGAGCTACACATTTAAAACATCAACATATATGATTGGATTATAAATAGATTTTTATCTTCATTCATTCTTTATTCAGATTGAGGAACTGCAGTTTGTCAGAGATCAGCTGTGCTTCGCTGGCCTCAGCTCTGAAGTCCAACCCCTCCCATCTGAGAGAGCTGGAGCTGAAGCACAACAGCCTGAAGTGGTCAGACGTGAAGCAGCTGCGTGATCTGAAGGAGAGTCCAGACTGTAGACTGGAGACTCTGCAGTAAGTAGAGGATTGGATTCAGTCCATGCTTGTTTCAGCAGTATCAAACTAAACACAGTTAGTATTAAAGCAAAGATCCAGTACTTTATAAACCTCCAACCTTGTCAGTGAAGCTGTGAGAGGAGAGAGAGAGCAGTCAGCCAATCAAGCAGCATGGCCACCTGGAGAGTCCGGTACAGTCTGACTCTGCAAACGGAGATACCATCAGCGCTATACAGCGGAGCGTTCAGATCCAGTCAAATCAGAGCCAGCCGCATACAGTAGTGACTGTGTTCAGCTGGCTGCTGAAAATCAGCTCGTGATATTTCTTTGGCGCCGGCTAAAACCTCTTTGGGGAGCGCCAAAACTTTCTCTATGCAGGAAAAACCCTGAATTAATACCGGTAATAACTTCATAACACTAACCATTAAACTGCTGATGGACTCCAGCCGTCTTCTCTGCAAGGAAAAAGATCGATGTGGGAAAAAGCAACTTCTTCTTCTGTGTTAATTAGCGGATCGCAAACCAAGTTTAAGGCTCAAACCACCACCTACATTATTGTATTGGAGGGTGAGAATAATGAATGGCATTAATTAATCTGCACGGAGAATTAGGGTCTGTTGTGTTTGTGTGTGTGTGTGTGTGTGTGTGTGAGAGAGAGAGAGAGATAGAGAGAGAGAGAGAGAGAGAGAGAGAGAGAGAGAGAGAGAGAGAGAGAGAGAGAGAGAATACAGCAGTATGTGGCGGTCAACATTGATTGTGTGGCCGCCACAAATATATAAATGTTTGGGAAACACTGGGGGTACATATGTCTTGTAATATGACATACAATGAACACAATAATCTTTAATTAGTTAATATTTACTGTCTTCTATCCTATGTTCAAGCTTGTCACTTCAGCTTCGCACTAGAGGCTGGATAGCCCATTAAATATACTCTGTGTTTGATTATTATGAATTATTTGTAGGCTTCAGTACTTATGATATCTACAGGTAATGTTTAATTGAATATACACAGAAGGGAAAAGAAGATTTCTACATTCTCAGCTGAGGTGGACAGCATAGCGCTGCAGTGTTTTACCATTGTACTTTACACTGCATAGATTAGCCTAGCAGCTAGCGGCGTTTCCCTCGGCTCAGAGCTTAATCCCGTTAACCACCATACCGTTGTGATAGGTTGCTTCTTCACCACGGTATGACAACTACATACAGTCACAGCCATATTCATTTCTTCTGTTGTCTTCTTCTCTCATCAGATGGACGGGGCCTCGGCTTCCAGTAAAGTGATCAGGAGGATGTGTTGAAGGATCAACTGAGTCCTAATGATCCCGAGAGGTTGAAACAGCATCATCACCTCTAACTGGGCCATGTTACTGGGAGGTAGAGTGGAGAGACTGACTGAGGCTCTGCACGGTTCCACATTAGCAATGGCACGTGGCCATGAAAGAAGTATGTCGGGCAAGTTGATTGGCCGACATTTACCTCTCCTGGTCAGTGACGGTGGCTCTGTTTACATCAGAATCAGCTGACTCAGCATACGTCAGACAACAGAGTGGAGCCAAGTGTGTAAAGCATATGTTTGCTAATATTTCACATTTTCACATCAATGGTAAACGTCACTGCCGTCGCTGCAGGACAGTCACCTGTTTGTCAGGTAAACTTAACTGCAACGCCTGCTGAAACAACCGTTTCCTCACAGTGAATGCAATCAAATTAATAAATCAGTTTGTTGTTTGGACAAATCATTGTGTATTTACAATTAATACAATCTTATTAAAAAGTGTTTGTTTCCCAGGCCAGTGATCTGGATTATTTTTATATATTTTTGTCCCGTTGAACACTGGGCTCCTCCAGCTGGACATGATTGATTCAGATATTGTGGAGCCAGAGTGACTCAGCAGATTAGGACAGCATAACTGTAGATTTACAGTCATGTAAACTGCCCTATATATATATATATATATATATATATATATATATATATATATATATATATATATATATATATATAGCAACGGTGTCAGACTCACCATCACTAAGAGACAGACATTTAGAGTTTACTGCTT
>CM042335.1:603434-613434 GCA_023566125.1 Zingel zingel | reverse complement strand
AGGAGGATGTGTTGAAGGATCAGCTGAGTCCTGATGATCCGGAGAGCTTGAAGTAGCAACATCACCTCTAACCGGGCCATGTTACTGGGAGGTAGAGTGGAGAGACTCTGGGTGTTTCACAATCCCAAAAATGTAAAGAACAGACTTGTGTTTTTGGGGAGAACGTTCTTGTTAGTCGCTATCGCAAGATGACGAGCACACAGAACGCTTTCGACAGTTTGAGACAATGCCTTCTTGCTGGTATTGTAATAACCTAGCACAGAGGCCGCCTGCAGAGCTCCAAAATAAAAAAATTAAAACCGAAAAGAAATCAGATTGAGAAAGGCTCTCTGACTTTGACACGTGGATTATAGCTTTGGAAATAAACGTGTCATGTACTGAAATAAAGTAGTTTTTGTCATGATTATGTCTGTTTTGCTTTTGGGGAAATAAGTTCAAACAGCAGCAGTCAGTGTGAAATCCTTTGACAGTATTTATTGTTTATTTCCATATACAAAATGATATAACTGAAATAACCCTTTTTCTACAGTGTTTTGTATTTCTAGTTGGACAGGTTGTGTGTGTGGCATCTCTGTGCTGAGGACTAGAACTACATTCATTCATCCAATAATGACCCTGGGACTGAGTGGAGAGAAAGAGAGATTTACAATAGATTACTGAAAATAGATAAAGAGAGAGAGAGAGAGGGGGAGGGAGAGAGAGAGAGATTTACAATGGATTACTGAAAATAGATAAGGAGAGAGAGAGAGAGAGAGAGAGAGAGAGTGGGAGAGAGAGAGAGGGGGAGGGAGAGAGAGAGAAAGAGAGATTTACAATAGATTACTGAAAATAGATAAGGAGAGAGAGAGAGAGAGGGGGAGAGAGAGAGAGGGGGAGGGGGAGAGAGAGAAAGAGAGATTTACAATAGATTACTGAAAATAGATAAGGAGAGAGAGAGAGAGAGAGAGAGAGGGGGGGAGGGGGAGAGAGAGACAGAGAGAGAGAGAGAGGGGGGAGGGGGAGAGAGAGAGAGGGGGGAGGGAGAGAGAGAGAGAGAGAGAGAGAGAGAGAGAGGGGGGGGAGGGAGGGAGAGAGAGCGAGGGGAGGGAGAGAGAGAGAGAGAGAGAGAGAGAGAGAGAGAGGGGGGGGAGGGAGGGAGAGAGAGCGAGGGGAGGGAGAGAGAGAGAGAGAGGCCACACACTTCTTTTCTTTTTTCTAAGCAGATCTAGCAGTTTTTTTCTACAAACCACCACAGTTTGAAATAAAGAAGCTTCCTAACGAGATCTTCATCGGACTCCAAATTAAACATCTACGTTACAGCGATTCCTCAATAAAGAAAATAAGAAAATAAAGATGCCCCTGGAACCTCTGAACAGCAATACAACAGTTCTATAAACAATTTCACTTTCTTAAATCAGATGTCCTTCCCGTTCGGCCATATCTCTCCCATTGGCCGCATACGTACGTATATATCTATATATTTTAAAAGAAATAACAGCTTTTCCCACTTCTTGAGTCATGAAGTCAGTTTTTTACAGTAATCAAACCCATTTTTTTTTTTGCTTGTACACTCCAAAAAGACATTGTGTACGAACAGTTGTGTGTCTGAATATTTTAACAGAAATTCTCCATAGAACCTGATTCACGGCTGTATTTCAGTTCATTACATTTAGAAATTCAAACGTTTAAAATTAAACATTTTGAAATTGCGCTCTGATAACTTTTGTCGGCAACAGAGGTTGGTTTTGGGAGATTAAAGATGTCACTTTTCATGCATTTCAACGTTTTTTTCACCGCCTTTAATGAAGATTTTGTAATTTTTCCCGACGTTTGTGTCGCAATTTTGTTTGAACCTTTTAGTCACTTTTTCCGATATTTTTTCAATGTTTTCAAAAGTTTACTAACTGAACAGCTTCGTATGAGAGAATTTTATACGACAGGCCTAACTGATAAGCCGCCACTTTTTCTGTTACTTTGGGGATTTATTTCTTAGCGCGTAGACAATCGTACGGTTTCTTTTTTATTCTAGCACGTTTGTTAAATCAGTAGTACAAGTTTGTCTCTGAGTTCTACAGCTGAGCTACGACAGAGAGACACAAAGGACAAGATTTACATTTCACACCATCATCATCATCATCATCATCATCATCATCATGATCATCATCGTTCTGGGGGAGAAGAAGGGAGGAGAGTCGCTGATCTCTCAGTTCATCTCGGGGGAGAAACGGCAGCCATTTGGTCCTTTGTGATGATCAGACAGAAACAGATTTGTTTTTTTGTTTTTTTTACAGTTTTCAGCGATGATGCAAAATAAAATCTGCTGAATTGTTTTGAACTGACACCTGTCTGAACTGTTCTTCTGCTCTGGGTTCGAAATGAGTTAACATTTGTTTAAAATCTGCGGAAGCATAATGCATTCACTTGAAAAAAAACTGTATGTTTACTATTACTAAAAACTGAAATTTGGAAATACAGAAATTCAGGAAAAATCCTTTTTCTGAATTAACGAGATTGTAAAAAAAAGTGAATGAATCACGCTTCCAGAAGAATCTGCACCTGCCTCGGTTCATCTCGAGGGAGAAACGGCAGCGATGTGTTTGTGAACATCAGACCTGCAAACAAAATCTGCAGAATTGAGCGGACTGCATCTCCGTTTCAGGTCGGGATGTGTTAACAATCCGACTTATTTAGAAAAACAGAAATTCTAGAAAAACATTTTCACTTGGGGGGGGGGGGCTATTCCCCTAAAATCAGCGTGAAAATCTGCATAAAATTCCACAAAAGTCCACAGATTTCATCTGGCGCCGGTTTCAAGACCTCGACAACACGACTGGGAAACCCCCCGGCTCCTCTCGGCCAATCAAAACCCTGAATCAGATTTCAAATGTTCCCACTGGTAAGTTACCGTTGGTGTAAACAAAATTATTTTATTTCTAATTGCTAACACAGTCTCTGTTGAGTCTCCGGCCTCTTGAACTTTAAGAAAAGTGTATCGCTTTGTTTTGATTTGTTTTTGTAATTAAAGCTTTGTACGAAGGTAGCATAACTTTCAGTAAAATGTTCATGTCTTTTCTGTCCTTCGAACTCAGATGACTTCATTATTTACTCAAGAATTAAAGTGGGTCCTTTTAAATTCATAATGTAACTAGTTATACTTCATGATCTTTATAGTATGTGTTGTTGTCTTGAGTTTGGAGTTCAAAATCTCAACAAAGTCAGAATAAAAAGAGGCAGGAAGCTCTTCAGCAGCATCGGAGGAGGAGGGTTTCCCAAAGTCAGCAGGTCCCATTGAGAGGATTATTACACGTAGACATCACTTTACACAGGTTTCTGTTGAGAAAGATTACCATTCGTTGAACTGACATTCATTTAATAAAGGCCCATGTTTTACTTAAACAACAAAGACTTTTTTCAGATGTTCAGAAGAAATTCTCCTAACAGGCACTTGACTGGCCACGTCAAAGGAAGCATCACACGAACTAGAAGCGAAAACGAGCCTTTACGGTGACTTTTAATTTGAAACGCTGTGAAAGCAGAGATGTGGGGAAACGCTGTTCGCTAAGTCCTCCCGTTCTTTTCGGCATCGAGGCTGAACGACTCCACCGCCACATCGTGGCGACAGTCCTGAACACAGACTGGAGAAATAATGGACAAAACTGCATTCCTGCATTCTCTCTGACTTCCTGCAGGGGGAGACTCCTTAAAGCTGCATTCTCTCTAACTTCCTGCAGGGGGCGACTCCTTAAAGCTGCATTCTCTCTAACTTCCAGCAGGGGGAGACTCCTTAAAGCTGCATTCTCTGTAACTTCCACCAGGGGGAGACTCCTTAAAGCTGCATTCTCTCTAACTTCCAGCAGGGGGAGACTCCTTAAAGCTGCATTCTCTCTAACTTCCAGCAGGGGGAGTCTCCTTAAAGCTGCATTCTCTCTAACTTCCTGCAGGGGGAGACTCCTTAAAGCTGCATTCTCTCTAACTTCCAGCAGGGGGAGACTCCTTAAAGCTGCATTCTCTCTGACTTCCACCAGGGGGAGACTCCTTAAAGCTGCATTCTCTCTAACTTCCACCAGGGGGAGACTCCTTAAAGCTGCATTCTCTCTAACTTCCAGCAGGGGGAGACTCCTTAAAGCTGCATTCTCTCTGACTTCCACCAGGGGGAGACTCCTTAAAGCTGTATTCTCTCTGACTTCCACCAGGGGGAGACTCCTTAAAGCTGCATTCTCTCTGACTTCCAGCAGGGGGCGACTCCACTGGCTCCAAAAAAAAAAAGTCTCTTTCTATAGAAGTCTATGAGAAAATGAGCCTACTTCTCTCTTGATTTATTACCTCAGTAAACATTTTCATAATGAGTTTATGGTCTCAATCTCTAGTTTCAAGTCTTCTTCAACACAGAATGATGTTCACTTAGTAAATGATGGCGATAAGAGACGATAAGGCAGGGGAAGCTTTAGGACCCGTCGATCAGGACAGAGGATAAGCAATGCTAACCGAGTTTGCAGTAAGTTTTAAACACAAGTAGATGCAACAAAAATAAAACTGTGGGAGCTTTTCCATCAGTGTTCAACACGTTTACTTCTATTACAGTAATGATCGCTTTCAATTCTATTTAATCAGTTTCATTGTCTGGTGTGCTTTGGCCTCAAATTGTTAAATAGTTCATTTTGTTTTTAAACAAACAAACAGTCTACAATCGGTTTGTTAGCAATCTGTATGTCAACTGTTTGCAAACAATTAAAGCAACACTAAAGAACTTTTCCTCTTCGGTCCCCCTACAGGTTGGAAGCGGAATTGTCCATTACCGCTACCATTACCATAATATTATTATTATTATTATTATTATTATTATTATTATTATTATTATTATTATGTCTCATTCGAACCACAGATCCGCTACCCGATCTGGCAAACTTGCACCAAAATAATGTACCTTAAAATAATGTTTCCAAAATCGTTCAGTAGTTCATCAACTCGTAACAGGGTGAACGGCACTTCTGCATTCACTTTGCAGCCCTCTAACGGCTATAACCGCACTATGGAAGTTTGCCAGATCGAGTAGTGGATCTGTAGTTCGAATGAGACATAATGAGACATAATGAGACATAATGAGACATTACGACAACGGTAATGGACAATTTCACTTCCAACCTGCAGGAGGCCCTAAGAGGAAACATTCTCTAGTGTTGCTTTAAAGTAGTAGAACAGCAGAAACAGCTTCTATATGTCCATAGTGAAGCGATGAAGAAGAGCGGGAGGACTCAGACGACGACAGCATTTCTTTTATAAAGTGGAAGCCCGGAAACTAACTTTCATCCGGCGGGAAACGTCCTCATCTCTAGACTTGGAGTTGTCTCTTTTCACGCTCGTTCAGTTCGCTGTTCATCATACAGTTACCATGAAGTTACTGAAATATCGTTACTATTCAGAGGGGTCGCTGTGCAAGTGTGACATGTTAGCCTAGGCTTTATTAGCACTTCAGCATTGTTAGCATTCAACACATTGGTCCCACTTTTTCAGCAGAGGTGGAAAGAGTAGAAAAGCATTCTACTTGAGTAAAAGTACTATTACTTCAATGAACTTTGACTTAAGTTCAAGTAAGATTACCGGTATAAAAATCTAGTCAAGTGAAAGTAAAAAGTAGCTCATTTAAAAAAGTAAAAGTTATGTAATGGGGGTATACTTGCTTATATTTATTTAATCAAATCACAGTCTTTAGAGTTTTGACAAAGGCACAAAGCCCCAAAAAAGTGAACAAAAGAAGCTTTTTGATTTGAGTTTGTTGACAGATACAAAACGTGGAGAGCTTCTTTTTTTTAAATGTAGTGAAGTACAAAACTTAAAACAAAACATACTTAAGTAAAAGTTAAATTACAGACTATAAAAACTACTTTGAAAAGTAAAAGCACAAAAGAAACTACTCAATTACAACATTACTTTCCACCTCTGGTGATCAGATACGGTAGATGCTAGATCGGATCTGCTAGACGTGTCGATGTCAAAGGACATAATAACCCTAACCCTAACCCATGGCCTTATTCTGCCTCTGATTGGCTAACCCTATCATTTATTATTACACATTGGTGAACCATTGGTTTTATGCATGATTAATAGTGTGGTTTTATTCTATGTTGTATCTATTATTATAATATTTATGGTTATTTATTGTGTGGCACTTTTACTTTTTAAACACTTAAACCTCAGCACTTATTATTAATTTTTTTCTGGTTAATGTTTTAAACCTTTTAGACTCTGATGAAAATGGCGGCGCGTTTCTCATCCTGACACCCGAACGATGACGTATTCTCTGCATCGTCTCCGACTCCTGTCGTATTTCCGCATGCCGTTTTCAGCTCGTGGGGCTTTAATGAGGTAATATGTTTCTGAAAACACCTGGAAACACCTGGATCTGAATCAGCCTGTCAGTTCACTTTGTCCCGACATAAACGAGAATCATCTGAGAAGATTGGGTCAAGTCGACTTTAAAATATACATTATGAATATTATGATAGGAATTAAAATTATTGCAAGTTTTTCTCAGATTTGCGTCTTTCAGATTCAAACTTTTAGCTCATTTAAAATCAATTTAAATCAAAATATTCTAAATGCATGTCGATACAAATATAATCCAATGTGATATTTAGGAAAACAATTCACAGGAAGGGGAAACACGAAGTGAAGGAAGGAAGCTCCAGAGATGGAAGTCAAATAAACGTATAATAATAAAATAAAAGGGAAGTGGAGAAAAAGTGAGAGAGGCAAGAAGAAGAGAAAAGAGGAATTATCAAACTGGAAGACGAGAGAGGAGAGAGAAGTCAACATGATAAGGATGTAGGAAAGATGTCAAGAGACGAGACAACAAAAGGAAATGAGTAAGGAGTGAGGTTAGGTATGCTGTCTACAAATGTCCTTGGGTTTACCGCGTTAACGAGAACGCCGTCTCAGGACGGGAAATCTTCTGACCGCTCCGAGTTCACCATCTGTGATGCGTTCACTGACGTTTTCAGAGGTTCCATGTTTCGCTGGAGGATACAGACCCAAAAGTTGTCTATACTTTCCATCAGGGATGCACCAAATCCAGGATTTGGATTCGGCTGAATATTGGGCTTTTTGACGGGCTTCGGTTTCCACCAAACCAAACCCTACGCTTGCACTACGTGCGCTACGCCGGTCGACGTAATGACGGCGCCGTTGATTACGGGAAGGAAGTGCCCCTAGCACTCCCATTCAAAAGGCAATTTTACCGAAAATGAGAATACGGTCCATCTTAAAAGTGGCGTTTCCATTCTAAATATGCTTTTAAATGAACATTTGACTCACAAAAAGACCCTAGGTTGCATTTTGGCGAGAGTTACGCTTTAATACTCCATTTCCCGTATTACATTACTCACTCGCTCACTTAATTTCTTAATCTTGATGAGTCTTTCGGCGAGTCTTTTACACGACTTCCTGCGCTGTAACCACGAGCTGCCTTTGAAGGAGGACACAAGGGGAGAGGCTAGGAAAGGAGGGGAGGAAAGGAGATGAGAGTCAAAGAAAGCAGACAAAAGGAAAGGGGGAAGACGGAAACACGAAAGGGAAAGTGGTGAGAGTCCAGCTCAGTCCAGGTGCTGTTATGATAATCGGCAGTTCAATTCAGTCTAAAAAAAAAACTATTTACAAGCTGGAGGTTCGAGTCTCGCTGTAGCGTTCATCTTCAATCAGTTTGGCAATTTTAATGTAAAATAAAAAAGATTAACCTCTCTAATCAAATAATACAAACTTCACAATAAAATATGTGACTACAAGTTGTCAAAGCAACTAATACAATATAGAAACAGAACTTTAAACACGTAGAAACGTCGTCTGAGGTATTTCTGGTGTATTGAGGTGATCTGTGGTTCATGAGCAGTATTGTTCCGATGGTTTTCGTATCATTTTATCTCGGCTTTTTCTATCTTTTCCACTCGTTTATTATCAGTCAATGTTTCTATCTGTCTGTCTTTCGCCTCACAGACACGGTACAAAGACAGAGAGTTCGCATGTGTTCGATGCACCCGGAAGTCAAATTAACAATCAAAAGTAAAATACAGAAATATATTTCATCATCATCGTCGTCAGCAGCAGTATCGTAGACATTCACCGTTACACGTATGGCATCACAGAGGGATCAAAACACACACATACACACAACATAAACACAGCTCTTTGTTTCCAGTTCTTATTGTGAATAATGACCAGGGATGCACTGAATCCAGGATTCGGCTTCGGATTCAGCAGAATATTGGACTTTTTGATGGAGTTGGGTTTCTGCCCAACCTTAGAATTTTTTTTTCCACCGAACCGAACCCTACTCTTGCACTCCGCGCTTCGCTGGTCGCCGTAATGACGGCGCCGTTGATCACGGGAAGGGGTTTACGTAGGTGGAGCGTTCAATGCAGCAGGCTGTGAGGAAGTGGAAATGGAACTGGTGAGCAGAAAAAGTGATGTTTGGCAGCACTTTCAGTCAAAAGAAGGCCGTTCAAGTCCAGCTACATGTTCAATCTGCAATGCTGATTAGTCTGGTGGTGGCGAGGACCCTAAACAATACACAACATCACCGCTGTTACAACATCTGGTATCAAACATCTGGAAGAATACGAGTTGTGATGAAGGAATCTACAGACAGCAGCCAGAATGGAGCAACTTCAGGTACAGCAAAGGAAGGACAGTCCCTGCTGACTTCATTAATGTGTTGACTGAGTTCATGGACTGAGGACGGGAGGAGGACTCAGCAGACTCTCAACCAGTGGAGTCTGTATTCGGCTGAACCCCAAAAATCTGGATTCGGTGCATCCGTAGTAATGATGCGTGTGTTTTATGGCTCCGAGGTGACAGACGGTTTTGGTCCCGGTTGAAAAAGATAAAAACAAAAGAAAGAGAGAATAAGAGAGAGGAGGGGAGGGGACTGATGACATTTGACCTTTGCATCCATGAACGGGCAGAGTTGTGATTAACCTGAACAACCGTACTGACCCAAATATAAGACCACCCCTTCTTTTTAAAAGAGTTTTTTTTTAAGACTTTTTGAAGATCAAATCTTGTTTTTATAAAGAATATAATGTTATTGGAAAATATGACAGTAAAGACACTTTGAATGAACTATGGTACGGTTCGCTGTCCTTTAGGTTTAAGACAACTTTTTCAGACGCATTTGAAGAAGAACAATCCTCCTATATTTGGGTCGATACGGTTATTTTACATTGATGAGACAAATTTAGAGGGATTAATGAATGTCGTGTTTTGCATCGGAACACCAGGTTCCCACAATGTTGGGAGGAAACCCAAACTGACGAGGTCAAAAGGTCAAAGTACACAGCTCCTCCACGGACCTCCGTGATGCCGCTGTCCATTTACCTCAGGACTCGGGAGTCGGAGCTGGGAACGACGTCACACCCGAGTTAAACAAGTCGGATAACTGTTATTTCACAGTGAGGGTTACTCTATGCAGGTTGGCATGGTTTGCTCGGGGTACTGTGAGGTTCTCCGACTTTCCGAGTCGGAAATCCAACTTCAGGGGTGCGTTGCAGTTGACATTTCCGACTTCCGAGTTCAAATGGAACGCACCAAAAGACACAACTAAACAGAGAACAGGAAACAATCTGCACAGAGACAGTTAGAAGATGGAAATCATACGTCACATCATGTAACACACACACACACACACACACACACACACACACACACACACACACACACACACACACTTAGACCTGCATCTTGAGGTCTTGCACCTTTTTCAGGGGAACTTGTGTCCCCCTTTGTTTGGGTGTTTGGGCACCTTGCAAATGTACATATTCAGGACAGCCAATAGGCTTTGAGCACCCTCAGACAAGCTCCTCCCACCGGGGGGTTTGGCCCCGCCCCCATCTTGGGGCCGGGAGAACATGTGACCGGTGTTGCATCACGGTTGAATCCCTCCGACCCTTGCACACCTGGTTACCTGAGAAGTGTTAAGTTTTTATTTCCGAGCCAACCAAAATGCTGTGGTTGTCCGCCGTCAGCCAATCAA
>CM042335.1:595934-598434 GCA_023566125.1 Zingel zingel | reverse complement strand
AGAGAGAGTAAGAAGAACCAGAGAGAGAGTAAGAAGAACCGGAGAGAGAGTAAGAAGAACCGGAGAGAGAGAGTAAGAAGAACCGGAGAGAGTAAGAAGAACCGGAGAGAGAGTAAGAAGAACCAGAGAGAGTAAAAAGAACCAGAGAGAGAGTAAGAAGAACCAGAGAGAGTAAGAAGAACCAGAGAGAGAGTAAGAAGAACCGGAGAGAGTAAGGAGAATCAGAGAGAGAGTAAGAAGAACCAGAGAGAGTAATAAGAACCAGAGAGAGAGTACAGAGAGAGAGTAAGAAGAACCAGAGAGAGTAAGAAGAACCAGAGAGAGAGTAAGACGAACCAGAGAGCGTAAGAAGAACCAGAGAGAGTAAGAAGAACCAGAGAGAGTAAGAAGAACCAGAGAGAGTAAGGAGAACCAGAGAGAGAGTAAGGAGAACCAGAGAGAGAGTAAGAAGAACCGGAGAGAGAGTAAGAAGAACCAGAGAGAGTCAGAAGAACCGGAGAAAGTCAGAAGAACCGGAGAAAGTCAGAAGAACCGGAGAGAGAGTCAGAAGAACCAGAGAGAGAGTACAGAGATAGAGTAAGGAGAACCAGAGAGAGAGAGAGTAAGAAGAACCAGAGAGAGAGTAAGAAGAACCAGAGAGCGTAAGAAGAACCAGAGAGAGTAAGAAGAACCAGAGAGAGTAAGGAGAACCAGAGAGAGTAAGGAGAACCAGAGAGAGAGTAAGAAGAACTGGAGAGAGAGTAAGTATAACCAGAGAGAGAGTACAGAGAGAGAGAGTAAGGAGAACCAGAGAGAGAGTAAGAAGAACCAGAGAGAGTAAGGAGAACCAGAGAGAGAGTAAGAAGAATCAGAGAGAGAGTAAGAAGAACCAGAGAGCGTAAGAAGAACCAGAGAGAGAGAGAGTAAAAAGAACCAGAGAGAGAGAGTAAGAAGAACCAGAGAGAGTAAGGAGAACCAGAGAGAGAGAGTAAGAAGAACCAGAGAGAGAGAGTAAGAAGAACCAGAGAGAGTAAGAAGAACCAGAGAGAGAGTAAGAAGAACCAGAGAGAGAGTAAGAAGAACCAGAGAGAGAGTACAGAGAGAGAGTAAGGAGAATCAGAGAGAGAGTAAGAAGAACCAGAGAGAGTAAGAAGAACCGGAGTGAGAGTAAGAAGAACCAGAGAGAGTAAGAAGAACCGGAGTGAGAGTAAGTAGAACCAGAGAGAGAGTACAGAGAGATAGTAAGAAGAACCACAGAGAGAGTAAGAAGAACCAGAGAGAGTAAGAAGAACCAGAGAGAGTAAGGAGAACCAGAGAGAGAGTAAGAAGAACCAGAGAGAGAGTAAGAAGAACCAGAGAGCGTAAGAAGAACCAGACAGAGAGTAAGAAGAACCAGAGAGAGTAAGAAGAACCGGAGAAAGTAAGAAGAACCAGAGAGAGAGTACAGAGAGAGAGTAAGGAGAATCAGAGAGAGAGTAAGAAGAACCAGAGAGAGTAAGGAGAACCAGAGAGAGAGTAAGAAGAACCAGAGAGAGTAAGAAGAACCAGAGAGAGAGTAAGTAGAACCAGAGAGAGAGTACAGAGAGAGAGAGTAAGGAGAACCAGAGAGAGAGAGTAAGAAGAACCAGAGAGAGTAAGGAGAACCAGAGAGAGAGTAAGAAGAATCAGAGAGCGTAAGAAGAACCAGAGAGAGAGAGAGAGAGCAAGAAGAACCAGAGAGAGAGTAAAAAGAACCAGAGAGAGAGTAAGAAGAACCAGAGAGAGAGTAAGAAGAACCAGAGAGAGTAAGGAGAACCAGAGAGAGTAAGGAGAACCAGAGAGAGAGTACGAAGAACCAGAGAGAGTAAGGAGAACCAGAGAGAGAGTAAGAAGAACCAGAGAGAGTAAGAAGAACCAGAGAGAGTAAGAAGAACCAGAGAGAGTAAGAAGAACCAGAGAGAGAGTAAGAAGAACCAGAGAGAGAGTAAGAAGAACCAGAGAGAGAGTAAGAAGAACCAGAGAGAGAGTAAGAAGAACCGGAGAGAGAGTAAGAAGAACCAGAGAGAGTAAGAAGAACCGGACAGAGAGTAAGAAGAACCAGAGAGAGAGTAAGAAGAACCAGAGAGAGAGTAAGAAGAACCAGAGAGAGTAAGGAGAACCAGAGAGAGAGTAAGAAGAACCGGAGAGAGAGTAAGTAGAACCAGAGAGAGAGTACAGAGAGAGAGTAAGGAGAACCAGAGAGAGAGTAAGGAGAACCAGAGAGAGTAAGGAGAACCAGAGAGAGAGTAAGACGAACCAGAGAGAGAGTAAGAAGAACCAGAGAGCGTAAGAAGAACCAGAGAGAGAGTAAGAAGAACCGGAGAGAGAGTAAGAAGAACCAGAGAAAGTAAGAAGAACCAGAGAGAGTAAGAAGAACCGGAGAGAGAGTAAGAAGAACCAGAGAGAGAGTACAGAGAGAGAGTAAGGAGAATCAGAGAGAGAGTAAGAAGAACCAGAGAGAGTAAGGAGAACCAGAGAGAGTAAGGAGAACCAGAGAGAGAGT
>CM042335.1:568434-590934 GCA_023566125.1 Zingel zingel | reverse complement strand
AACACGCTGGGGGGCGGGGCTTTGATCACTGGCACACACACACACACACACACACACACACACACACACACACACACACACACACACACACACACACACACACACGTTCATCAGGTAAAAACACAAACACAAAATATTATAAAAGATGTGGAGAAATGTGTGTGAGACTCACGCGGTCCGTTGGCGTCCGGCAGGTGTGTGAATCTCTCGTTGCAGAAGTTTCCCTCACAGCAGCAGAAGAAGACCTGAGGACTGTCCTCCGTCGCCACGCACTCCTGTCTGAGAGACGGAGACACAAACTGTCCAATCAGATCTCTGAGACAGGGATCCCGCCACACACACACCACTAGGCAGGATAGGCAAACACGGTGGGCGCCGACAGACCAGAGGAGGACAGAAAAGTTGAAGATAACACGGAGAAAAAAATAAATAAATTAAAAAATCTAAACAAGTTCCAAAATGCCGAAAAGAAAAAAAATTGACAAATGTTGGAAAGGTGACAAAAATGTGGAAAAAATACCCAAAACGTCTAACGTTCAAAAACATGGACATTCGTGGCGAAAATGTCTAAAAAGCGAAAAAACATTTTTAAAATGCATCAAAAACGTCCAAAATAAAACCTGAAAAATGAGACGAAAAAGTGACAAAATGATGAAAAAAGCGTCAAAAACATCAACAAAAAATGGTGGGCTCAGTCCAAAACCATCACACTTCCTGTTACACCTGATCCAGCCTGCTCTCATGAAGCATTCGTACATATATCTCTAAAAAGTAAAGCTGTGAAGATCCTCGTAGTGAGAAGGTCGGGGGGGGGGGGGGGGGGGGGGGGGGGGGACGTTTGGCTCCTAAAACACAAGACTTTCACCAGGAAACAGGTGATCATGTCCTGGTAGTGTTTTAAAGTGCTCATGTTATGCTCATTTTCAGGTTCATAATTGCATTTAGAGGTTATATCAGAACAGGTTTACATGGTTTAATTTTCAGAAAACACCATACATTTGTTGTACTGCACATAGCTGCAGCTCCTCTTTTCACCCTGTGTGTTGAGCTCTCTGTTTTAGCTACAGAGTGAGGCATCGCACTTCTATTCCATCGTTATTGGGAGTCGCACATGCTCAGTACCTAGGTAAGGACTACTAGCCAGTCAGAAGCAGAGTATGAGGGCCCTGACAGTACCTAGGTAAGGACTACTAGCCAGTCAGAAGCAGAGTATGAGGGCCCTGACAGTACCTAGGTAAGGACTACTAGCCAGTCAGAAGCAGAGTATGAGGGCCCTGACAGTACCTAGGTAAGGACTACTAGCCAGTCAGAAGCAGAGTATGAGGGCCCTGACAGTACCTAGGTAAGGACTACTAGCCAGTCAGAAGCAGAGTATGAGGGCCCTGACAGTACCTAGGTAAGGACTACTAGCCAGTCAGAAGCAGAGTATGAGGGGCCCTGACAGTACCTAGGTAAGGACTACTAGCCAGTCAGAAGCAGAGTATGAGGGCGTGCCCTGACAGTACCTAGGTAAGGACTACTAGCCAGTCAGAAGCAGAGTATGAGGGCGTGCCCTGACAGTACCTAGGTAAGGACTACTAGCCAGTCAGAAGCAGAGTATGAGGGCGTGCCCTGACAGTACCTAGGTAAGGACTACTAGCCAGTCAGAAGCAGAGTATGAGGGCCCTGACAGTACCTAGGTAAGGACTACTAGCCAGTCAGAAGCAGAGTATGAGGGCCCTGACAGTACCTAGGTAAGGACTACTAGCCAGTCAGAAGCAGAGTATGAGGGCCCTGACAGTACCTAGGTAAGGACTACTAGCCAGTCAGAAGCAGAGTATGAGGGCGTGCCCTGACAGTACCTAGGTAAGGACTACTAGCCAGTCAGAAGCAGAGTATGAGGGCGTGCCCTGACAGTACCTAGGTAAGGACTACTAGCCAGTCAGAAGCAGAGTATGAGGGCGTGCCCTGACAGTAGCCTGGTAAGGACTACTAGCCAGCCAGGTTCTGCCCGCGGGCCTTGAGTTTGGCCCGTGTGTGTTTCTAGGCGTTTGTACCGGTCGTAGCAGTTGAAGTCGTCCAGCCAGCAGCCTTTCTTCACCAGCTGGATGGAGCCCGAGCTGTTCCTCCACGAGGCGTAGCAGTGCGAGCGTTTGTCCGCCTCACCCTCGCAACGCTCCACGCCACTCTGATTGGTCCGCTCCGCCTCGTAGTTCACGTTGTAGTACATACACTCCAGGGTGTCGGCGTCACCGTGGCTCAGCCCTGCAGCACACACACACACACACACACACACACACACACACACACACACACACACACACACACACACACACACACACACACACACACATTTTAACAATTAATTTAAGTCCACTTGAAGGGAACAATTCACAGGGAGATACATATTACAGATGCAGTTCAATACATACAAAGTCATGGGTCATTGGCATACAGCAGGTCTTCCTAATATGAAGCATATTCCTCTCTTCTCATAGGTATCTGTCTTTGCCATATGCACTCTGTATTTATTGTTTATTCTTATCAATGTTTCATTTGTTTCTTTGTATGTATCACCAAGGAGAAGTCCATGTAGTTCCACTACTGTGGCAATGAACTGCTTTCTGGGTTGCATGCAGTGTGTATAGTTGGGGTGTGCAAAAAAAATCAATTCACATTCGAATCGCGATTCAAGCTCTACAGATTCAAAATCAATTCATAGAATTCCAAAACTCGATTCATAGGTGTATGTATTATTTGATTTTTTAAATGTATGTCTACTGCAATCACATGGGAAAAGTAACCACATTTACACACTGTGAATCGTTATTTATTTATTTTTTTTTTAAATCGAAAATCGATTTTGAATCGAAAATCAATTCAGGAAAAAATTCCAAAAATAGATTCATATTTTTTTAATTAAAAAAAATAAATTAATTTTTTTTAAATTTTTTTCATTATATTTTTTTTTATTTTGTCCACTGCAATCACATGGGAAAAGCAACTACATTTACATACTGTGAATCGTTATTTATTTATTTTTTTTAATCGAAAATCGATTTTGAATCGAATCTTGAGCCTGAACATCGATATCGAATCAAAACGTGACATTTTGTGAATCGTGCACCCCTAGAGTATAGTGTGTATTAAGTAGCAATAAGTAAGGCTACAGTCAGACTGCAGGCAAAAGTGGCCCAAATCTGATTTTTTTGGGGTCAATTGACCAGGTCAGACTTCTTCAGAAGTAGTGTGAACACTCAAATCAGATTGAGACCACTTCCACATGTGGTCCTGAATCAGACCCGGGTCTGGTTGTTTCCATTGTGGCCGCAGTGTGAACCACCGAGGAGGATTTGATGCGACTTTTACGTCAATCTACAACGACAATTGTCCCAATGATGCTCCGGCGGGAGTTAGCCTTCGACACAGACCGTACAGAACAGTGACGGAGCAGGTCAATGGAGGGAGCGTTAGTGTTAGACCTAATTAGTGCAGGATCGTTAATGTTAAAGCTGCCATTACACAAACATTTTGAAATAAAAGTGAAAAGACTTCCTCCATAACCTCCCTGACTGTAGTGCAGCAGAGGGATGCGTCTGATGTCATGGTTATTGGTCTTTTGGGCATGTGGGTCAGATATAGGCCACGTTTTAAAAAGGTCATGTGAACAAACTAAAAGAAATCAGATCTGAGCAAAACAAAACCGAATTAAGAAGAGAGGAGGAGGATGAAAACGGAAATCAAGTGAAAACAGGAACACAGCGTTTACTGTGACAGATGTTACAGCCAATCTGTGCATTAATTGTCGCTAGGCAACCGGAAACGTGGGAGCACACTCGCACACACACACACACACAAACAAAAACACACATACACATGAAGTCTGTAGAATCAGCCTGATGCATGATGGGAAGTCCACAGAGGAGTTTCTCATCAGTATTCTGGAGGTCAACTTCAGTCGCCATGGTGATCTGTGAGCTAAAGGGCCAGCTGTCTGTGTGTGTGTGTGTGTGTGTGTGTGTGTGTGTGTGTGTGTGTGTGTGTGTGTGTGTGACATGACATTTACTCCGACTTCTTTTTCAATTAAAAAGTTGAGCAGCGAGTTACAGAAGAGAAGAACGAGCCGGCAGTTACACCCCCCCCCCCCCCACACACACACACACACACTCGTCTCACTATCTTTGTGGGGCCCCGTCATTGACATAATGCATTCCCTAGCCCCTTACCCTAACCTTAACCATCACCACTAGATGCCTAACCTTAACCCTTACCCTCACCCTAACCATAACCTAATTCTAACCCTAATCCTAAAACCAAGTCTTAACCCTCAAACAGACCTTTAACCTTGTGGGCTCCAGCATTTTGGCCCCACAAGGCTGTCGGGACCCCACAAGTATAGTGTATTCCCCAGTTTTTGGACCCCACGAATATAGTAAAACAAGCACACACACACACACACACACACACACACACACACACACACACAGTAATATTCGAAGGAAAACATTGTGATATGTGAAGAAAGAACTGGTAACATTTGGAGGACTTGACATTCAGACAGATTATCCTAAATTTTGAAGTCTCATTCTGACAGATTTGTCTTTAGAAGTGAGACGGTGTCACACGTTCCCAGTCTGCTAGAGGATGGGAGACATAACTCAACCAGTATGATTATAACTAATTCATTAAAAGGTGTCCAGCTGCAGATCAGCGCGTTCCCACGGCCTCCGACCCGTTCTCATATCGGACAGAGGTCACCATTCAGACACAATCACATTTACATGTCTGTGTGTCTGTGTGTGTGTGTCTGTGTGTGTGTGTGTGTGTGTGTGTGTGTGTGTGTGTCTGTGTGTGTGTCTGACTTTATCATGCAAAATCAGCCCAAAGAAATTATTGAGAGGCTTTTGTGCGCTCCAGACATCAGGGTCAGAGATCACACACACACACACACACACATCTGGCCGACCAAGTGTGTGTGCATGTGTGTGCATACGTGTGTGTGTGCATACGTGTGTGTGTGTGTGTGTGTGTGTGTGTGTGTGTGTGTGTGTGTGTGTGTGTGTGTGTGTGCATATATTACAGAGCTCATAGGGCAACATATGAGATGCAAAGCCATGGGAACTCTTCACATTCACTCACAGATCCATATCATTACTTTCCTTTGTGATATTCACATGCAAAAGGTAGTTTAGGTCTCTCTTTCTCACACGACCGTTTCCTCTCTCCCAAACAATATTTTCACTTGACTAACACTAGTATTATTTTGTCAACTAATCAATTAAATGTATTGCCAAGTCAGTAGCACTTAGGAGGAGTTTGCCTTGTGTTGGTGCATTCACAAACATATTGAACATTAATATGAAATAAACATACAATGAATACAGAAACAACTAACACATACATATAACTGTTTAACATTAAGAAAGAGGCTGTATGAATTAGTGCAGGATGTGCACACACGTTAAGAGATGTAGTTCATAACTGTCTCTACACCTCCGGTGTGAATTAACTTGTCAAAGTTCAGTCAAGTTAAACAGATTCCGCCGGGCTTTCACACTCGCAGCCAACATCCAGCTGGAGCCCAAAACAGCTTCCACCACACACACACACACACACACACACACACACACACACACACACGTGTGTCTCACTATCTTTGTGGGGACCCGTCATTGACCTAATGCATTCCCTAGCCCCTTACCCTAACCTTAACCATCACCACTAGATGCCTAACCTTAACCCTTACCCTCACCCTAACCATAACCTAATTCTAACCCTAATCCTAAAACCAAGTCTTAACCCTCAAACAGACCTTTAACCTTGTGGGCTCCAGCATTTTGGGCCCCCCAAGGCTGTGCAGACACACAAGTATACTGTATTCCCTGGTTTTTGGACCCCACGAATATAGTAAAACAAGCACACGCACACACACACACACACACACACACACACACACACACACACACACACACACACACACACACACACACACACACACACACACACACACACACACACACACACACACACACACACACACACACACACCACTGCCTCTATCTCTGCCACTAGAAAGTTTTAAAACACCAAACACGAGCTCTCAACTGTCTCCTCCGTCCCTCCGTCTCTCTCTCTCTCTGGGAAATCAAGCTGCCTTCAAGTGCATTTAAACTATAATAACCGTGGTCTGAAGCTTATTTTCTGTAAAGAGCTGAAAAGCCTCTCGAGAAACGTCTCCAGCCTTCTCTCTGGTTCCCTGAACGCCTCTTGCACGCCGCTCTTAGTGATGCGTTCGTCCTTCAATCACAAAGATTTCCTCTGTATAGATTTCTGTGCTTGTGCTTTTTGCAGATTTGCTCGTTCAACCAGCAGCCATCTGTTAGCCTGTTCCCATAGGAACAGTCAACACGGTCTGCACATACGCTCGCTGTCATGCAATCTGAACATCTGTATCTCTGCAAACAGCTGCAGCTGTGGGGATCCGTCAGCAGCCGTCACTTCCTGTTTCAGCCGCGAAACCTCGGCAAAGACAACAAGAACCTCAATCTAACAGCTGACCTAAAGAAAAGCTCAGTATAACTGCAATAGTGTGTCTGTGTGTGTGTGTGTGTGTGTGTGTGTGTGTGTGTGTTCTTGTTTAACTACATTTGTGGGGTCCAAAAACCGGGAGTCCATTATACTTGTGGGGTCCGACCAGCCTTGTGGGGCCAAAATGCTGGAGCCCACAAGGTTAAAGGTCTGTTTGAGGGTTAAGACTTGGTTTTAGGATTAGGGTTAGAATTAGGTTATGGTTAGGGTGAGGGTAAGGGTTAAGGTTAGGCATCTAGTGGTGATGGTTAAGGTTAGGGTAAGGGGCTAGGGAATGCATTATGTCAATGACGGGGCCCCACAAAGATAGTGAGACGCACTATATGTGTGTGTGTGTGTGTGTGTGTGTGTGTGTGTGTGTGTGTGTGTGTCTGTATGTCTGTGTCTGTGTGTGCGTGTGTCTGTGTGTGTGCATGTCTGTGTGTGTGTGTGTCTGTGTGTGTGTCTGTGTGTATGTCTGTGTGTGTGTGTGTGTGTGTGTGTGTGTGTGTGTGTGTGTGTGTGTGTGTGTGTGTGTGTGTGTGTGTGTGTGTGTGTGTCTGTGTGTAAGCTACTGGGACCTTGAATTTCCCCTTGGGGATCCATAAAGTAGGTATCTATCTATCTATCTATCTATCTATCTATCTATCTATCTATCTAATATCTACCCAATGAACAGATATCCAAATAGTTGAATATTTGGATCCAGCGCCGGTCCAAACCCTCCCCGGCTGCAGCATTAGGAGAGTTTTGTTGTTGTCCAGACAACATCTGCCTTGTCATCTGTGTGAGAGCAGACGGGAACCCCCCCCCCCCCCCCCCCCCCCTTTGAGGGAGAGAGGAAACAGATGAGTGGAGGAAGAGGAGGAGGGCGTCTGGGCCCCGGGGAGCCGTCACTTTGTCAATGAACCCCACCCCCTCCCCCCAATCTGTCACAGCGAGGCAGCAAACTTTACAGCCGAGCAAACACAATGCAGGCCGACACTCGACCCTATGAACCAGGACCAGGGTCTGAGTGGGGGGGACACGTCCCTGCACGTGGGTTTCTGGGTTTTAACACTCCCATTTTCACTCAGATACCACCCTCAGCTAATGAACTTGCCAGATAGACAAGGACCCCCCTCAACACACACACACGTTTGTTTCACTATCTTTGTGGGGACCAGTCACTGACATAATGCATTCCCTAGCCCCTTACCCTAACCTTAACCATCACCACTAGATGCCTAACCTTAACCCTTACCCTCACCCTAACCATAACCTAATTCTAACCCTAAAACCAAGTCTTAACCCTCAAACAGACCTTTAACCTTGTGGGCTCCAGCATATTGGGCCCACAAGGCTGTGCAGACCGCACAAGTATACTGTATTCCCCGGTTTTGGACCGCACGAATATAGGACCGCACGAATATAGTAACACACACACACACACACACACACACACACACACACACACACACACACCTTTTTATTCCTTTGAATTGCATGCATGCACACACACACAACACTTATGTACACACCCCTCTCCCCAATACATGTACATTAATCAAACTATGTACTAATGTTAAGTTACACCAAAGAAAACGTCTAAAATGTGACAACTTCAAAAATGCCTCAAAAGGCAATGTAACTAAGTACATTTACTCCAGCTAGTCTGTCTGTCTGTCTGTCTGTCTGTCTGTGTGTTACAGAGAGAGAGTTACGATGACGGTCCTGGCTATAAAATTAGTTTTATATCGATTGCTCGCTGCTCAGTCGGTCTGATTTATTAAAAGTCTCTCTGAACATTCAAACGGCACCAAGACGATTCAATATCTGCCTTCAAATAAACAAAATACACCATCACCAATAATCTGTAGTCACTCCTGATCATTTGGTCTGGAGTCTGGAGTTCTCCTACTATCTAGAGATGTCCCGTGACATGTCTGCATGGATTCAGAAAAGAGACAAAAACATTGAAAGGCAACAAATGTTAGAAAAAGCGACAAAAACTTTTGTAAACAGCGTCAAAAGACTTCGAAAAAAAACTAAAAAGGGCAGAAAAACGTTGAAAACAGTGTCCAAATATGTATGATATTAAATATGTGCAAGTAGCACAATAGTGCAATAATGTAGTGTGCATTGTTGTTCAGTTAATGGATTGTGGCAGGAAAGATTATCCTGAAGCGGTTATACTTTATACTTTATAAACAGACCAAACAGAAGTGCACAGTTGACGGGAAGACAACACAAGGAACAATGGTGGGCAGCTCGATGCTAGCGGCTAACATACAGCACGCAGTACAGTCCGCCCATGTAACTGACTGTTTACACCACACACCCCCTCCGATTAGATTATTGATTAGACTATTACTTTTTAATTCAACTTCCTCAAGCCTTTTAGACTCTGTTGCTTCCCTGAGGACGAAACACACTAAAGCCCTTTTCGGAGCCTTGGCTAAATGACTACACCCGTGCTCTCAGACGAACATGTCGGAAAGCTGAGAGAAGGTGGAAAAAGGACAAACTCAAAGAGTCAATTCTACAGCACAGTGTGTCTGATTATCAGAGAGCTGTAAAATCTGCAAAAACTGAGTACATTTCAGCTCTTCAATGCTACACAGAAGGGGAGGCGGGTGATTGACTTAAGTCTTTAAGTCTGCTCTGCACACTGCCCTTTGTACCATGCCTTCATCTGGGTGCCTTTATACATACACGCAAACTACCCTGGACTGGGCTGATTGGTACTGTTTGACTCCCTTACTGGCTATATTAGCCATCTGCCCATTTTGCTAGCTTGCCTGTATGGTCAATACACCACGCTGTCCTTTGTCCGTATGGACAGTTTTCAACTAACTGTTCTTCAAGTCTTTTACTAGTGTCTATGTATAGTTAAGTAATGCTTATTCTATTTTTGATATATTGTGTTGCCTGCTGTACTTGAATAGATATAGAATTTGCACTGACACTCTCTTGCACTAGGATACCATTGCACCTTTCTGCATTTCTTTTCTCCACTCGCGCCTTTAAACATGCTACAACCAAACTTTACTGTAAGGGCACACTATTGATATCTTTCTTTGTATTTTTGTAGTATGTATGTGTCCGTGGATGTCATATGTCATATGTCTGTGTGCCTATGTTAATGTATGTTGTGTATAAGCTATTGGACACCTTAATTTCCTTCGGGATAAATGAAGTATATCTCTATCTTTATTTCCAACCTGGTTTCTCATAACCGCCACAAGCCTCAGGTTCTTTTCAAAATGTTTAACACTCTTATAAACCCCTATGACTCTGCCCCTATCGTTCCTACATCTGACCTCTGTGATTCCTTTCTTAATTTCTTGGTTGAAAAAATGTCTGTCCTTCGATCTTCTGCGACCACATCCTTTGACCATGGCCCCTCTGTTCCATCGATGTGCCTTGCGGTCCTGGACAAGTTTGAGCCCATTTCAAATCACCTCCCTATCTGAGGTGGTCCACCATCTGCGCCCCACAAATTGTCCCTCAGACAGAATTCCTGCTCGTCTACTCAAGGAAGTCTTTGATTTTTAGGCTCAAGATTCGATTCAAAATCAATTTTTGATTATCGATTAAAAAAAAGATTCTCAGTTTGTAAATGTAGTTACTTGTCCCATGTGATTGCAGTGGACATACAATAAAAAAAATTTTTTTTTGGAATTCTATGAATCGATTTTGAATCAGTAGAGCTTGAATTGCGATTTGATTGTCGATTAATTTTTTGCACACCCCTATGTTCTATCACTGATAAATACCTGTCTTGTCTCTGGTAATGTTCCAGCTGGTTTTAAACATGCTGTTGTGCAGCCCTTGTTAAAGTCTAACTTCAGGCCCATCTCGAAACTGCCGTTCCTCTCTAAAGTCCTAGAGAAAGTAGTTCGGACCCAGCTGCAAACATTTTTAGCTACTCTTAATATTTATGAAAAGTTTCAGTCTGGTTTTAAACCCCGTCATAGCACTGGAACCACCCTTTTAAGAGTTTTTAATGATCTAATCTTAAAATAAATTGACATTGAAGGGTTAAAGTGGAATATTTGTGTTCTCTTTTCACCTCTGAAACTGATAAAGTACAAACTGTTCTCTTCCTCTGTATCCCTCACTCTCCCTCTCTTTTACAGCTCTCTCTCTCTCTCTCTCTCTCTCTCTCTCTCTCTCTCTCTCTCTCTCTCTCTCTCTCTCTCTCTCTCTCTCTCTCTCTCTCTCTGGTCGTAAAGTGCCAGTGCCAGCTCGCCTCTCCCCGCTGTAGGTATGTGTTGCTGCAGTGTGAACACACAGACTGCATTCCACAAACTTCTGAAACCACAGGGGATCCGACACGCTTCCCTGAGGAACTCCGTCACACTACAGGTGAACAGAAACAAGTACACTCGTAACGCATTCTTATGAACCGGTTCGTACGATATCGTACGGAAATTTGCATGATATCCTACAAAACTAGGTGACCTACAGCCCAACTCATTCAAAGCGACAAAGCGACGCTTGGTCAGGTATCTTTGGCGTTTGTAGTTGACGAAAAAAATCTCCTTTAGCGTCATATTTGCTTCTTTAGCGAGTTCAGTCTAAGCGACCACCAGACAAGCCTCATGCAGGACCAGGTTAGCACACACACACACACACACACACACACACACACACACACACACACAGCGTCTCACTATCTTTGTGGGGACCCGTCATTGACATAATGCATTCCCTAGCCCCTTACCCTAACCTTAACCATCACCACTAGATGCCTAACCTTAACCCTTACCCTCACCCTAACCATAACCTAATTCTAACCCTAATCCTATAACCAAGTCTTAACCCTCAAACAGACCTTTAACCTTGTGGGCTCCAGCATTTTGGCCCCACAAGGCTGTCAGGACCCCACAAGTATACTGGACTCCTGGTTTTTGGACCCCACAAATATAGTAAAACAAGCACACACACACACACACACACAATCGCAAAAGACACTCAGATTCTTTTGTGTTAGCTGAAATAAAATATATCATCAGAAAACTTCACTTTAAAATATAACTGTCGTTCCTGTTTTTAGTGCTGCCTTTTATTTCAATTCAATGTTCAATTTGTACGATAAAAGAAATAAATAATTTCCTTTTCTTTGTTTTAAATCCAACAAGCAGTTTGTTGTATTTCAGCAGAATACTGAAAGCAGCAGAACTGAGAACACTTTATCTGTTTAAGTAATATTATGATCAGGATATTCTCAAACGTAGATGTAGCAGTGGAGATGTAACCTCAGAACAATTAACCCTTGTGGTGACTTCGGGACACATTGGCCCGTTTTTAAATTTTTGTTTTATATCAGAAAATATTGGACGTAGAAATAAGCGCTGAAAATGTGTAGAAGAAAAATTTTAAAATTTAAAACGTTGGAAAAAGCAAAAACAAAATTGAGAAAAAAGGCGTCAAAAATGTCAGAAAAAAAGTTTTTTTTCAAGGTTGAAACGAAGACAACACAAAGGTTAAAGCGTCCACATTTTGAATAACTGACCTAAAGGCCTCTAAAGAAGTGCGTGTGCGTGTGTGTGTGTGTGTGTGTGTGTGTGTGTGTGTGTGTGTGTGTTCTTGTTTAACTATATTTGTGGGGTCCAAAAACCGGGAGTCCAGTATACTTATGGGGTCCTGACAGCTTTGTGGGCCCAAAATGCTGGAGCCCACAAGGTTAAAGGTCTGTTTGAGGGTTAAGACTTGGTTTTAGGATTAGGGTTAGAATTAGGTTATGGTTAGGGTGAGGGTAAGGGTTAAGGTTAGGCATCTAGTGGTGATGGTTAAGGTTAGGTTAAGGGGCTAGGGAATGCATTATTCAGCACCATCATCTTGGATCATGAAGGGAACCAACATCACGGTGGCAGCTGTCGCCGTGGTCCTGCCCTACGCCCTGCTGTGCCCCATTAGACCCTGCAATGCCCGGCATCGACTTGCTATGTCCGGCCAACGCCCTGCCACGCCCTGTTACGCCCTGCTGTGCTCTACGACTCCATGAACTATTACAATTACTCTAGTCATTACCTTAATTGTGACTTTGTTACTGCCATTGTTCATCAAACCCCCAACCGGCATCGTCAGACACCGCCTACCAAGAGCCTGGGTCTGTCCCGTCAGACACCGCTACCAAGAGCCTGGGTCTGTCCCGTCAGACACCGCCTACCAAGAGCCTGGGTCTATCCCGTCAGACACCGCCTACCAAGAGCCTGGGTCTGTCCCGTCAGACACCGCCTACCATGAGCCTGGGTCTGTCCCGTCAGACACCGCCTACCAAGAGCCTGGGTCTGTCCCGTCAGACACCGCTACCAAGAGCCTGGGTCTGTCCGAGGTTTCTTCCTAAAAGGGAGTTCCTCCTCGCCACTGTCGCACTTACACATTCATGCACGCTCTTGGGGGAATCACTGGAATTGTTGGATCCTTGTAAATTACAGAGTGTGGTCTAGACCGACTCTATCTGTAAAGTGTCCTGAGATAATTCCTGTTATGATTTGACACTATAAATAAAATTGAATTGAATTATGTCAATGACGTGGCCCCACAAAGATAGTGAGATGCACTATATGTGTGTGTGTGTGTGTGTGTGTGTGTGTTCAATTTGATAAATAAAAAAAAGTTAGAAATGATTTCCTTTCGTTTGTTTTAAATCCAACAAGCAGTTTGTTGTATTTCAGCAGAAACACTTTATAGTCTATGTAATATTATGATATTGTCATGGAGCCCTGGTCCTTGCTGTTCGCCCTGCAGCGTCCCAAACACACGTTTATTCTCCTACATGTGATCGTCTTCTTTCCTTCACAGCAGAACACACAGAGAGCTGCAGGACTCTCCCAGGGCCGTTATTGATCGCTGAGAAACCAGGTCAGCTGAGCTGCAGCCATTAATCTCAGAGAGTTACTGTACACACACACACACACACACACACACACACACACACACACACACACACACACACACACACACACACACACACACACACACACACACACACACACACACACACACACACACACACACACACACACACACACACACACACATGAACCTGGCTGATGCTCAACGCCAACTTCATGTTCAACGCTAACTTCATGTTCAACGCTAACTTCATGTTCAACGCCAACTTCATGCTCAACGCTAACTTCATGCTCAACGCTAACTTCATGTTCAACGCTAACTTCATGTTCAACGCCAACTTCATGTTCAACGCCAACTTCATGTTCAACGCCAACTTCATGCTCAACGCTAACTTCATGCTCAACGCTAACTTCATGCTCAACGCTAACTTCATGCTCAACGCTAACTTCATGTTCAACGCCAACTTCATGTTCAACGCTAACTTCATGTTCAACGCTAACTTCATGTTCAACGCCAACTTCATGTTCAACGCTAACTTCATGCTCAACGCTAACTTCATGTTCAACGCTAACTTCATGTTCAACGCCAACTTCATGTTCAACGCTAACTTCATGTTCAACGCTAACTTCATGTTCAACGCCAACTTCATGTTCAACGCCAACTTCATGTTCAACGCTAACTTCATGTTCAACGCCAACTTCATGTTCAACGCCAACTTCATGTTCAACGCTAACTTCATGTTCAACGCCAACTTCATGTTCAACGCCAACTTCATGTTCAACGCCAACTTCAGTAGTATGTCTCCGTTTAACCCTTGTGGTGACTTCGAGTCACATTGGCCCGTTTTAAATTTTTGTTTTATATCCGAAAATATTGGACGTAGAAATAAGCGGTGAAAATGTGTAGAAGAAAAATTTTAAAATTTAAAACGTTGGAAAAAGCAAAAACAAATTGAGAAAAAAGGCGTAAAAAATGTCAGAAAAACGAAGACAACACGAGGTTAAAAGCATCAAAAAGGGTTCAAAAAGGCTTCAAAAAAGGGTTCAAAAAGTGTTCAAAAAGGCTTCAAAAAGGGTTCAAAAAGGCTTCAAAAAGGCTTCAAAAAGGGTTCAAAAAGGGTTCAAAAAGGCTTCAAAAAGGGTTCAAAAAGGGTTCCATAAAGCGAAAAGAAGGACAGAAATGCGACAAAAAGGCGACCAAAACAAATCCCCAGTCTGGGTGTCTGAATGTGGGATTCTGGGGAGATTTCGGATCACTTCTTGGGCGATAAATAAATTCAGTTTCAGTTAAGGCATAGCTCTTATTTTACTCCTTCTAGACTCCACAGGGAGTGGTTTTTAAATATTTCTTTACATTATTCCTCAGAAATAAAAATAAAATAGTTTACGGGCCTGTAAAAAAAATTGACTTTTTTTTGTTTTTTTTTCCGAAGTTTGACATTTGTTTTCAATATTTTTTAAATATTTCTTTACGTTATTCCTCAGGAAAATAAATAAAAATACAATTGTTTAGGGGCCTGTAAAAATTGACTTCGTTTCTCTTTTTTTTTCGATATTTCTGTCGCTTGCCTTTTTAAGAAGGAACATTCAGACGTAATTATTGCCCAAGTTTGCTGTGAAGCGTTTGCATTCAGAAGCTGCAGCTGCAGGTGGAGAAATCCATCGACCCCCCTGCAGCTGTCTCCCCCCGGCTCTGCTCCTCCCCCGGTACCTCCCGTCTCCTCCCCCTCTGACCCCGTGTCATCAATCTTAGGGGAGACAAGCGGAGAAAAGAAAACAGGCGCTGGACCTTTAAATCTTGCCCCGTAGCCACGGGCAACCCATCCCCCATCATGCACCCTGCTCACCCTCTCCTCTGCAGGGAGTCGGGGCAGCGTTCAACAACAAACACTTTCAGACTCACGGCCGACACGAAGAGTCCGACACAAAGGAGACTAAATATATCTTCAGACGTATCAACACGTCTGAAAGGAACCAATCAGAGAGCTTCCACACCAATTCATCCATTATCAAAGTCGTTAGTGATTCATTTAACAGCTGACGACTTCTGTGATTGCAGCATTTGTTAAAAAGCTAGAACGGGTTTTAGAAAACGTCCAAAAGCGCCTGAAAGAAGCCCAAAACAAATGAGAAAAAAAACAATTAAAAAAGGGACAAAAAACTCTGAAGGCCGCCAAAACAAAATTAAAAAAGTGACTGAAAAGTTGTAAAAAAGAGAAAAATGTCAGAAAAAAAATCAAAACACATCTATTAATCATTTAGTCATTTCTTTATGATTAAACAGGTGAACTTGTGTGATGTCAGGTTGTTAAATGTGAATATTTTCTAGTTTCTTCTCTCCTCTAAGACAAGAAACTCCTTCCCTCCTTCCTTCCTTCCTTCCCCGACATACTTCCTTTGTTCCGTCTTCTTTGCTTCCTTCCATTTTCCATCCTTCCTTTCTTCTTTACTTTCCTTCCATTATTCCTTCTTTCCCTTTTCTTTACACCCTTCCCTCCCTTCTTTCATCCTTTTTTCCTTCCCTCCCTTCTTCCCTATGTGCTTCCTTTCTTCCCTTCTTACATACTTACTTAAAGACTAACAGAAATTGTAGATCTATTTTGAGTTTCTTTCAGCCCTGATTGGCCCCTTATATATATATATATATATATATATATATATATATATATATATATATATATATAAATCGCATTAATGTCATAGTTAACTCGCAATTAATCACACATTTTTATCTATTCTAAATGTCCCTTGATTTCTTTTTGTCCCATTATTTTTTGTGCTCGGCCATCAGCCGTGTGCTCGGCCATCAGCTGGCCATCAGCCGTGTGCTTGGCCATCAGCTGTGTGCTTGGCCATCAGCTGTATACTTGGCCATCAGCTGTGTGCTTGGCCATCAGCTGTATACTTGGCCATCAGCTGTGTGCTTGGCCATCAGCTGTATACTTGGCCATCAGCTGTGTGCTTGGCCATCAGCTGTGTGCTTGGCCATCAGCCGTGTGCTTGGCCATCAGCCGTGTGCTTGGCCATCAGCCGTGTGCTTGGTCATCAGCTGTGTGCTTGGCCATCAGCTGTGTGCTTGGCCATCAGCTGTGTGCTTGGCCATCAGCTGTGTGCTTGGCCATCAGCTGTGCGCTTGGCCATCAGCTGTGTGCTTGGTCATCAGCTGTGTGCTTGGTCATCAGCTGTGTGCTCGGCCATCAGCTGTATGCTCGACCATCAGCTGTGTGTTCAGCCATCAGCTGTGTGTTCAGCCATCAGCTGTGTGTTCAGCCATCAGCTGTGTGCTTGACCATCAGCTGTGTGTTCAGCCATCAGCTGTATGCTCGGCCATCAGCTGTGTGCTTGGCCATCAGCTGTGTGTTCAGCCATCAGCTGTGTGCTTGGCCATCAAGTGGTATTTCAGACTGGACGTGCTGCGATGATAGCTCAGTTCACAACGACCAAACACACAGATCACGTTGGTCTTGTCAATGGAACCATTTGGCAACTTTTTAAAAGTAAACTTTCCATTCAGAATCTTATCGGCGTCCATTTCGGCGTCTCGCGCTCGCCATCTACTCAAAACGTAACGTTAGCCTACTAGCTACTCTTTGGCCGGTATGCAAGCCCAAACAAGTGTGTGGCGTGCCTGTTCTGTTTCCGGTCCAGCTAGATCCGGTGGGTGTTGTAGTTTTTCTAACGTTACTAGTTGTTGCAACAGAATGTGAAAAAAACTACAAAGTTTGCTCGGCCAAAAAGAACGTTAATCTCACGATGAAAACATTTACGCCGTTAAAATCGGTTTGAGTTAACGCCGTTAATAACACGTTTAACTGACAGCACTAATATATATATATATATATATATATATATATATATATATATATATATATATATATATATATATATATATATATATATATATATATATGGTTTCCCGTAACTATGACAACAGTCTCCCATTACTGTGACAACATTCTATCACAATCATTTGTGTTGGCCAATCAGGAACTGAGTTGGCGCTCGATGCCTTTGGCGTTTTGTCAACATGTTTTTACACTTTTGATGCTTTCAACGTGTGATTATTTTTTCAACATTTTGTTTACATTTGACATTTTTTTCGTAGTTTGACATGTTTTTCAATATTTTTGATTAATTCTTTGTTTATATCTACTATTATTTCCATCTCGAGTGTTTTCGGGGTTGGAGCTTTGATGGACCGTATGTGGGCCGCGGGCCGCCGGTTGATCATTGCTGCCCTATGGGATGTTTGTCCTGCTATTCTCTGTTGTATAATAAACAGAATATATATTTTTGGTTTTGGACAAAGAAAAGAGTACTAGACCATCTTCAGGCAAACGGTGTTACATCCTGAGAACCCATCTTTTTTAGGAGAGAACAATCAACAACTTCCACATGAAATCAGAGAAGACACTGAAGAACTTAACATCTAAAAGGCGCCGACACACCGAGGCGATAATCGGCCGTCTGAGAGTCTGACGAGGTCGGTGACTCGAGTCTGGTCGGTGTGTCCCGTGCTGTCGTCCGTCCGAGGGGCCGTCGGCCTTCATTTTGGCTGATTTGACATGTATAATCAGCGGGGCGGGCACTGCCGGCAGTCAGACTCAATGACCCATCTGATTGGTGGAGAGCTAACCAGGTAACGGGGAGCAGGATGAGCGTGACTAGAGTCTCTCAAAATCTGATGAAGATCTGTTAACCTGACCTTTGTTGATGTGAAATGAAGACAGATTCAGCGACTGCACGGCCTATTTCTCTCTTAACATGTTCTCAGGAACACGTTACGGTGAACTATTTTAGTCCAATAGGAGATCGGATTCTGAACGAGCCGCCATGACGGTCTGGCTGTGAGTTGCTGGAGAAACCAGACCCATGTGACGCGTTCGTCCAATTTAGTTTGTAAGTTTGTTTGATTAGGACAATGCACATTAATCAACATTTCTGTAAATGCGCCAGTGTTAGCCAGTCGGCTAATTTTCAACTGTAGTCCTAATTACCTAGCAATCAGCTGCTGGTTTTCATTGTTGGGTGACAATCCAGATTAGCGCCACCTGCTGTTATGGAGACGTATTACGTCTCGTGTCTTCGGTGTGTTCTGAGGAACTTTTTGGACCGACTCGGGGAGACTGATCAGTCACACTGCCTTTCCTGGCGAGGGTCGGCCGTCGGCTCTGTGTGTCCGGGCCATTACATGCACCCCAGTCTTCTGTTCTTGAGCTGAATATGTAAATGAGGCATACTGTGATGCTAAGGATACAAACAGTCAGAGTGGAGTGGAGACATGTTCTGGACAACCCGGTCTCACGCCAGTTCGTGAAATGGTCACGTTATTTTTATTTATTGATACGTGTACAGGTTACGAATTTCATTTCGTGTACACGGGGAAAGTAAACGCCACACGCCGGCAACAACACCGGACAGACCGCCACCGGGCGCACAGACACGATCCGCGGTCTCTGTGGCACGCAACAACGAGGACATGAAACGCCACAACAACGGTTGAGGTTAGGAAAAAAAAGAACTGGGAAAGGAACCGTCACACGCCGGACACGCCGACAGCAACGGGACAGTTGTGGTTAATAACGCGGAAAGGAACTGCAACACGCGGGACGCCATCCCCGCTCTCCGGGGTGAAAGTCCTGCAACACGCGGGACGCCATCCCCGCTCTCCGGGGTGAAAGTCCTGCAACACGCGGGACGCCATCCCCGCTCTCCGGGGTGAAAGTCCTGCAACACGCGGGACGCCGTCCCCGCTCTCCGGGGTGAAAGTCCTGCAACACGCGGGACGCCGTCCCCGCTCTCCGGGGTGAAAGTCCTGCAACACGTGGGACGCCGTCCCCGCTCTCCGGGGTGAAAGTCCTGCAACACGCGGGACGCCGTCCCCGCTCTCCGGGGTGAAAGTCCTGCAACACGCGGGACGCCATCCCCGCTCTCCGGGGTGAAAGTCCTGCAACACGCGGGACGCCGTCCCAGCTCTCCGGGGTGAAAGTCCCGCAACACGCGGGACGCCGTCCCCGCTCTCCGGGGTGAAAGTCCTGCAACACGCGGGACGCCGTCCCCGCTCTCCGGGGTGAACGTCCCGTGTTGTTTGACCCGTCCACCCCCCCGACCAACCTCCCTACGCGGATCTCTGGCTTCTAATACTACTCCCTACCGTCGTCGTGCTGTGATCACGAAATATGCTTCCCATTTAAATACATTACATTAAAATTCGTAATCACTACACGAAACAAACGACATATTCGTGTCCTGTTCACGAATCAATAGATTCAATAACGGGACCATTTCACGACCTGCCGTGAGACCGGGCTGGTTCTGGAAGAGACATTATTAGAAAGATTCTGTCGGTTCTGTCTGCAGTGTTTGGCTGTAACCCTCGAGTTGTCCTCCCGGGTTTTAGACCCTGTTTTCACGTTTGTGTTGCTTCTTCCCCGCGTTATATATATATATATAAACATTTTTGGCACTTTTTTCCATTAACACCAGTATATTCACCACTAGACCTTCTTATTTCCATTAGTTTTACACTTATTTTTTGGAATTCATGGTCATTAAACCTAATTTATATGAAATGTTCTAATATTTGTGTAAGAAAAAAGCAGATATTATGAATGATTTTGACTAATGGTTAAGATCAGAGGAATGAAGGTAATCACAATAATAATCACACATCTGTCAAAGTTTAGTCAGGATAATGCTATAAAATTGAATACAACACCCAAAATTCTATGAAAATAAGATCTGATCCTTCATTTCCTTTGTGGAGAGCGTTATTTCGGGGGAATTTGGTTGAAAGAAACCCAAATTTATGATCTAGAAACTTAAAAACGGGTCAAATTTGACCCGAGGACAACATGACATAACATGTGTTGACATATTTCACTACATTACAGAACAGTGCATGGTTCCTGTCTGAGGTGTTTGTTTGAGAGGACAGCTGTGTGTGCGCGGAGTATTTTTCCCAACGCGCACACGCCTCCTCGCCTTCACTACAGACCACATGACCGAGCTGCTTCATTCATCCACCCCAAACTGTAGTAAAAACGTGCGTGCACGGCGCCGGGGAGCGCGTGCAGAAGAAAAAGAGGAGGGAGGAGAATAAATAAAGATGAATGTGTGATTTCTGACTGAGTGGGGCTCGAGCTCTGCTCATCGGTTATCGATCCGCCTGCATGCCTGAGCAGACAATGGCAGCGCGCACACACATGCACGCGCAGCCAAAACACAACAGAGTGGACACATGCAGGCTGCACACCAAAAAAAACAGGAGATTTACTCACTCATTCATTCATTCATTCATTCATTCACTGTCCTCAGATGTCTCCAGCATCATCTCTCACGCAAACGCGCACGTGATCTACAGCAAGGTGTTCCTGCACATTTCGGTGCAAAATGAGGACACGTTCAAGAATCCTCAGCCCACCTTTAATCTCACACACACACACAGTTTCACTATCTTTGTGGGGACTCGTCATTGACAATCCATTCCCTAGCCCCTTACCCTAATATTCCCGTTTTTTGGACCCCACCAATATAGTTAAACAAGAACACACATGCGCGCGCGCGCGCACACACACACACACACACACACACACACACACACACACACACACACACACACACACACACAAGATGAAAAATGCACCCAGACCGAGGTTGAGATTATTATAGGCTATTAATATGGGCCTATATTATCAGGGTCACACGGAATCTGTGGACGCATATTTTAAGCAAATTAAATTCCACATCTCCACCCAGAGTCCGCTACACTCTGCACGTTCTCATTCTGGATCACCGCTGGAAGCTGTCAAATAAAATCCGCTTTTGTGTCAATATTCCTGCATAATATATGAATGCATTAGCTTCGCCATGTGCTGCTGCCGCTGCTGCCAGAGACTACAACACCCAGGGTGCATCATGAAGAGCCAAACGGCTGCTGCATGTTCCCGTGCTACCAGCCACTCATTGTTTGCTTGTTTGGGGCTGCTCAGTGAAGCTAACCTGCAGCTGAGCCTACACGTTCTGCAATCTGCACTCAACCCATTCAGCCTCTTTTCTCTTACATAATAGTGTTGTATAGATGGGTTTCTGTAGCCTATTTCTTGTTTAATATGTGTTTGTGTATGTATGCACCAACCACCAAGGCAAATTCCTTTAAGTGTGTACTTGGCAACAGACCTGTTTCTGATGGAGATTGAGATTCAGTTGCAGGAGGATGGAGCTGACAACAACACTACAAACACATGCGTGAAATATCCCAAAATCACAACACGTTGGCTGCGTCTCCACGCCACATCCACACACAGCGTGCTCCCTAATGTTTGCTCCCGTTTGTGTTTCTGCTGCTGGGGTTTGGTGTTTGCAGGCTGCAGTGTTGCAACATGCAGCCTTTCACCCACTCTGTGTGTGTGTGTGTGTGTCTGCTTACCTGCACATAAAGTTCCCAGCAGAAGTGCACAGGTCAGCCAGGAGAAAAACATATTCCCTTCAGTTGGAGGCGGTCGCCGCTGCGCTGTCCGTCGGATCCTCCTCCAACATTTACAACACAAAGTTAACGAGGGACGCTGCGTAAAACCACCAGCCAGGCCCGGGCTGTCCACTGGGCTTTGTGTTCTTTCTGTGTGTGTGTGTGTGTGTGTGTGTGTGTGTAATAATACAGCCAGCAGCCTCCTCCTCTTTCTCCTCCTCTTTCTCCTCCAAAAAGAACCGGACCCGCACGGTTCTACGGAGAACTTCCCCGCGGTTCCGGAGCCATGCGGGGAGGACAGCAGCGGCGGCTCAGTCCGGGGTCCCTCGCGCTCTCAACCCGCTGATAGATCCCCCGAAAACAATCCCAAAAAGAGTCCCGGTTGTTGGTGTGAAAGCAGCCCGCAGCCCAGCGCTCCTGTGGCCGTGCCTCCTCCTCTGTGGCTCGGTGCAGCTAGCGCTCTCTCTCTCTCTCTCTCTCTCTCTCTCTCTCTCTCTCTCTCTCTCTCTCTCTCTCCCTTTCCCTCTCTCTCTCTGTCTCTCTCTTTCCCTCTCTCTCTCTCTCTCTCTCTCTCTCTCTCTCCCTTTCCCTCTCTCTCTCTGTCTCTCTCTTTCCCTCTCTCTCTCTCTGTCTCTCTCTCTC
>CM042335.1:541692-563234 GCA_023566125.1 Zingel zingel | reverse complement strand
TTCATCTGTTACAGCTTTAGTTACTAGTTACTTTAGTTACTCCGCTCCATTCATCTGTTCCAGCTTTAGTTACTAGTTACTTTAGTTACTCCACTACATTCATCTGTTCCAGCTTTAGTTACTAGTTACTTTAGTTACTCCGCTCCATTCATCTGTTCCAGCTTTAGTTACTAGTTACTTAGTTACTCCGCTCCATTCATCTGTTCCAGCTTTAGTTACTAGTTACTTTAGTTACTCCACTACATTCATCTGTTCCAGCTTTAGTTACTAGTTTACTTTAGTTACTCCGCTACCATTCATCTGTTCCAGCTTTAGTTACTAGTTACTTTAGTTACTCCGCTACATTCATCTGTTCCAGCTTTAGTTACTAGTTACTTAGTTACTCCACTACATTCATCTGTTACAGCTTTAGTTACTAGTTACTTTAGTTACTCCGCTCCATTCATCTGTTACAGCTTTAGTTACTAGTTACTTTAGTTACTCCGCTACATTCATCTGTTCCAGCTTTAGTTACTAGTTACTTTAGTTACTCCGCTACATTCATCTGTTACAGCTTTAGTTACTAGTTACTTTAGTTACTCCGCTCCATTCATCTGTTACAGCTTTAGTTACTAGTTACTTTAGTTACTCCGCTCCATTCATCTGTTACAGCTTTAGTTACTAGTTACTTTAGTTACTCCGCTCCATTCATCTGTTACAGCTTTAGTTACTAGTTACTTTAGTTACATTCATCTGTTCCAGCTTTAGTTACTAGTTACTTTAGTTACTCCGCTACATTCATCTGTTACAGCTTTAGTTACTAGTTACTTTAGTTACTCCGCTCCATTTCATCTGTTCCAGCTTTAGTTACTAGTTACTTTAGTTACTCCGCTCCATTCATCTGTTCCAGCTTTAGTTACTAGTTACTTAGTTACTCCGCTCCATTCATCTGTTCCAGCTTTAGTTACTAGTTACTTTAGTTACTCCGCTCCATTCATCTGTTACAGCTTTAGTTACTAGTTACTTTAGTTACTCCGCTACATTCATCTGTTCCAGCTTTAGTTACTAGTTACTTTAGTTACTAGTTACTTTAGTTACTCCACTACATTCATCTGTTACAGCTTTAGTTACTAGTTACTTTAGTTACTCCGCTACCATTCATCTGTTCCAGCTTTAGTTACTAGTTACTTTAGTTACTAGTTACTTTAGTTACTAGTTACTTTAGTTACTCCACTACATTCATCTGTTACAGCTTTAGTTACTAGTTACTTTAGTTACTCCACTACATTCATCTGTTACAGCTTTAGTTACTAGTTACTTTAGTTACTCCGCTACATTCATCTGTTCCAGCTTTAGTTACTAGTTACTTTAGTTACTAGTTACTTTAGTTACTAGTTACTTTAGTTACTCCACTACATTCATCTGTTACAGCTTTAGTTACTAGTTACTTTAGTTACTCCGCTCCATTCATCTGTTCCAGCTTTAGTTACTAGTTACTTTAGTTACTCCACTACATTCATCTGTTCCAGCTTTAGTTACTAGTTACTTTAGTTACTCCGCTCCATTCATCTGTTCCAGCTTTAGTTACTAGTTACTTTAGTTACTCCACTACATTCATCTGTTACAGCTTTAGTTACTAGTTACTTTAGTTACTCCACTACATTCATCTGTTCCAGCTTTAGTTACTAGTTACTTTAGTTACTCCGCTCCATTCATCTGTTCCAGCTTTAGTTACTAGTTACTTTAGTTACTCCGCTACATTCATCTGTTCCAGCTTTAGTTACTAGTTACTTTAGTTACTAGTTACTTTAGTTACTAGTTACTTTAGTTACTCCACTACATTCATCTGTTACAGCTTTAGTTACTAGTTACTTTAGTTACTCCACTACATTCATCTGTTACAGCTTTAGTTACTAGTTACTTTAGTTACTCCGCTACATTCATCTGTTCCAGCTTTAGTTACTAGTTACTTAGTTACTAGTTACTTTAGTTACTCCACTACATTCATCTGTTACAGCTTTAGTTACTAGTTACTTTAGTTACTCCGCTCCATTCATCTGTTCCAGCTTTAGTTACTAGTTACTTTAGTTACTCCACTACATTCATCTGTTCCAGCTTTAGTTACTAGTTACTTTAGTTACTCCGCTCCATTCATCTGTTCCAGCTTTAGTTACTAGTTACTTTAGTTACTCCGCTCCATTCATCTGTTCCAGCTTTAGTTACTAGTTACTTTAGTTACTCCACTACATTCATCTGTTCCAGCTTTAGTTACTAGTTACTTTAGTTACTCCGCTCCATTCATCTGTTCCAGCTTTAGTTACTAGTTACTTTAGTTACTCCGCTACATTCATCTGTTCCAGCTTTAGTTACTAGTTACTTTAGTTACTCCACTACATTCATCTGTTACAGCTTTAGTTACTAGTTACTTTTAGTTACTCCGCTCCATTCATCTGTTACAGCTTTAGTTACTAGTTACTTTAGTTACTCCGCTACATTCATCTGTTCCAGCTTTAGTTACTAGTTACTTTAGTTACTCCACTACATTCATCTGTTACAGCTTTAGTTACTAGTTACTTTAGTTACTCCGCTCCATTCATCTGTTACAGCTTTAGTTACTAGTTACTTTAGTTACTCCGCTCCATTCATCTGTTACAGCTTAGTTACTAGTTACTTTAGTTACTCCGCTCCATTCATCTGTTACAGCTTTAGTTACTAGTTACTTTAGTTACATTCATCTGTTCCAGCTTTAGTTACTAGTTACTTTAGTTACTCCGCTACATTCATCTTTACTAGTTACTTTAGTTACTCCGCTCCATTCATCTGTTACAGCTTTAGTTACTAGTTACTTTAGTTACTCCGCTACATTCATCTGTTACAGCTTTAGTTACTAGTTACTTTAGTTACTCCACTACATTCACCTGTTCCAGCTTTAGTTACTAGTTACTTTAGTTACTAGTTACTTTATACATTAAGATTACTGCACACAGAACATATTGTATTGTAACAGTGTGGTATTAGTCCATTTACAGCAGTAAAGGATCTGAACACTTCTTCCAGCGCTGTATATGGATATCAGTCAACAGCAGGGACACTGGGCTGCACAGAGGCATCATGGGTAATCCCTCTTTGTAGTTGTTTTGTGTCTATTCGTACCCTACGCCGTAGCCTGGCGTGTACCTCCCAAAAAAATGCAAAAATAACTACACGTCGTTACGATGCAGACAGAACAACTGTGATTGGTCCGCTTGGTACCGTTGCATTCCCCCGACTCACCTGTTCCCTGGTATTTCTTCAGGATATGAACTCGGCTCCCTCCTCTTGAAAGCCCATACTTACTTTTCAGAGATATATGCACGAATGCTTCATAAGAACAGGCTGGTTAGGCCTACCTCTCTCTCTCTCTCTCTCCCTCTCTCTCTCTCTCTCTCTCTCTCTCTCTCTCCCTCTCCTCTCTCTCTCCTCTCTCTCTCTCTCTCTCTCCCTCTCTCTCTCCCTCTCTCTCTCTCTCTCTCTCTCTCTCTCTCTCTCCTTTTCTCTCTCTCTCTCTGTCTCTCTCTCTCTCTCTGTCTCTCTCTCCTTTTCTCTCTCTCTCTCTCTCTCTCTCTCTCTCTCTCCTTTTCTCTCTCTCTCTCTCTGTCTCTCTCTCTCTCTCTGTCTCTCTCTCTCTCTCTCTCTCTCCTTTTCTCTCTCTCTCTCTCTCTCTCTCCCCTCTCTCTCTCTCTCTCTCTCCCTCTCTCTCTCTCTCTCTCTCTCTCTCTCTCTCCTTTCTCTCTCTCTCTCTCTCTCTCTCTCTCTCTCTCTCTCTCTCTCCTTTTCTCTCTCTCTCTCTCTCTCTCTCTCTCTCTCTCCCTCTCTCTCTCTCTCTCTCTCTCTCTCTGTAGGTTTCTCTGCCATCAGCTGATGTTACATAAGTTCAGACAAAAACGCAGACATGAAGTAGACAGCTGTGTTATTGCTGGCTCAGGATCAAACCCACATCCAGAAACATAGAGACGTGAGCGCTTAACATGCCTGAACACACACATACATACACACACACACACACACACACACACACACACACACACACACACACACACACACACACACACACACACACACACACACACAAGGTCGACTCTGCAGTGACATCATTGATCCATCACCCACACATTTCACAATCGGAGCGAGAAACTCCTCCACCAACGGTGAGCTGTCTGACTTTATGGAAACTTATCTTTATCTGATAATAGAAACAGATGATATGTCCACATGAAGTTTGCTCCGGCAGAGTTTGTGCTGCACACCTGAGCCTGAGGGCAGGAACGTTCCCTCCTCTTATTGGTCAGATGTGTCTGGCGGGGCGGGAGCAAGAAAGTGAACACAGGAAGAAGGTCCTGTTCTGGACGTCTACAGGGTCAAACCAGCCCATTTCATCTTTAATAATCAGGCACTGTCACCGAGACTTCGCTCTGCTCTCACGGCTTCTGTCTCCAACTTCAGCGGCTTCGAATCTGACTGCAAGATTAATTTCTGTTGTGGTGTTATATGGTATGTCTTCATCATCATCATCATCATCATCATCATCATCATCATCATCATCATGAATTGAGCAAGTTAAACGGTAAATCGTTAAATGGTTCAGTTTGATGAAATGAATTCTTGTTTGTTCCCTCTAGACGGAATCATTTCTCTCTCACACACACACACGAACACACACACGCACGCTCAGACACACACACACGAACACACACACACACACACACGAACACACACACGCACGCTCAGACACACACACACGAACACACACGCACACGCACGCTCAGACACACACACACACACACAGAGACACGCACGCAAGCTCACAGACACACACACACACACACAGACACGCACACAGACACACACAGACACGCACACATGCACACACACACACACACAGAGACACAGACACGCACGCACACACACACACACACACACACACACACACAGACAGACACGCACACATGCACACCCACACACACACAGCCTCCTCTTCAGAGTCCACAGCTAATTTGGTCGATTAGGAACCTGTTAATTCCGTCTATTAAACCCTGTGTTCATTTGTCCAATTAAGTCTCAAGCTAATTGAGTCTGGGGGGGCAGAGTGGGGGGGGAGGTTGGGCCTAATTAGGCGGATGTCATCTGCCGAACACATTAACTGACATTTAAAACAAAAAAAAGGAAAAGGAAAGGGAAGAATGTTCCAAAGCAGGATAAGGTTAATTCACAGCTCGTTAAGGAATTAACTGATTAACACACTGGAGGGAGTTCATGACTGACAGCTGTGTGACTTCCCACAATGCACAGCTGCAGGTGAGGTCAATGACGTGTTGTTTGTCTTTGTGTGTGTGTGTGTGTGTGTGTGTGTGTGTGTGTGTGTGTGTGTGTGTGTGTGTGTGTGTGTGTGTGTGTGTATACTGAAGATTTAAAGCCCTTCAGTTCTCACCCTGATTTCCATTCGACAGAGTTCAAAGACGCTGCAAAAGCACATTGAGAAGCTATAGATAACTATGCCTGGACACTGCCGTGTGTGTGTGTGTGTGTGTGTGTGTGTGTGTGTGTGTGAGAGAGATACACATTAAATCACTCCCACAGGTTTTAAACAGCCTCTTTCTGTTCTGCACATTGCTCCTGATGGATTGATCACTTCAACCAACTTCTTCACCTTCGTTCATCCTGAAGGTGGAACACACACATACATACAGACACAGACACATACCTCACTCACACACACATACGCAAATACACACACTCACACACAGACACACACACACCTCACTCACACACACAGAAAATAATACGTTATGCTCAACTAAAAACGTGAAAAACTACAAACGGCCTTTTTTTCCAACTTACATTTTCAAAACTCACTAAAGCACGTTATCAAAAGTTGGATCTCAAATTCCCGAGAGTAAAAACGTTTTCATCAAAGGTCCCATGACATGCTGCTTTTTGGATGCTTTTATGGGTCTTAGTGGTCCCTAATACTGTATCTGAAGTCTCTTTTATATAGGCCTTAGTGGTCCCCTAATACTGTATCTGAAGTCTCTTTATATAGACCTTAGTGGTCCCTAATACTGTATCTGAAGTCTCTTTTATATAGGCCTTAGTGGTCCCCTAATACTGTATCTGAAGTCTCTTTTATATAGACCTTAGTGGTCCCCCTAATACTGTATCTGAAGTCTCTTTATATAGACCTTAGTGGTCCCTAATACTGTATCTGAAGTCTCTTTATATAGGCCTTAGTGGTCCCCTAATACTGTATCTGAAGTCTCTTTATATAGGCCTTAGTGGTCCCCTAATACTGTATCTGAAGTCTCTTTTATATAGGCCCTAGTGGTCCCCTAATACTGTATCTGAAGTCTCTTTATATAGGCCTTAGTGGTCCCTAATACTGTATCTGAAGTCTCTTTTATATAGACCTTAGTGGTCCCCTAATACTGTATCTGAAGTCTCTTTTATATAGGCCTTAGTGGTCCCTAATACTGTATCTGAAGTCTCTTTATATAGACCTTAGTGGTCCTAATACTGTATCTGAAGTCTCTTTATATAGGCCTTAGTGGTCCCTAATACTGTATCTGAAGTCTCTTTTATATAGACCTTAGTGGTCCCCTAATACTGTATCTGAAGTCTCTTTATATAGACCTTAGTGGTCCCTAATACTGTATATGAAGTCTCTTTATATAGACCTTAGTGGTCCCTAATACTGTATCTGAAGTCTCTTTTATATAGACCTTAGTGGTCCCTAATACTGTATCTGAAGTCTCTTTTATATAGACCTTAGTGGTCCCCTAATACTGTATCTGAAGTCTCTTTATATAGACCTTAGTGGTCCCCTAATACTGTATCTGAAGTCTCTTTCCTGAAATTCAGTCTTGGTGCAGAATTTCAGCCACTAGAGCCAGTCCCACAATGAGCTTTCCTTAGGATGTGCCATTTCTGTGTCTGTAGCTTTAAATGCTATTGAGGAGGAGAGGGGAGGGGGGGGGGGGGGGGGGGGGGGCAAGGTGGAGGGTGGGGTTGTGGCCTTGACCAACTGCCACTTTGCTTGTTTGAAAGCCATGATGTCTCTCTCTCTCTCATGGGGGGGCCAAATTCTCTGGGCGGGCAAATCAGAGAAAGGGGAGGTAACCTTTCCCTTATGACATCATAAAGGGAAGATTCCTGATTGGTCCATCTGAGCTTTCATTTTCTCAAAGGCAGAGCAGGATACCCAGGGCTCGGTTTACACCTATCACCATTTCTAGCCACTGGGGGACCATAGGCAGGCTGGGGGGAAGTCATATTAATGTTAAAAAACCTCATAAAGTGACATTTTCATGCCATGGGACCTTTAAGCAACTGTTCTGGACAAACATGAAAGTGATAATGTGACTCTGGAGAAGACGAGAGGAGCTGGCGCTTCATTGAAATGTCATTTTATTGCCGCTGTTTCTGTCTTTTGATGAACTTGTCATTCAGCGGCGGTCTTCAGGCCACGCTGCTGCCACGGAGACTTTAATTAAAGATGATAACAGTCATTATTTAAAGAAAGAAATTAACAGTCATTATTCAAGAATGAAATGTGGAAACATTCATTTTGTTCTCTCTTTTATCTTCATCTGCCTTTATCTCTTTCTCTTTGTGCTGCCCTTTAATCTGTCACTCATTTACACACACACACACACACACACACACACACACACACACACACACACACACACACACACACAGACATACACAGACACAGACACACACAGACATACACAGACAGACACACACATACACACACACAGAGACACACAGACAGACACACACACACACAGACACACACAGAGATACACAGACAGACACACACACACAGACACACACAGAGACAGACACACAGACACACACAGACATACACAAACACACACACACACACAGAGACACACACACACACACACACACACACACACACACACACACGACAGACACACACACACACAGACACACACACACACAGAGACACAGACAGACACACACACACACACACACACAGACACACAGAGACACACACACACACACACAGACAGAAACACAGACACACACACAAAGACACACAGACACATACAGACACACACACACACAACACACACACACACACACACACAAAGACACGCACACACACAAAGACACGCACACACAGGCACCCCCTCTCTCTGGATGTTTCCTCTCCTCTCTGAATAATGTGTGCATGAAGACCGTCAGCCTCTGTGGTCTTAGAGTCCTGTAAGGACATTGATTACTGGATAGAGAGCTGATGCTGTAACGTTTCCTCTGATGATGTGATAAAGAAGTCATGTTTGATAACAACAGATAGAGATCAGCTGCTGATGAGGGCTGGTGTAGAGCGTATATGAGCTGAGTGGTGTCAGTGTTCGTCGACCTCGGAGCAGAATGGCTGCAGTCACAGAGCTCTCCTTCCTGCTGTTCGCTCTCATCAACAACATCCACGCACAAGAACAGATCATCATCCAAGAGGAAGGAGACTCTTACACATTCAAGCTCCCCGAGAACACCAACTCCTGCCTGATCTCCAGATCTGTTGGTGAGGAGAAGCTGGTCCAGTGGAACACCTCTGACCTCTGGTCCAACAGCTCTGACCTCCGGTCCAACAGCTCTGACCTCCGGTCCAACAGCTCTGACCTCTGGTCCAACTCCTCTGACCTCTAGTCCAACACCTCTGACCTCCGGTCCAACAGCTCTGACCTCTGGTCCAACACCTCTGACCTCTGGTCCAACAGCTCTGACTTCTGGTCCAACAGCTCTGACCTCTGGTCCAACAGCTCTGACCTCTGGTCCAACAGCTCTGACTTCTGGTCCAACAGCTCTGACCTCTGGTCCAACACCTCTGACCTCCGGTCCAACAGCTCTGACTTCTGGTCCAACAGCTCTGACCTCCGGTCCAACAGCTCTGACCTCTGGTCCAACAGCTCTGACTTCTGGTCCAACAGCTCTGACCTCTGGTCCAACACCTCTGACTATCTGGTCCAACAGCTCTGACCTCTGGTCCAACAGCTCTGACTTCTGGTCCAACAGCTCTGACCTCTGGTCCAACACCTCTGACCTCCGGTCCAACAGCTCTGACCTCTGGTCCAACTCCTCTGACCTCTAGTCCAACACCTCTGACCTCCGGTCCAACACCTCTGACCTCTGGTCCAACAGCTCTGACCTCCGGTCCAACAGCTCTGACCTCCGGTCCAACACCTCTGACCTCCGGTCCAACAGCTCTGACCTCCGGTCCAACAGCTCTGACCTCCGGTCCAACAGCTCTGACTTCAGGTCCAACACCTCTGACCTCTGGTCCAACAGCTCTGACCTCTGGTCCAACTCCTCTGACCTCTAGTCCAACACCTCTGACCTCCGGTCCAACACTCTGACCTCTGGTCCAACAGCTCTGACCTCTGGTCCAACAGCTCCTCAGGACCTGAACACTTGAGACAATGACTGGTCAGCACGGTGAAAACTTCTTCTTACACCATCCTCCACCTGACCCATTCAGACTCCGGCCCGTACCGAGAGGAGTGGTTGGACTGAGGGCAACGTGACACATGAGAACAACATCACTATTACTGTTTGTACTGCTTCAAAATTTCGGAGCATTATCACATCCAGGCCCTGTTTACACGTACACGGTTATTTTGAAAAACGGAGACATTTCCCTTCGGAGAATTCTCCTCTGAAAACAATTCTTTCTAAAAACTCCGGCCAGAGTGGATATCTTTGAAATCTTCGTTTGCACGTTTGCATGTAAACTGAGACAAATGGAGGTTTAGGCAGCCGAGAGAGAGAAAGTTGTTGCTATTTTGGGGATTCTGATTGGCTAACGTGGGCTTGAGCTTCTCGTTACACCGCCACCTACAGGTCTGGCGTGCTCTTGACGGCATTGACGGCATATATACACGGGTACATGTAAACGAACACTTTTCTGAAAACTGACAGCTGTGCAGGATGTTATTTTTTAAAACGAAGAGGTTGAAATGTCCGTTTATGAAAATAGCCGGGCACGTGTAAACTTGGAGAAACAGTGGACCTGCCATGTGCCGGATCAGCTGATAATCTGAATATCCAGCGGCTCAAACGGGACTCTAGATATAAGCAAGAAACATGGAGCAGTTTCTGGGGACAATACGACATCAGTGATGGACAATGTTAGGGGAAGATAGCAAGTGGTGACAAACCAGTCCAGTCTCACGGCAGGTCGTGAAACTGTCCCGTTATTGAATCTATTGATTCGTGAACAGGACACGAATATGTCGTTTTTTTCGTGTAGTGATTACGAATTTTAATGTAATGTATTTAAATGGGAAGCATATTTCGTGATCACAGCACGACAACGGTAGGGAGTAGTATTAGAAGCCAAAGATCCACGTAGGGAGGTTGGTCGGGGGGGTGGGGGGGGGGGGGGGGGGGGGGGTGTGGGGGTCAAACAACACAGGACGTTCATCCCGGAGAGCGGGGGACGGCGTCCCGCGTGTTGCGGGACTTTCACCCCGGAGAGCGGGGACGGCGTCCCGCGTGTTGCAGGACTTTCACCCCGGAGAGCGGGGACGGCGTCCCGCGTGTTGCAGGACTTTCACCCCGGAGAGCGGGGACGGCGTCCCGCGTGTTGCAGGACTTTCACCCCGGAGAGCGGGGACGGCGTCCCGCGTGTTGCAGTTCCTTTCCGCGTTATTAACCACAACTGTCCCGTTGTTGTCGGCGTGTCCGGCGTGTGACGGTTCCTTTCCCAGTTCTTTTTTTTCCTAACCTCAACCATCCCGTTGTTGTGGCGTTTCATGTCCCCGTTGTTGCGTGCCACAGAGACCGCGGATCGTGTCTGTGCGCCCGGGGAACACATCCCCCGTGTAACCTGTACACGAAATAAACGAGAAAATCGTGACCTGTACACGTATCAATAAATAAAAATAACGTGACCATTTCACGAACTGGCGTGAGACCGGGTTGTGACAAACACATCAGCTCTTCGTGTTTCCAACGTCACAGCAACAGACTTTACACGGTACAACTGTCTGGTGATGAATGAACAGCAGTGTGCTAGCAGTCACATTGTAGAGTTGAACCTACAGATTTAGACAATACCGCTCAGTGGGAGAGACCGCTGTGTTGCCGTGCACGGTCACTATCACTAATTCCACTGATGAACAGCCCCCACGTTGGAGGAATCAGATCTCCACTGACCTAGGACAACTAAACCAGACTGTTCCTTCAGTAGACCAAAACTACTCGCTGGTGTTTTCATCTCTAATGTTAAATCACTCAGGTCGGTACTACTGTAAAGCCTCTATGAGAGTGCAACAGTATTATCTGGTGGTGGGTCCCAAATTTGGCCCCCCTGCTGTAGAGCTCTTCTCAGAGGGAGACATTGGCCCAATCCCAGAGTGAGCCCTGAGGACTAAGGACTAAAGACTCCCAGACTGAACTGATCTCAGGTGCTGAGTGAGTGAGTGTGTGAGGCCACATGGGCTCAGATAGGTAGAAATGGGATTGGGACAGCACTTCACGAGATCACATGTTACCTTGGTGACGTTTAATAACAAAGATGTTGCTGACACTTGTCAGTTTGGGAATTCTCATTTTAAGTTTGTTGCTTTCCACACGGCCGAGGCCCAGGAGACGGCTGCCTGATTCCACGTTTTCTCAAACTCGTTTTACAAGCTGGACAACAGGCTGGTCTGCTCCGTGGTCGTGGTCGTGCTGTTGTTACCTTTGTAATGTCCGGATTTCCCTACGGTCTCCGCGGTAAACGTCACAACGCATTGAACTGTGGGTAATTCCCTTTGGTGAAGTCTGCGTCGATGCAGACTCACGGAAAGGGCTCGCTAAGTGTGTCCTCAGACCCTCACGCCCTCTGAAATTCGACATTGGGACAATGTCATGTTGGCAATTGGCATGTTTGGTTTATCAAGTCGAACCGAACAGAGGGAAGAATCTTTAGTTTAAGGTATCAGAGAATGAGCAGAGTGAGCTGGGACTCTAATAATGGGAGTCTGGTTATCTCTAATATCTCAGTGGGAGACGCAGGGGAGTACTGGTGTGCAGTTTATGACCGAAATTATCAGTGTCAGTCAACAGAGAGAACTGTGTTAGTGTACATGGAGCCCTTTGGGATCTACTCCACCTTCTTCAAAGTGCGATGCTCAGTGCTCAGTGTCCTGCTGCTGATGCTCTGTGCTGCTGTAGTCACTGTGAACCGGAGGACACGGAGAGGAGCGCAGCTTTCAGCTCCCACACACACTTAATATGCATATATCATCATTTCATTATTGGCTTTAATACAGCCTGGAATGCACTGGCTTTAATACAGCCTGGTATACACCGGCTTTAATACAGCCCGGTATACACTGGCTTTAATACAGTCTGGTATACACTCGCTTTAATACAGCCCGGTATACACTGGCTTTAATACAGCCTGGTATACGCCGGCTTTAATACAGCCTGGTATACACTGGCTTTAATACAGCCTGGTATGCACTGGCTTTAATACAGCCCGGTATGCACTGGCTTTAATACAGCCCGGTATACACCGGCTTTAATACAGCCTGGTATACACCGGCTTTAATACAGCCTGGTATACACTGGCTTTAATACAGCCTGGTATACACAGGCTTTAATACAGCCTGGTATACACCGGCTTTAATACAGCCTGGTATACACTGGCTTTAATACAGCCTGGTATACACTGGCTTTAAAACAAGGGATGTGACACATTCATGCAGAGAAAACATTTAAACTAGAACACAAAAGACAGAGAGAGAGATTACAGAAACAACAAACAGAAATGATGGGAAATAAGACATGAATGCAGATGTTCCCTTATTGTCTGTATTAGTATGTTGTGTGTATATATAGATGATATTATATTGTATATATTTAGCTAGTTGATCTTTTCTTGATGCTGTTGTGGATGCGTGTGATTATAGGGATCACTGCTTCGGGCTGCACCCTGACCCATAGGAGTGGGGGGGGGGGGGGGGGGGGGGGGGGCTGCTCTGTTAGGGGACATTGGTTTAATAGTTTAACATATTGGGAGTTCACTTTTTAACATTACTGTCACCTGAGAGTTCATTTTGTGTGTGTGTGTGTGTGTGTGTGTGTGTGTGTGTGTGTGTGTTCCAGATGTTTTATTTTAAATCTAAAGATTACGTGATGTTGTATATTATATATGAAGGAATATGAATTGTCTTTAATGCATTTGTAATAGTTGTATCTTGCAGTGTTGTCAGTGTTATAAACTTATTATATCTTGGTCTATATCTGATTGTGATTTCTGATTAATTATTATAAGCAACATTATTACCCCCTCTTCCCTCAAACAAACAGGACTTTAGCCCCAGGAGACCAGGGATCATGTCCCGTTAGAAAAGAAAAGGAAACAGCCCCAGGAGACCGGGGGTTCATGTCCCGTTAGAAAAGAAAAGGAAACAGAGAATTATTTTTAACTTTAGGGAACAAACGGAGCTACGTCACGTTCTGCATCACGGGGTAACCTTCAGGAAGTGAAGTCACGTCTGATTTAAACCCAAACCTCCATCTTTTTATCAACTTAACTCAGTCGTTTTGGTGTCTAAATCTAACCAAACTGGGACCGTTACACAATGTTAACCCGCTGGTTAAAACCGCCACCGTTACCTTCTCTGGTTTAGATATGAGGGCGGCAATCTCTCCAGTGGGTGGGGTGGGAGGAACAGACCACCTGTGTGTGTGTGTGTGTGTGTCTGTCTGTCTGTGTGTGTTACCTTCTCTGGTTTTGATATGAGGATGTATTTCCTGCCACCACTAGGGGACGCTGACTTATGAAACACTCCTGTGGGTCGTGTTAAAGGGGGGCGGGGAGGGGGGCAAACCACCCATATCCTGGGAGGATTTGGAGGGGGGGATGGAATAAACGGAGTAGTTTCTACAGGGCTTTCGCCGCCCGACATTGTCGGTGCTTGGGCCCTACAAAAGGCAAAATGAGTGGTAATTATCATTTATAACATGCTGTTCACAAAATGTGTGAACAGAGAGTGTGTGTGTGTGTGTGTGTGTGTGTGTGTGTGTGTGTGTGTGTGTGTGTGTGTGTGTACGTTCTGTGCTCACAGTTTGTCTTTTCTTCACGTCTCCCCCTTTTTAAAGTTTTTTGCTTAGATTTTTCTTCCCGTATCTTTCCTCCCATTTAACAAACATTTCCTGCTTCACTCGCCGGTCTCTGTTTTCCTCTCTCTGCCCGTCCTTCCTCCCATGCTGCAGCGGCAGTTAATCCAACGCCACATTAAACTTTTATGCTGCTAACAAACAGAGGAGATGGCTTCAGCTGGAGGTTGGCAGCGGTTGACTTTGGGGGGGGGCGGGGGCGATAGAGGGACGAAAAGATGGAGAGGACATCAGAGTAAGACAGGGAAAGACAGGGTTGTTGCAGTCACACCAAAAACAGCGATCCAGTGATCCTCTGCAGGCACACACACACACACACACACACACACACACACACACACACACACACACACACACACACACACACACACACATAGACACAGAGACACACACACACACACACACACACACACACACACACACATATGCTCTGCTGTAGAAGCTGTCTCAATACTGGACCAGTTTCAAAGATTGTTGTTCACATTTGTCACTTAGACACCAAAGAATTGTAAAAAAAGGGTCCAGGTTGAAAATATGTCTCCATAATATAACTGTTATGTGCTCCTGAGTGAAACAAGTATCAATCTTGCAGCTCTGTGTTTGCGCTCTCAGCGGGAGGGGTGTCATCCTCTCTGCAGGCGTCTCATCACGCCGCCGTTGCGTCCTTTTTAAACATGCAGATTCTTCCGTTACATTTACATGCACATGTACATGTAAGACTGAACTCCTGCTAGTAATCAGCTGGCTGCCTCGGGCATTTTAACACCAGCTTCATTATCTTCACGTTAAAAAGATGTTCTGCAAACTGAGTCTGCTTCTTTATTTTAATCTAAAACCAGGTGGGTTTCAGGTCTGTTTTTTCAATGCTTTTGTTGCTTCTTTTTTGTTTGTTTTATCTTTTAACTAGAGATGAACTGATTACAACTTTCTAGGCCGAGTCCGATTTCTGATTTTCTTTGAGTTAGGCCAGCCGATACCGGTTTTATTTTTTCTAACCACTTTACAGCACACACACATATTTACTTTCTATCTTTTCTTTATTAGAACATGTTAGAACAGATGATGGATCACTATGAAATAGAACTATATAAATGACTCCTGGTGTGGGACATTCACACACATCTAAAGGTCAATGTTAGAACCATTTCCTTCTCTTCACGTCCGATATCAACTAAAGAAATGTGATTTGGGTTGTTGGTGTGGTCCCTCCACGCCCTACTCTTTCCTTGCAGCTGTTGCATATTGCAAACTTGTTATCTTCTGCACACACGCTGAAGAACCCCAAACAGCTGACATGTTGCAGGTTAATTCACCAGGTTCCTACATGTGGGAGAATAGCGCCGACACGCCTTCACACCGCGAGCGGGTACGTGCCACACACGGCGGAGAAGTTGAGAGAAAGGAAGAAGAGAGCGTGCTGTGGCGTCCGTGCGTCCTTGAGAACTGTAACTGGTAGAACTTATGTTGGCAGTTAATTGGAGCGTTGACCGGCATGAACTTGGCATATGTCAGACTGACCTGCCGGTCGCCGGTCATGACCGAGCACGTGGAAACCGGCCAATCCCGGTCATCGGCCGCTCTATCGGTGCATCTCTACTTTTGACCATAAGTTCAAAAAGCTGCAAAAAGTTAAGCACTATAAGATGTAAGCATTGCATCTCAGAGCTCTGTAGCGGCCAAACACATCTACTAACTGCCGCTGATACAACCGAGCTCTGTAGCCGGTGGCAGGAAGCTCTGTAGCTGATGTCACGTGACCAGCCAGCAGTCTCCTAGTTTTTGTATGATATCTTATAACAAAACATTGGAAAAGCAACAATAAACTCATTTAAGAAAAAAACTCCGTCAAAAAACGTTGGAAAAAGTGACAAATGTTGGAAAATATACGCAAAAAACAGCAAAGTTTCTAGTTTTTGTATGATATTTTATGTTTTGGTGTGCATGCATCTTCGTACGATATCATACGTACCCATCCATGAGAATGCGTTGCCAGGTCTGATCTGATCTTGTGAGTAAAAGGCAGAAACACCCGATGAAGCTGGGGTGCAACAAAAGGGAGGTCATATACAGATAGATTAGTCAAAAAGTAGTTTATTTAACCTACCCTCCCATTCCCAGTACCTGCAAACAAAGGAGCAGAACATGACAGGCAAGGAGATTGGGAGGGGTCGTCACAGTCCTTACAAACCAACCTTTCAGTTCAGTTTATTCTGAAAACAAACTTCTCCAGACACACTCAGCGGTTCATTTCTCTCTTTATTCAGAGTCTGAGTCAAGATCAACGTCGCCATTCAGCCTTTAGACGGACCCATGAATACAGGCAGACGCAGATATAAAAGATAGAGATAAAGACAAATACATATAGCCTATATATATAGAGAAAGAGACATGAATACAGAGAGACGCAGATATAAGAGGAAAGAAAAGAAATACAGACGCAGCAGAACAAAGAGACAGAGAGACTGTAGCGGCTGTGATGACACAATTGAATTGAATTAAAGCTACTTAAATATGTTTTTGTGTAGAAAGAAGTCTTTGAAGTCTGGCGCGTACAGTAACTTTGGTTTGAGAAGTCCTGGGGGACATCTCATGCGTTTCTGACCCTTTTTTTAAAAACATTTTTGAAGTTTTTCCAACTGGACACAATAAAACTAAAACAGGAAAGAAATGAATTCCCATTGCTTGCATTTCTATGAAGAGTACGCTGACCAAAACAAAACCTGGGAAATGATTCAGAATGTCGGTACCCGATCTGTGCTGCCTGCACAATCCGATGATAATCCTGTTCACGACACCGCACGATCTGTTCCACGCTTGCGCACCTTTGCACCGCGGGATTTTCATTCATTTCACAGCGCTCGCAAAGGGGAGTGTGGAGGAAACTGAAGGCTTGCAGTGATAGAAAGACTCTAAAGACTTTATTCCACGTGTAACCAAATTGGTGTATGTTCATGTAAGGGCCTTGACACACCAACCAGATGGGCTGACCGTCGGCGGAAAAGCCGGACTGATCAGTCGGGTCCCCGAGGTCCAAAAAGTGCCTCAGAACTCACCGAAGAGACGCCGACTTGAGCGTACGCTCTGCACGTAATACGCCTCCATAGCAGCAGGCGGCGCTAATCTGTATTGTTTCCATTAACAGTCTGACTGTCATGGCGACTCGTTCAGAATCCGATCTCATATTGGACTAGAATAGTTCACCGTAACGTGTTCCTGAGAACATGTTAAGAGAGGAACAGGCCGTGCAGTCGCTGAATCTGTCTTCATTTCAGATCAACAAAGGTCAGGTTAACAGATCATCAGATTTTGAGAGGCTCATCCTCTCCCCATCTCCGGGTGAGTCCCGACTGTCCTGTCTCTGACTGAACATGTCGGGTCGGCCCAAATGAAGGCCGACGGCTCCTCGGACGGACGACGGCACGGGACACAGCGACCAGACTTGAGTCACCGACCTCGCCAGACGGTCAGACGGCCGATTATCGCGCTGGTGTGTCTCCTCTCTAACATGTAACAGCTCCTTTATGATTTGGGATTGCCAACCACGTAAGCACCTCGTAATGCATGGCGTAAGCTACATTTAAACACATCACAACATCCCCACACTACATGTCACAAAAATAACAATGTGGCCAAGGCGTAGTACACGGACGTCGATATGTAGTTTTGGATCAATGACAATAAGTACCTCATTTAAATATCTTTATAAAACAGACCCGCCGTGAACTGCGTAATGAAAAACATAAAATGTAGCCTACAAAAATATTAATGCCGCGGTGCAAAGGTGCGCAAGCGTGGAACAGATCGTGCAGTGTCGTAAACAGGATTATCATCTGTGCATGTTCATGACGGATCGTGCAGGCAGCACAGACCGCGTACCGACACAGACATTCAAATACGCAGACATAAGATTAACACAACTTGGTGGGAAAACGCCACGACAGAATCAGAAAGGTATCCTTCTTCTTCCCTGTCAATCAATCTCTCTCTGAAGTCTCCTTGGTCTGCTTCACAGACACAGTTTGGCTCGCAGGAAGGACGCAGGAAGGCCACGCCCACGCCCACCGCAGCCCGGCGGCCAATAGAAACTAAGAGGTGCATTATGACACAGCCACCTTAAATATTTAGTTCAGTCCATCTGATGGCTCTGTAAATCATCCTGTCAGAGCGAGGGACAGAGATGTATGCTTTATTACAGATGTGTGAATCATCCACTCTATTGGAATATGTGTGTGTGTGTGTGTGTGTGTGTGTGTGTGTGTGTGTGTGTGTGTGTTCCCTCTCCCTCCTCTTAAAGAGGTTATCGAGGCAAGGAGCTGCACCTACATCCTGCAGTCACCTGGTATCACCCCAACACACACACATACACACACACACACACACACACACACACACACACACACACACACACACACACACACACACACACACACACACACACACACTGCAGGGAAGTAATTTCTCCTCTGCAGCAGAAAGCTGTTCATCTGTCACTCGGTTTATTCCTGAGGTCAATAAAAGACCCACAGGAGCGCTCGTAGAGCTGCAAACTACAACATTCATCGTAAGCGACAAAAGTGTCAAAAAAGATCTGCGCCAACGGAGGATCTTTCCTCACCGTTCAGCCCCCCTCTGTGCATTCCTCGCTTGATCATTTTAACTCACGTAAACACGCAAATTTCCCGCGTAGGCCGCTTCATTCGTATCTACTCGCGTGTTTGCGTTGTCTTTGTGCGTAATCACTGCGCCAAAATTTGTGGAAAAACGCCTCGGTGTGAACGCACCATTACGTGCATTCACACCGAGACGAACGCACTCCACACCGGCAGAGTTTTTGACTTTAGTCTTCAACCCACGCTGACTCACGTGAATAACTGGAGACACTAAAGGCTTAAACTCCACCATCTCGTTTTAATATATATTTAATATACTTTATACTTGATACTCGGCTGTTTTTGTGAATCTAAATTGAGGATTTTTGCCGCTCAAGAGAGATTATTAGCTGTGCGTAAACAGACATCAAAGCAAAAGTAGAGAGAGAGAGAGGCTCAATGTGTTTAATGTGTGCAGCCAAATGTGTGTGTGTGTGTGTGTGTGTGTGTGTGTGTGTGTGTGTGTGAGATTGACCATGATGCACACACAATCATAGGAGAGCTTTCTGTCTTTTACCGGTTTAATCTGTGTCAATATTAAACAGAATGGAAGCAATCATCTCAGACAAATTAAAACACACACACACACACACACACACACACACACACACACACACACACACACACACACACACATATCCCAATTAATAGCTGAAACCTTCTGTGTGCTGTCCAAAAAGACAAACAAGTGTGTTCATCAGGGAATATATATATGTGTGTGTACGCATGTATATGTGTGTGTGTGTGTGTGTGTGTGTGTGTGTGTGTACGCATGTATATATATGTGTGTGTGTGTGTGTGTGTGTGTGTGTGTGTTGTTGCTAGGCATCCAGAATCTCTCTCTCTCTCTCTCTCCGGCGGTAATTTCTCTCTCGACTGTCTAATGGACTCTGCAGAAGAAACTCACGGCTGAAGGACAGACCGTCGCCCAGACGACGTCAGCAGACAATAAATAATAATAGCTAATGTCACATTTCTCATACGGAAGTGAAGCTGTACAACTGTCTGCGGACGAACCTGAACACATCACACACTCAACTGACTTCCACTAACTCAGACAGTTCTCCGTCTGACGGCCCGTTTCCTCAGCAGCATTTTGGTGCTTTTTTCAATTTGTATGTTGCTCTTTATGGCGCACTGAACTTACACTGAAATGTGTTTCTGTAAACATTCAATGTGAGAAATAATCTGAGACAAGTCTGAGCCAAAAGACCCAATGAGTCAGAGTCAAGTCTGTGTCAAAACGTCCACAGCGAAAAAGGCGACAAATAGGCAGCGAGAAAACGTCAATTAAAAACGCTACGGAGATATTATGTGCAGTAAGAACAAGAACAAGACTAGTCCGAGACCAAAAGCCCCCAACACAGAGACACAGATGTTGGCTGGGAGGATATGAGAGATATTCACGTTAATTACACAGAAGGAAAGCTTATTATATGTAATTATCTCTTCTGATATAACACGAGGCGGCTGGCTGGGGTCAAAGGGTCGCGCCGGGCGCGAACGTTAATAAATATCAGACTCCTGGAGAGAAGAAGAGCAGAAGACGAGAGGAGATAACATTCTTCACTGTCGTCCTTCGTCTTCTCTCCTTTACCTTCGCTCAGACCTCGCTGTCAAACCGGAGCAGAGGGAGAGGAGAGAGAGAGAGAGAGACAGGGAGAGGAGAGAGAGAGAGAGGAGAGAGGGAGAGGAGAGAGAGAGAGAGGAGAGAGAGGAGAGAGAGAGGAGAGAGGGAGAGGAGAGAGAGAGAGAGGAGAGGAGAGAGAGAGAGAGAGACAGGGAGAGGAGAGAGAGAGGGAGAGGAGAGAGAGAGAGAGACAGGGAGAGGAGAGAGAGAGGGAGAGGAGAGAGAGAGAGAGAGGAGAGAGAGAGGAGAGAGAGAGAGAGAGGAGAGAGAGAGAGGGAGAGGAGAGAGAGAGACAGAGAGAGAGAGAGAGAGAGAGAGAGAGAGAGACAGAGGTTTCCTCTCCTCTCCTCTCTCTCTCTCTCCTCCCCCTCTCTCCCTCTCTCCCCCTCTCCGTCTGTCCTTCCCAGTGACAGCTAGAGTTAATAGCAGAGTCGGTGCTCTCTAACGACTCTGACACACTTTTGCACCGGCGAGCTTCCAGATGCATCGCCCAATCAGCCCCGCTCTAATTTAACAAAAGGTTATCATCAGTCCCCCCCCCCCCCCCCCCCCCCCCACACCCCCCCATCAGGGGACATCTACAGCTGCATCCTGATGCAAAGACGTCCATCTGCAGTCGGACTAATACGATGTCTCAGAAGGCGGCGCGATTCTTCTCCGTTGTTCCGGGTTGCAGACACGTTTTTATTGGGTCAAATGCATAACAATGCTAGGATGTGTGAGAGGCCGCTCGTATCCATAACAACAAAACACATTCTTGTCAAAAAAGTGTGATGACAAGCCAATACGACCCACGGGAGCGTTTCATTAACTAGAACATGCAGATATAAGCTGCAGCTCCCGGAGGTCTGCGTTTGCCCTGCTGGATGAAGGGTTCCCCCTTTAGCATTAATACTGAAGGAGCCGTAGGGGGACGGGAAATGGTTTCGGGAGGGTTCGGTGAGCAAACACAGTCTCGGTCAGAAGACGTCAAGTGGTATGGAGCGATGAATAAGAGCAGGGAGCAACACCAGTGGTATTTTATTTCCTTATCCTTCAGGGGGATTTTGATTCATTGCATTCAGGTCTGTGTGCTGCATAACAGGATAACAAAGAGATAACAATAC